>NQII01001994.1:0-232718 GCA_002778355.1 Clitarchus hookeri | reverse complement strand
GGGGGGGGGGAATCTTCAAACTCCACTCGTGAGACAGTCGAGCTTAGATGGACAGGCTCATGAGGCAGGTGGCAGGCCTTGACTAAATGTAGAATCATGGAGCAATCAGATACCTAGGATCTGCTGCAAATAATAATTAAATTTATTAATTCTTTTTAAATTTTACATTTGAAATACATGTAATTTTTTTTAATATACAGTGTTATGTATTGAACATGTATTTTTAATGCAAAATCAATTTATAAATTTGAAACTATGTAAAATTTATGCTTTTCTATGACAGCTATGAATAATGGAAAATACATCAGGAAGTACTAGAAATCGACCCCATGACTCTTTGGTTACAAGCAAGAGGTGATTGACATTCTTTTTAATGAGGTATATTAGTCATCTAAATGAACTCATCACATTCTTTTCTTCCAATAGTTAAAATTTTAATATATTTAACATATTATTTAATATAATTTTTTGTAAATTATTTACATATTTCAATTTATTTTTCAAACAACGCATTTATGGCTTAGGGCATGTCCACAATCATGATTATTTAGAATATAAAGCTGCGTTTATTAAAAACAGCATAGAAAAATGATATATATTTCTGCTTGAATTTATTGTATTTAGTATTTAAAAATTTTTAAAGCCAAGGATAAGGCAAGTGATATATCACAGAATTCATATTTTTAAGTAGGATCTAAATATGACATCAGATTACGTCCATATACTTAGACCCACACATTGAATTTTTGTATTATTTTAAAATAAATATGCAGCATGTTTGCAGCCAACCAAGCC
Source organism: Clitarchus hookeri (assembly GCA_002778355.1). NCBI lineage: Eukaryota > Metazoa > Arthropoda > Insecta > Phasmatodea > Phasmatidae > Clitarchus > Clitarchus hookeri. Next base: position 231,923 of record NQII01001994.1, on the reverse strand, counting down.
AGTTTACAGTGAAGTGACTACATTTTTGAAAGTTGGGTTGTGAGCCTCATGGCTACGAGACTTCAGCTTCTACAAATTTTTAAAGGCATGGGTGAATGCCATAATTTGCAAACTCTTTAGGGCCAGGCTCATGAAATTCAGTTTGTAAGAATCATTTCTAGTCCCAGGAATGTATATATGAATTCAAAAACCATACAGCCATTTATATAAATGAATCAGTCATTTTCGAAAGAGCACATGTCCAAAATAGCCATTTTCAGAATAGAGAAAAAAAAAAACTGTTTGTCTACAAAATTAATAATAAAGTTCCAAGATTCGCTATCTCGAGTCAAAGTACTCAATAAGATACACTAAAATATGGCATTATAGGCTCTACAGGACTATTAATTTGTGTACAAATAAATATGTAAACCTTAGGACAAGTGCCCTTTCTATAATGAAAATAGGTAAAGTGAATACAAATGGCCAGTGTATTTAAAAACAATTATTTATTTACTTAAATATGAGGAGCAGGGACTAAATTGACAATAATTAAGCAGTACTTCATATTATTACTAACACAAAATTGTTATGTAGATGTAATTTTATATATTGTCCGAACTGTCATTATGTGTGGTCGGCCACATCAACATCTTATTGAGAAATATATTTATTCTTCAGGTATGAAAATACGAAATTTCTTCAAGTTTTCAATCTTTTTTGCATTCATACATATTGGGCCTTCATCTGCTTGTTAATTTGGTAGCTTAACAGCATGTTTCATCTTCAAACAGAAAGTGTGTTGCACTATTCCATCTATAAAGTCCCTCGTTGTCACAGTTCCTTAGTTCTCAGACAAATACTCAAAATGCATTTCTGGCTGAAATTGCACCATTGCATTGTTTCCCACATCTCTTCTTCTTGATTCTTCTGAAATACATTGTTGGCCACCACGTTACGAAGTTCAGTATGTCACTCGTCTCAACAAAATGAAAAATATTAAACAGAGCATCCCACCCAATTCAATACATTTTCTGGGCAGCTCATTGATTGGAGTGTATTGTGGCTCCTTGGGTGATTTGTTCTGCACTTGCCTGGAATTGTGCAAAATAATCATTAACAGAAGAATGTCTGATCTCCTCTGCTTTGATTAGGCGAAGGGTCAGAACCCTAATTAGCAGTGTGAGGTCTGTTTCACTTTGGCATTTTTCATGTTTGTAGCCACATTTAGGGTTTCTCTGTGTCTGCATTGGGAAGAGGGCTTTGACAGTGCCCGTTTTCTTATGGTTACAAGAATCACTATATTTCTGGCGAAGGAATGATGCGTGAAATTTTTGTAGTTTGCCTCCTGTATATGCAGTATGCATGGGCGCATTTTCAGAAGAGGAAGTATGGAGCTTTCTTTGCTGTTTTATGGCGAGGTGAGCAAATTTATTTTTAATTTCGAAAGCAGACGATGGCCATATCACCTAATGAGGAGATGTGTATTGGGCATAATAGCAATGAAATCTTTAAAACAACACCAATTAAAGACAAATTTAACATTATACCTTCAGGATTGCATTCATCCGGTGTAGCAAATAACATATCTTTAAATGTCCATAAATATTCTAAGTAATACGTTGTGCATGGTATCATTGACAGCAGTTTTTCATCAATTATTTCCTGGGATGTTGCACCGCTGAGTTTATGAGTTACTATCTTGGAGCAGTTATTTTGCACAGTATGGCCTTGCATGAAAGTGAGCAATAATTGCAAGCAGGGCACTGCTGGTGATACGTTGGATGTATGATGAAATGGAATGCCATGTACCGAGTCCTATCTTAGTATCCCCCATCAACCTGTATGTGTGTGTTGATCACGACTTTGACTCAGAGAGCTAATGGAGACTTTCTCCAGCAACCGAAATATCAGAGAGTGATGCATGTTCTGCAGACTGCATAGGTTGGGAAATATTTTCCACAACTGTGAAGAAATGTAACTGTGGGAGAAAGGGAAGCACATATTGATGGCTTAGAATGAAAACCTTACATCTTAAATTTTTTGGTGAAAATTACTTTTTGATACCATTGGTTCAAAACCAAAGTGCTCCAAATGAAAAAAAAATTACATTACTTTAATTAATTTGGAGCACTGTAAAATGAGATATACGAGGTTTTCCAACCACCAGTATTGAAAAACCATTTTCACCAAAAATGTGAAATACAAGGTTTTCATTCTAAGCCATCAATATAGAAAGCTCGCGGACCAATGACAATGTCCTCCATGTTTAGCATGTATGGAAATCTGAAGTGGTCCATCGGGAATCAAACCCAGTTCAACATGGTAGGGATGAGCAGCCTGGCCACTACACAAAAGCAAGGCTCTTGGTTTTTAAGTGAATAAGCCAGAAACTGTGGTTCTGAGTGAGGTTAGAGATGGGGACTGCCAGCCTGATGAATTGAGTAAATGATCAATTCAGGCCTTCTTAATTTAATTTCAGACCCATCTGTTTTCCCAGTTGTTATGTCCTTGACTATGAGGCTCATTTAATGTCCGAGGGAAATGTGCAGAAGGAGGGTCTTCAGTTGATTTCAAGGTATGGTGGAAGTATGACTGATTTTGAATTTTGAGTAATGATTATGGCCTGGTCGTTCATTCAACATAAATGTTGTAGCCAGAGCATCTACCCATCTCTGGCTGCTGGACATCAAGTGAATATGGGTCCAATTCACCCTCCCATTTCTTATAAAGGTAACATGTCTTGTCACTTTTATCAACAACTTCTCCTACAGGAACATTGGTTATCTACACACACACATGTAACGTGACAATGGTACCTGCATGCAGCACTGGATATTTTCACATTTACCCCTGGTTGTAGGAACTGAGGCAGCTGCTTGTAGTCAGTTGCAAGCCTGGAAATTCCGCTCTCTTTTACATGAGCCTGAAAAGTTATTCCTGCCATAAACAAAGATGTGATGAATTTTTTTTTTCAGAAAGCATACATGCTCCAATAATTGACTGAAGGGAACTGAGTTCACTCGCTTTGGAGTTTTGTGATGGGCTATTTGGGTGCGAGCCTTCATAACGCATGAGAGTAAAAGCCTATGGTGTTGAGCTGCTTTGTATGAAACTTTTGTTTTAGGCAACAATGTGAATGGGGAGTGTGGCTGGAAAAATGTTAATGCTGTGCTTTACATGCAAGCGTGCCGACACTAGTTACTTGACCATGCAGCAGCAGAGCTGCAAAAATGGTGTGGAAACATGTAGACATGCGCATGTGCAAAGTTTAGCTATTTGGTACTGCACCGGTGCAGACTTGTTAGTTAGCAATTTGACAAGGATACTTCGTACCTCAACTTTTTCTCTCCACCATTATTGTTCCTTTCATGTATGTCTTGTGCTGTTAAAAAAAAAACATTTTATTGTTGTGTGACATGGTATTATGTAAACAATTTTAAAGAAATTATAAATTTTTCATGGCTATTCAGTTACAGCAATGTTTAGAAATACATATATTTATTTCTAAATTATTAACAAATTTTTTTTAAACTATCAATACTTCAAACATGACAGAGTGTCTTCCCTGCTATATTTTTTACATCACAGAATATTGCAATATTTTTTTTCCATAAATACTTTAAGGTACCAGTACATACATAAAATTTCTGTTCACATTATAGCCTTTTGCTTGTTGTTTTTCTCAAGTTTCCAGACTGCCTTTGCTCAAACATAATAAATTAATATGTTACTGGACACTTTTGTGTCGCCCACATGCTTACACATTGCACAAACCATAATAATATTTTGTCCTTCGCCGCAATATTTTAGCACCCATCATTAGCATGTGTAGCACTGTCAGTAGTTTTTTCACATCAATGGTCCTTCTGCATCCTCGTCTGGCGAACTCGTCATCATCTCGCAGGGCAGGTTGTGACACATCATTGTCCATTCAAGCTGGACAGCATCTGCTTCTTCATCGCCTCACCATCACATTCATTGCTGAAGCAAAACAGTTTCCTGGCACCCTCTTCGTATTTCGTAGTACCTGCGCTGGATGCCTTCTTCAATGATGATGGTACATCCTCATTCAACTCCAACATTTCATCACCTCGTGAATCATAGGTTGTAGTGGTGGTGCGATGGGAGTAGCCAGGTAAGGCATTAATCAACTGCAGCTGGTGCTGATGTAGGTCAGTGTGGTACCCTTGGGTCCTGAAAGCAGACCGTCGCATGTTGCCAAGGGGAATGGGAGCAAGGTGGTCCTGGTGCAGGGTCGCAGACATGATGTAAGCGCCTGGTCTGTGGAGCCATTCATAGTTTTTTCTTGAGCAATGGCTTCTTCCTCAAGGCTGGGGACCTCAACGTCTCTTTGCTTTGGTCAATGTGGTTCTATGGGTGGTAGAGAAGGTGATGGTGGTGGGCAATGAATTTAAAGCTAAGGCGGAGGTTGTGACGAGGGCAACTGCTACTGCACAATGCCAAGCCTTGCACCAACCGCGGTAATGTGGAATGTCCGGAACTGAGGTGGTGCAGTCCTCAAAGCACTCCCTGCATGGTAGGCAGCCAAGAATATCTTCGTCCTGATGCAGGTATGCCAGTAGTATTTTATACATGTACAGAACTTTGCGGTGTTCGTAAGTCATCAGGAACTCTTTTGGGAGAAATGTGAGCTCGTTTGCCTTATCTAGGGCCATGAGCGAGTGTAGCATCAAGTATGCGACGATCAGCAAAACAATTTTCTCACCACTCGGACAGAAAGAAAACATCTGCTGCTTGGTGATGTGAAAATTTAAGATGAGAAATAAACTATACACCTTATGGCGAGCAAATTTAGCAGGTAATGACGATGTTAGCAGCAGGCGGGAAACTGGATACAGAGGCCTTTTATATGCTGGCATATGCATGCAATGATGGGGGAAGGGGAAGATGTAGTAGAGGGGAGTGTCCCAGAAGTGGGCAACATGGGTGCACATTGGTGGTAGATGTTGAAAACTTGAGTTACCAGTGCACTACAGTGGACACTGCTGAGGGAGTGAGGGGGGAGAGGAGTATCATGTAGTAATGGTGCCATACAATATATATTTCTCATGCTATGACACTGATCTGCAGATGAGTTGAATGCGAAATAGATGCTTGGTATGCCTACAGTTTGTACAAGCTGTGATGTGCGAACTGTGATAGACGTAACAATTTTTTAGTATATCTATAGTTACCAGTACATGTATTTTTTTTCCAAATATATTACCAGTGTAATTTTATTTTTATGCACCAAGATTTTTGGTTTTCTTCCTGAATAGAGGGTGGATCAGGTTTAATGGACTCAAGACACATGTATATTTAATTTGTGCTCAACTGGTCCCCTTTAGCAATATTGTAATATATATTTTTTTGTAGTCTATAGGCACTGTGAAGGCTAGAAATGTTAATTTTATTGACAGGCAAAAATTTATTGATTATGATGGATGCCTTTTTCCACGTGGGCAACTAGGAAACGTCACAAAGCATCCTGCAGTAGTTGGATAACAAATTGTGTGTGTGAGCTTGTGTGTATATGCATGCACATGTGCATGTGTGTGTGTGTAGATTAGCAATCATTCAAAATAATAAGCCTCTAAGTAGGTCACTTTTTTCACGAAAAGACACTAAATTTTGAAAAAATTACTTTTGGTAACTAATTTCTGTAAAAGTCAATTTTGTCACTTTTTGCCAGTTACAAAGTTGTTGTAAGTACCACTTTTTACATAAAATTCATGGTTAAATATATGTTTTGGTGATTCATTTAGTTTTCTGTGATTAACATTAAATCCAAATCGTCAATTTTGCAAAAGCGTGGCCACCAGACACTACACACATCTTTAAAATAACATCATACCTTGTCTAACCGTGATTTTTCATGACTGCTGTGGTATCAAATAGTTGTCAACTTGTTTTTGCATTTAGTTATAAACACAATTAAGCATCAAAAGGGAGTTTAATCATGATGTTTGTAAACATACTCGTAAAGGCCTATGCTTTGCTTTGATAACAACTTGATTTTGTGATATTTATTTCACTTGTAACTACTTTAGTAATTCAAGATCATCACATTGGTATGTAAACAAAATACATCAAACAGTATTTGGGGAGATTATATGTGTGTAATTATTTGAGGTAACAGTTTGGAAATGTATTAATCATGTTTATTAATTGTGCAAATTTGAAATTAGGACTAGAATTTTTAGGTAACATCAACGTTGAAATTGTGAAACAGCAGCATGGATGAAGTTTGGATGCTAACCAAACAGTCGCAATTAACGTGAACAAAACACTAACGAAATTGGTCACGTGAACTAGCCTTTGTGTGTAGTTTAGAATGTAACTGTCCAGTCTGTGATAACTACAGGACAGTTTAAACAGTGCTATTTGGTGTTGAAGTATTAAAGTCGTAGTTTTAACATTGCTTATTTGGAAATATAGAGCCACGCCATTACTTGGTTGATTTGATGTTGTTTAGGGTTGTGCTTCCTTCCCCCATAAATGTATATTTTCGGCAGTAGTGCATGTGTTTTGGCTACATTACTGAAGCAAAATGCTTTGGTTCAGAGCATGATTTCTGTAATTCTTTATTTGGTAAGTAATGCAAGCACTTTGTGGCTATATGTATACTTTTGTATTGTACAATATACAAATTTTTTTTTTTATATTCAACTTAACAGATTATAATTTTCTTGAATTTCGAACTGAACGTCTGTGTCTGTGTTTTTTTTTCAGTTGAGCCATTTTTCGTGTCAGAGTTTCCTGAAAATTTTAAATAATTTTATTAATTTTTTTACATCACTTGAAAGTTTTATATTATTCCAGATGTTCCTTCCCTTTCGCAAGTCAATTTCACTTATGTGAATAATAATTTAGGCTATTTATCAGTTATTTTTTAAATCTGCCCTCATAAATTAGGGACTATTTTATTTTACCATGATACAGAGTTATTTAAGAATTTTAATTGCAGTATACTACAATATTGTATGGTTATATGTCAACTTAATGATAGCAAGAACAAAATACCCTAGTTTATTAACAATGGAAGTGCATTTTTGTCCTTTTTTCCTTCATCTTGATATGCCTAATCAAATAAAAGAAAATTAGCAACCCTCATTTACTTTTACTGTCTTTTACATATAATTTATTTAATATTACAGGTGTGAGCTGTTAATAACATAGGAAAGTGTAACTTCGTCCTGAGTAACTTGACAGAAGGGATATGAATGGTAACGTTATTAATGAATGGGGCAAAAAGCACACAGAAAATGAAATTTTTTGCACAGTGTGCCATGATGTGGTAGAATTTTCAAAGGGTTCCAGGCTTTATCTCAACATGCGAGTTGCTCTCGTCATAAGAAACTATGTCAGACTAACTTAAATCCTAGCCAGCTAGGATTTACTTCTATAAGACCATCATGTTCAAGCTCAACTGATGGCACAGCAGGGGGTGATACTGTTACAGTGAAGATTCTGCAAATGTACAGTGTTCGTGACAGTGCTATAATTGCTGAAACTTATCTAGGTTTTGAAATGTGTTTTTAGCTAATTATTATTTTTCATCATGTGATGGAATCAATGAATTGTTTCAGTGTATGTTTGGAGGTGAAGGTGATATGCAAGTGCCTAAAACCTTTAGCCTGTCAAGCACAAAGGCAAGATATCTTATTACTGATGCACTGTCTCCATTTTTTCAAAAAACTACTTTTAGAAGATCTGGCTGGGGCATATGTGTGCTACGATGAAACTACACATAATGCCAACCAAAAAGAACTTCAGGTAGCAGTCAAATATTTTTCAGAAATGTTTAAGAGAGCTCACACTCAAAATCTCCAAAAAATATTTTATCAGATCTGCCACTGCTGAAGTTCTTGCTGAAAAAATATGGCCAGCTCTCGATGAAACTTCTCCGCATGCCAAAAAATATTGATGTCAGGTAGTGATGGCCCAAATGTAAAATAAAAAGTAGAGCATCTGATCAATGAAGATGTAGTGTTGATTAGAAACAAGGACCTTCTTAACATAGGAACGTGTAATATATATATTATATAATGCATTTCTGAATGGCCTCTAGAAACTTAGTAATATGTATCTGATTTGGTATTTGCAGTTCATGATTTCTTTGCTGACTGGCCTTCTAGGTGTGAATATTATTTTATGATACTGACAGAACTGAGTATTGTCTCTTTTTGTATACCACTACTAAACTTCATGGCAGGTATAATTTACAGGTTTAAAAATCTTGTGGTTGTAATCAGTATTATGGTAACTAGTACTACGAGGGCCGATTCAGAAGTCATGACAACTATTGTTTATCTCCCGAAAATCATCCAACACAGTAAATGTACTATGTACAGGTGAAAGTGTACAACAAGTACGTTTTAAAGGTGACACCACATGAGGTATGGATGAAGGAACGCCTAACAAGGAACAAAGACAAACATGGCTGCTTGAAATCACCTATTAATTGATTTATTCTCGTACACTTTGTATACACTCATTTGAACTGGTATGTATCGTACATGTACAAACTATTTAACAACCTTCAAAATAGTCCCCAAGGTTGTCCACGGTTCATCAATGTGTGCACCCCACATCAAATCGCTGTTGCCGTCAGATGGGTTATGAGTGCATCAGTCCGGCCATGAGCACGTTCCTCATGTCAGTTGTAGGATGACAGTGGTGTGAAATGAACGTAACCAAAGTCGAACATCAAGATAGCCATATGCCGCAGCAGCAATGAACGTGAATGTCATGCAGAGCTACGAGAAACATTGGGTAATTGTGCTATACAGTATCGTATAGTGGTGAGGTGGGTAGAGGTCTTCAAATAGGGAAGATAGTCAACAGCTGACCTACCTTGCAATGGCTGTGCTGTGTCAGCTGACCTTGACGTACAGGTGGCTGTGGTCGATCAGTGCCTAATGGACGACACTTGCTGGACTGTTATGGAATTATCCCAGCATACAGGTATTCCTGCGTAGTCAGTGCTGCAAATTCTATGGCAGGACATAAATGTACAGAATATTTGCGCCAAGTGGATACCACATCACTTAACCGAGGTAGAGAAGTGTACCCGATATGAGACATGTCATATTAATCTGGAACGCTTTCACCATGAAGGTAATGGCATGCTGAACCGCATCATTGCAGTTGATGAAACTTGGGCACGAGCATACAAACCCGAATTGAAGCAAAAATCCAATGAATGGCATCATCCTGGATCACCACAGAGACACAAGGTATGACAAAACCAGTCACCCATTTTGGCATATGACAGTCAAGGTGTTTTAGTGTGTTATCTAGTTCGTGAGGGCTGCACTGTAAATACACAGTACTACTTGTCATTTCTGCTGTACCATATTCATCGTGCAGTTTGAGAGAAACATCCTGAATGTTGGGCAATGCTATAGTCTTACATTACAATGCTAAACCTCATACAGCAGGTAGTGTTACACATTGTTTATGGCATTGGGGATGGGAGGTGTTGCCACACCCTCCCTATTCTCCCGACCTTAGTCCATGTGACTACGATATTATTCCTAAAGTGACGAGGCCATTGCATGGTAAACACTTTGCCAACAAAAAAGACATCATCACAGCATTTTGACGAGAGGTAGAGCACATTGACGGATCTAAAGCAGCCGATGGTATTTCCCATCTACCTTATCACTGGCAATGAACCTTAGACAATCTCAGAGACTACTTTGAAGGATGTTAAACAGTTTGTACATGTACAATATGTACCTGTTCAAATGAGTGTATAAAGAGTGTACAAGAATTAATTAATTAAACTGTGATTTCAAGCAGCCATGTTTGTCTTTGTTCCTTGCCAGACAATCCTGCATCCATACCACACGTGGGGTCACCTTTAAAACGTACTTGTCGTACACTTTCACCTGTACATAGTACATTTCCTGTGTTGGATTATTTTCGGGAGATAAACAATAGTTGCCATGACTTCTGAATCATTCCTTGTATATAATGTGATTTTTATTTGTACTAAGCCTTTGATTATTTTCTTGGCATTACCTGTTTCACATGTTCCTCATGTTAATAAGCTTTTTTCAAAACATGGCTGATGCTCTTATTCTTAGCTGTTTCATAATATTTTAATTAATTTGTTAGTAGAATTTAGCCCCTCTGATTCAATTTAATGTATTGCTGCTATGTAAGCATATAAATATGGGATTGTCCATAAAGTAATTTAGTCTAAGTATAGACATGCATGTTGTCTGACACACATTTTTTATTAATTTCAGTTACATAAAAGACATCTCAGTATCCATCAAGTTCTTGAGTAAAGAAAAGGGGTCCATGGGAGAATGAACATTAAATGCTGCAGTGTGTATGAAGAGTACCATGAAAATGTTCAACATGAAGCCTCAATTTCTTCCAGTGACCAAAGAACTGTTGACATTGGCTCGTAGCGCACACATCAGTTATTGGGCACATTTGGAAAACCAAAAGAAGTTGAATGAGGAGAAAATTATTAAAAAAGTACAGGCTGAAGAAAAAAGGGCTTTAGAGGAAATAAAGAAGAGAAACTTAATTAAGGAAACTGCAACTCATGAAAAGAAACTGAAGTGTCTGAGAAAAGAGGAGAAAGAAAGGAGGACCACTGCAGATAAACTGTTTGAAGAGGCAAGTTTAAAATTAAAAAAGGCTGTTGCTCAGAAGAATATGGAAGAAATGTAGCACAAGCTATGTTTGAGAAAGTGTATAATGTAATAAAAAAGGTAGCTGATGAGAAACATGCCTTGGACAATATACAGCTCTCCATTGGGGAGAAAAAAAAAAAAACTAAAATTATATCAGACAATTATCCTAAAAAGCTGAAGAATAATTAAATTAAAATTACCAATCATTTTCTTTCCCCTAGCAAGCTGTGATTTTAATGTAATTCAGTTTGTGTTGAAATTACCAATTATTTATCTGAAATTTTGTGAAGCAATTCCAGTGTTATTTACAAAGACCACGAAAGTAATCAAAACTGCATTTTGGAACTTTATCAGTGTAGAATGTTGCTGTGACTGCATGAAATAAGCCAAACTTTTTAGAGAGACTTTATTTGTGTAATTTAAACAGGAATAGTACTGCCAAAGAAGTGATTTAAGCTACCAATGTTCTAGTGATGGTTTGATTGTTACTCTGCTAAATAGCAATGTAGTAATGACATTCTCATTATCTTGGAAAAAAGGAATAAATGAACTTTGTGTAGAAAACATAATGCAAGTATTATACTTAATTACTTATTTTACCATCCTGATGGTCAGCTTGTTGATTCTACATAAGTTTTCTTTTACATTATTTATTATTGTTAGTAATATTTATTGCACAAATTTGTGAAGTATTCATGATCACATTTTAAGTTACGTAAGCCACTTTTGCAAATTGTTAAATCTGTGTGTGTGTGCGTGTGCGTGCATGTGTGTGTGTGTGTGTGTGTGTGTGTCTATATACATACATACATACACACACATTTTTAGCAACTTTTATTTCTTGTCACAATGACACAATTTAGTCATGTTATCTTGTTATTGCTTTGGGATACATGTATGTGAAACAGCAAAAAGTTGCATGTACATGTGGGATGATTATACTGCAGGTGGAGGTGCCAATGAAATAGAGTAATTTAATGCTTGCTCCATGTCCTCAATAATGTCAGCACAAAGAAATTCATGGTGTTTTTGCATGATAACTGTGCTGCCCAAAACAAAAACCGAATGACAATATTTTTGTTCAGGTATTTGGTGTACTTTGGGAATTTCAATTCATTGAACACAGGTTTTTGGTCTTGGGACATAGTTTTCTGGAATGTGACAATGATTTTGCTCATATATAAAAGCAAAAGAAAATCTCTAAAGCTTAAATTCCAGGGTTACATTACAAATCTGAAAAGCAAGACATGTAAATCAATTTGAGATTTTGGGATGATTGAAGAATGGTTCATAGATTTTCATACAGCAGCATATTCAGTGATCTCTACCCAATGTAATGCATATTTGAAAAGTTTTAGAAATAAGGATCTCTTCTGCTAAACCTGGCATGGTTGAAACCAGTGAGTCATTACATGAAATGCAATGGAAATCTGTAAAGATTTTGAAAAAGAGTAAACAAATAGTTGTTTTCAGCAAGTTATAGCATGGATGTTCTGTACAAAAAACAGAAAATATTCCTTGGAAATTATTGCATTCCTTGATGACAAGTAGAAACCTTTCTATCAGAAAAAATGTAGTAAAGTATACACACAATGAAAGAAGAAGTTAAAAATACCATGTATATTAAAATTTATTTTAATTTATTAGTTAACTATATTTGAAGGTTGAATTTATGCTTGTGCTTGAAACTAATATCTCAATTCTCATTAGTATTTTAATATTACATAAAAACTAAAATATAGAACTTTATTTGGTTGTGGAATACGTGAGCTGTTAAGTTTACAAATCCTAAATTAAATAAGTATTGCTTTAACATCGCTTTAATATTGACACTTGATTGGTTTTTGTACGAAAAACTGGTTAGACATAAGCCGTTCAGTAAAAAAACTGGACCATTTCCAATACGTCCCATTTGAGAAAAGACTAATTATGTACATTATGTTGTATATTATTTAATTTTGAAGAAAGATATATTCTTTCATTCGTAGCTGTATGATGACTTCTAGTATAATGACTGACATACATTGGGAAGGAAGCTATGTGTTCCTTCACAGAAGATTTATCAACTTTCTTATGGGAATTACATTGACCTCTCCCATCCAATTTTGGTACCCCACAGAGTTTTGAGCACCCTGTCAAGTCGGCCGCTAATGATTTGGAACAGTTTCAAGAATAATGTCTTGCAAACCACAACATCACCATCTTTAGAATGCACTGTGTAGATACATGTTGTTTATTTTGGTTTCTTCTCTTCAGTTTTGTTAGGTCTCCCATCTGAAGCTCCGTGGCATGCCACTTCCTTCCTCTGAATAGGCCATGCAATGAAGCTATTTTGTGCATTCACATCTCCCAAAGCCCAAAATGAGGTGTGAGCTGCTTTTACATCATTTGCATTCATCTTACTGGTACAATTATTTCTGCACTTATGGCTAGAGAGGTTAGGAAGACTTTTCTCATGAACATGCCTCCCTCGTTTGGTGACGTGTTTTTTTTGTCTGAAAAGAACTGCTCTTCAGCTCTCATAACACTGCATTATTTAAAATTGACCAAAAATGGACATGGGCTCACATAACCATGTTCTTTTCTTTTCAAAATTGTGATGTCTCCCACAATGGGCAACATGCAAATTTCGCCAATATTGTTTAAAATGATACAAACACATTTGTATATGCGTATGAAAATAAAAATTCTCCATTTTTTGCATAAAAATTGGTTTTGACAAAGTTATTTGAGTATTAAAACAGTAACTTTTGCAGCCACTGTCACGTGAATGCAGAACGCTCTCTCATTGGTCTGACGTCACTAGTCATACGCCGGCAGCCGGCTCCTGCATGTTGCAAACTCGCAGCACTAAAATGGAAGGCAACTTTGTGAAAGCGCAGTCGAACAATCTGCCACAAATACATACAGATATGCTACGATTACTTTAATTCCCATTGTTTTCTGTAACTTTAAATAAGAGGTATAAAATTACAAAGGTAAGAATGTGATCTTCAAAGCGACTATAGGCCTATATCACATGTTAAAACTTATTTGTTTGTACTTTTATTGATTTACGTATTATTATTATTATTATTATTATTATCATCTGTGTTTATGTTTGCAATTGCTAAGATTCAAAGTAGGAAATTAAAATATGGAATAGGTTCACAAGAATAAAACAATGGTAATGACGGCGACTGCCGTGAGCATACTGTGTTGTCGCGCGCCATGCTTGATGTGTGATAGATTAACAACATCATTTAGAAATGAAACGTAATGTTGTGTTGAGAAAGAAGGTTACAAATATTTCCGGATTCTAAATCAAGTTTCAGTATTCGTAAAAAACTTTTTTCGCTTTATAAATGTCAGATAATGAGCAGTATGGTGACATCTCTACCCGACACCGTACGACTTATCGAGCAGCTGTGGGCCAATGGTGAGCAGAATGCCGCACTGCCGGCCGGCAAACCTGTATTTCCGCGTTCCTCCTCGTTTATAATCACTATATTGAGGCCTCAAATATAGTGTTTAGAAACTAAAAAATTATTTAAAAAATTACTTGCTTATCATATGGTTTCTTATGTTTTGTGTACCTAACATACCTTTTATTATTGTGACATCACGATAGCTGTGTGTGCACTTTATTTTAAACTGTAAGAACTGTACACATAAGCTGAAAATATAGATATGGTAGTTTGAAAAACACTTAATACCTGGGATGAGATTAAATACAGAGAAGAAATTCTGTAATAAAAGCTTAAGAATTTGTTTTATTCTCAAAAGCTGTTTTCTTTTTGTTTATTTAAGGGAAAGGGTTATAAAAGTAACATAGTTTACTTGCGTAAAACACGTAGGCTAATTAGTGTCAATTTTGTGGGTCTCGTAATTTTTTGTAACGTCCATCTCAGTAACTTAGAAAAAAGGAGGAGAGCAAATATGAAAGTAAGATCATTATTGATAAACACTTTTTGAAAGTAAAAATTAAGTTGCTATTTAACTTAAATTGTTAGGCTTATGAAAACTAACTAGAAAAAAAATCCAAACAACTGAAATTTATTAGAAATTGCTATGTTTGAAAAATACTGTATAATATAAACCCAACTTTTTGCAAAAGGGACTCTTGAGCCCCACCCAAATAATTTAATGTTTAATTTTCATGGCTTAACATGGTGACATGTTATTATTTAGGCATGCAATGTTAATATAGCCTTAATATGATAGCTGTGCTCTTGAAACAAATGTTAGAAGTAATATTAAATTAGTAAAAAATATCTATACCAAATTTTGTATGTTAGGCCTAACTTGAAATGTATAAGCTTACAAAATGTAAAATTTACATTGTGTGGCCAAATTTTGTGTAAACATATTTATATGCCTTTACTACTATGAAATACGGTAACATATTTTTTTATGCTCACGTCGGCATCACATACGAATTGCTAAACGCGTTGTGATGCGTATTAAACAATACCATAGTACCGTAATGAAGGTTAGGTCAGATGTAAATAGTAGATATTAAGAAGTACAGTGTTAAAACTGCCTACATAGGGGAAACATAAACACCTTAAATATAATTACGTATGTCAAAATTGTCTTCGCAAACAGAAAGAACTGATTTTGGCTAAACATCTTCAATGTCTCGCCTAACTGCGTTAAACCACGTATTCCTGTTTGTTTCGTTTTTTGCAACTAACAAATATTTTATCAGGTGTTTTGCGAGATGTACTAGTACACTGCGGTACAATACACCATTTCAATGATTTTGGTATACTTGACTGTTTATTTTCTGTTTTCATTACTTTAAACAATTTATATTTATCCAAATACGCATCACCGCTAAAGTAAACAAACGCGGCAGCCGAGGTTTTTATCTAACTTGTGACGTCATGGAGTGAGCAGGCGCAACAGATGCGTTTTAGCGGTCGTTTCAAATGTAAAACTTTCATTCAATCATAACTTTTTCAAAACACATTTTTAAATAGTGATATTTTGTAAATACATTTCTAATATATAAATGAATGAAAACCAAGTGCCAGCAAAAAATATGCATGTTGCCCATTGTAAAACAGGCATGTGAATACAAAATACTTGACAGCTCACTTCATATACATTCTTTCATTATGATTCAACATTTTGTTCACTCCTTACAAACACATATATCAACATTGTAAGAAAGTTTTGTTTGTTTTTCTGGCAAACTTATGAATGGGACATGACTAGTTTTTGAGATAACCCCTTCAATTGAATTTTATTCCTAAAATGGCCAGGCAGTTTAACAAAAGCAATATAAAATTTTCATGCACTTTCGTGCAAGAAATTTTTACTCAAAACAAATTAAACTGTCTATCAATATTTGCTTGTCTGACAATAGATATAAATTAGTTTTTATGCATTAGCTCAAGTGCAGGCCAACAATAATTGAAAATTGTAATCATAATGCATTATTAACATTTCACAGCATTTATAGTTATACATTAAAATTTTCTGAATTTGTGCTAATATCTAACAATTTAAAGAGAAAGAAAAATTGTGGAAAATGGGATGGCAACAAAATTTTCTTCAAATTGTACAAACTGCAGTACAGGGCTTCCTTGATCCTCAAACATATTATTAAAATTTTATTGGTTAGTATAGAGAGAACAGACATCAAGAAGGCCATAGTGTTGTGTTACCAAACATGCTGACCTTTGGTTTGAGGTCAACATATTTCATTAACAACAGTGCAAAGTGAATACAAATTTACTGTGGTGATGTTAAGAGTGTGGTGTTGTTTTTCACCATACAGACCTTAACCGCTGAAAGCTGGTGAAAAGAGCCCCAGGATAACCATGGGTGAGTGAAGGTGAACAACACAGGCATGGGAGAATGCAACTGTTGGTAGATATAAGAATGGCATTATGACTGGTAAGGTGACGAATGTGGTGTATACCACAGCGGTGAATACTGTCCAAAATTTTGGGAATAGCTGGTCATGTAGGCATAAACCATAGAGCTATAACCTTATCATGACAGAATGCTTAAAAAAAATACAAGGTCCAAAAATTTCATTGCTTTTGTAGCAGGTAAAACAGAAATATTCTGAACTTTTTTTTATGTTAGAAAAACCCCATTCTTCATACAGAAATAGACAATCTATATCTTTGATGTGGAACACAACACAGCTGCCTAATCACCAAGCTGTTATAAAGTCTGCTATGTCTGATGATGGACTAACTTGAAATATTTACACGGCCATAATTTTGAAAAAAAGTGTGTGAAGCACCTAAAAAATGTAAGTTTACTTGGTTTACCATAGCACAAATTATGTGTAGAATTTGGTGGAAATCGGATGATTGGTCCCTGAGATATGGCATAAAAACCTTATTTTCTTAATTGGTGCTATCTTACAAAATTGCCTTAAAAAGGGTTCTGTATGGTATGCATCTGCGTAATAGATACTGTCAGCATAAAAAGTTTGGCTGAATTTGGTTAAATTTTTTAACAGATATGCCACACTTATCAAAATATTTATATAGCCGTAATTTCGAAAATCAATGTCTGACCCCACTTAAATCATGTAATTAACTTGTTGCACTAATATTATGCAAAATTTGGTTTAATATTGTGAATTGGTCCGGAAATACAGAAAAATGTCCTATTTTCACATGGCAATGATTTCCTCAATAATGGAATAAGAGGATCTCTGTCTGCATAATTGATGTTTCTAATGAATAATGTTCATGTACAAAGTTTGGTTAAATTTTGTTTAATTGTTTAATATATACGAGGTTTGTTAAAAAAAAGGTGACTTTATTTTTCTCGATAAATATTTATTTATTCATCAATATCTATTTTGTCCCCTTCAAAGTAATCCCCCTCAGATATAATACACTTGTGCCAGCGCTTTTTCCAATCCTCGAAGCACTTCTGATATGCGCTTTTTGGTATGGCCTTGAGCTCTCCTAGCGATGCGGTCTTTATCTCCTCAATCGTGGAAAACCTTCGTCCTTTCATGGGTTTCTTCAGTTTTGGGAACAGGAAAAAGTCGCAGGGGGCAGAGTCCGGTGAATACGGTGGCTGAGGCATGATTACGGTGTTGTTTTTGGCCAAAAAATTACGAACAAGCAACAATGTGTGAGCAGGTGCATTATCGTGATGCAAAAGCCATGAATTGTTTTGCCACAAATCCGGGCGTTTTCTTCCTATTGCTTCACGCAAATGGCGCATAACTTCAAGGTAATATTCCTTATTGACCATATGACCTTTTGGCAAGAACTCACTATGAACCACGCCATTGTAATTGAAGAAAACAGTGAGTAAAACCTTCACATTTCACTGAACTTGGCGTGCTTTTTTCGGTCTTGGCTCTTCTGGCCACTTCCATTGGGATGATTGGGCTTTGGTTTCGACGTCATAACCATAAACCCATGTTTCGTCACCAGTTATGACTCTTTTGAGCAAATCTGGATCGTCATTGATGTCATTCAACAGCTCCTGAGTGATGCTCATGCAACGGTGCTTTTGATCAAAATTTAGCAATTTTGGAACAAACTTCGCTGCCACACATTTCATGCCCAAAACATTAAAAAAAATTGCATGGCATGAGCCAACTGATATGCAGACATCCTCAGCAACTTCTCTAATAGTGATTCGACGATTCTCCATAACAATTTTCTTCACTCTTCAACGTTTTCATCGGTTGTCGACGTGCTGGGGCGTCCAGGGTGGGCATCATCATTAACATATTCTCGGCCTGCTGTGAAGAGCTTGTACCACTTATAAACATTTTTTTTTGCTCAAAGTAGACTTGCCAAATGCCACAGTCATCATTTTAAGTGCGTCGGAGCACTTAATTTAATTTTTCACACAAAATTTAATACAGATTCTTTGATTCATTTTTTTTATAGCAAATACCACCAAGCATACCAAAACACGTCTAACCTTTATATCTGTCAAAAACAAACTAAAATGCAAAATGGCTGATAATGTTAACATAAGTTGGGGACATGTGNAAAAAAAAAAAAAAAAAAATGATAATGGACTGTACGCAGCCCACAAACTTTGAAAAGTCACCTTTTTTTTTAACGTACCTCGTATATAATATACTAACCTAAATAGCCAGCCGCACCAAAAACATGTTAGTTTACATAGCCTGCTGTAGCACTACTCATGTGAAAAATTTGGTGGGAATAACTTAATTGGACCTCGAGATATGGCTTAAAACCTTAGTTTTTTCGACTGATGTTCATAAATGGAGGACGAAAAGGTTATGTATTAGAATATTCAATGATTGTCGTAGATACTGCCAGTATACAAAGTTAAGTAAATTAGTTGCATAGTTTTGTAAATATAGCACACCAAGCTAAAATATTTTTATAGCTGCCATTCTGAAAAAAAGGTTCCTGTACACTTAAAACATATAAGTTAATATGGCCTGCCACAGTACATCTTCTTTGCCAAATTGGGAAGAAATCGGTTGATTGTTTCCCCGAGATATG
The DNA here is from genome assembly GCA_002778355.1 of Clitarchus hookeri. Classification (NCBI taxonomy): domain Eukaryota; kingdom Metazoa; phylum Arthropoda; class Insecta; order Phasmatodea; family Phasmatidae; genus Clitarchus; species Clitarchus hookeri. The sequence goes on along the minus strand of NQII01001994.1, from coordinate 212,824 downwards.
ACATAAAAACCAATTTTTTTCATGTTGGACTATCTTATGAGATGGCAGAGAAATGAGGAGTGTAGACAACATTGATGTATATAATAGATACTGCCAGCCAGCATACAAAGTTAAGTTGAAATTGGTTGTACAGTTTCATAGACATAATGGACCTAGCTAAAATGTTTATACAGCTGCTATTTTTAAAATAAATGCCTGAACTATTTAAAACGTATCAGTTTACATGGCCTGCCATAGTGCTACTTGTTTGCCAGATTTGATCAAATCTGTTGGATTTTTCGGATATACGGTTGCATTAAAATTTTAATTTGTCATGTGATGCTATCCTACAAAATGATGGACAAAAGAGACTTTGCGTGGGCACATTTGATGATTGCATCCAGCATACAAAGTTATGTTGGAATTAATTACATTGTTTTGACAATATAACATACAAATCTAAAATAGCTATACATACTAGTTTTCATCACCCACCGCAGTACTACTTGTTTGACAAATTTTGTAGGAATCTGCTAATTGTTTCCTGAGATATGACATAAAATTTTATAAATACATGTGGGGCTATCTTACAAAAAGAAGTACAAATGTGGTTATTTTTGGCATATATGATGCTTATAAAAGATACTGTCAGCATACATAATATGGTTAAAATTGATGGAACGGTATGGTAGATATTCCAAATACACCTAAAATATTTTCATGGCCGCCATTTTAAAAATAAGTGCCTCATCAATTTAAATTGCATACTCGTAAATTTTCTACCACAGCATTACTTATGTGCCAAATTTGGTGAGGATTGGTTGAGTCGTTTTTTAGATATTATGTACATGCTTAATTTTTTCATGTGGTGCTGGCTTCTGAAGTGTCTGACCAACAACAATATCCATGTCAAAATCTGATGTTTACATAATGTGCTGCCAACATACAAAATTTGGTACAAATTGGTTGAGTGGTTCCCGAGATATGATATATCACCCTAAAATTTAAAATGGCTACCATTTTCAAAGCAAGTGCCCAGTATGGTTAAAAACTATAAAAATCAGTTAACCTTTTTAAGTACTATATGTATACCAAGTTTGGTGAAACGTATATGTATACTATACATGTATATTATATGTATACCGAGTTTGTTTAACACATTCAAATTCTGAAAAGGGGGAGACACACGTGCCAACACATAAACACACACACAGATAGACAGGAAAGTGATGTCACATGCCTTTCTTTTCTCCATAAAGTATGCTAAAAGGGTGTCAGTTCTCCACAAGAAAAAACACCAGATTAGCATTAACCATTCAGTCCGTAATCTTGCAAGCTGGGAAGCTAGAAATATATATTGCAATATCCAGCTTTTGACATTTAAACAACTAAAACAGGTGAAAACCAGATCATACAAAATGAAGAGACCTAGTACCGGTACAGTAATCACTTACCATTGTGGCGGTTATGTAAAAAAAATGAAATGGAACAACCCATGTTCTTATGAAGAACAGAGGGATATGTTATGCCTGCCAATTAAGTAACGTATCAGCTCTCAAAATCATACTTATCAGACTAATAGTAACATAGTAAATTTTCAAGACTTGGCTGATGTGTTTTGAATGATATTTTAGGTTCTTCTTCACAGAACACATGTTCACCAAAATAAATTAAACTTCTAGTGAATGTGGCACAAAGACATCAAACTTGAAAACAAAACATGGAACATCAAAAATTGCATTTAAAATGTGTATTTTTTTTCCCTTTTGAAGTTTGTGTTTAATCATCTATGACATAAAGTCAACATACTTTTTAACTTAAATATTAACTAAATTCAATATACAAATGTCTTCCAAATAAAATGATGCCCCAGAAACATATTTTTGATGTCCCTTGGTGCCTAAATTTTAAAGAGTGCAAAGTCCATTTTGAGTAGTTTTATGTGGAAAAATAAGAATATGTGTTGCTGAAATATTAATTTCTTTCACTAGAAAGATGTACTTTGAATAAACCAATATCCTGAGAAGATAAATAAGATCCCCTTTGTTGTAAAATAATGCTAAAACACTGAGCCCGAATGCATGTTAATTCACTGCAAGTGGCATCTTATGGAAAAATCAGATGATGATGTTTTGAATGATTAATTATTGAAGATCACAAATAAACAAATCACAATGGTTGTATTTACTAGCCTTAGCCTCAAATATACGATGTTTCAAAGCGAAATATTATTAATCCTCTCTAAAGGCCAATGGTTTACCAAATAAAATAATTTCTCTTGTATACATCTCCAAGCTTGCACAGCATCCACTGCGAATAAATGAACTGTCAAGAAATGAAAATCTGCTTCAACCCACTTGTTTTAACAGCCAAGAAAGGGAAGGAGGTTGGAAGTGACAAAGTGAAAGTGGGGGTGAGAAGGCAAGTGTGGTACACATGACCATGGCTGAGACATAGAATGCCGTCCCCTACCCCTATTGAGCATTTGCTGTGCAGTATTTATTGCTTTACGCAACTTGGTTGCTCTGAAACCAACAAAATGTGGAATTAATGACAGCATTGTGAGAAAAACATGAATTCAAGCTACAAAAGCCTATTTTTAAGAAAAGTAAAATCATGCATAGCAGACTTATTGTACCATAGTTGAGGAAACTGTCTACAAAAACAAATCCATGGATAGTTAAAACTGTGCTTCAAGAAGCTGTGGTTGACGAGGGATTACTGTATAACTTTTGAGTAAGGATAACATGTATGATAACTTATGTAACATTGGTAATGAATAGAGATGACACCAACAGATATTATTTCAAATGCACATTCTTCCGTGTCCAAAGTGGTAGAAAGGTAAGGTATGTTCTTTTCCTCTTGGGCAACCAAAATCAACAACTTCATTCTCATACCATACCTTAAATGCTAAAAATGAGGAATAGCATTATTAACTGTTAGAATCATTCATAAACAAGTTATAAATTTCTTCCATAACAGTAATAAAATAGTTAATTAGAAGCTCTGAATACCAAGGTTCTGGCTGCTCATAATCCTAACATTGTCCCAAAAATTTCACCAAAAGGTAACGTGTTGATGTAGAAATAAATTCCCTTCAAGATTTCCTTATACTTTCTTTCATGATTCAACATGATTTTATACCCCCAAATGGGAAAACACCTAAACACTCTCATGTGTAGCCAATCTATGATGTGTACATTATTGAGCAAGAATTGTGTGTCTGTGTTCTTCCTTCCACCAGGAAACCCAGAAATGACAATAAGGTGGATATTTTGGATTTTAGTCTCCTGCAGCTGATATCCAAATGAAGGAAAATTCTATCCACTGTCATATTCATCTTAAGAGCACACTTGGGGGCAAATTGGAGAGAATACCTAAGACAAGTCCAGTCTGCACATTTAGTAACCCAGTGAGATGGTATAAGATGTAGCAATATCCAATTTAGTTTCTCAAAGTACACAGTAGTGGTCACTACCAAATAATAAGCAGAACTGTGCACTTTCAAATGTTTAATTAATCTGTTACTACAGAAATTAAAGTTCAGTAGAAAATCAAAGTGAGCAATGAAAACTGGGTTATAAAAGTAGTCGCCGCATGATTAAGTGCCAGTGTGTGTAACAGAGTGCGTAATAGCATGAGTATTCAAAAGAACAGGACTTGTGTTAACTGGTAGTTTTTTTAACTACAGTAGCACCCTGCTCTTATGTTCTTATAATTTACATTTTCCAGTGTCTTACACCAATTTATTTTGGTCCTGCTGAAACTCGTATATTTGTAATGGTTCATGTTCTTGGAATATACACAAATATAATGGTTTACTTTCTGCATCTTAAATTTTTTTCATACAAAAAATACAAGAAAAAATGAGAATGCGACTTAGTTATATTTTCAAGCAGTTGCTGGACTAATATCACACATGCTGAAAGAAAAAACTTGAAAGTGTGTTATTTTCATAAGAAACTAAGGATGCACAGGAATAAAGATTACATGTGAAATGTTGTTTACGTTTTTATTGCATCATAATTGATATCACAAAATAGTTGTGAGTTGGATTGTGCCACCACTGTATTGATAACCATGTTGCTCTATATCACGGAGACTAACTACATTAACTAGGTGTTTTCATTTTTGCTTATCCTTTTACTGTTAACATTTGCAATGTTCGACTGAGCATTAGGGCACATTGCCCATTGTAGGTGCTATATCTCTCTACTACACATCATCTATCTATGATGTTTATGTTTTTAATAACTACAACTAATGTTCAATATTGTTTTATGGTTTTATATTTCTCAGGTAAGTTACTTCAAGTGTAACTAATATCACTTTGGTTAAACAATTAATTTACAACAATGGCAACAACGAGTTGGAAACAAAGACCACTAACTACCAAAGAGATGATGAACATTTTGAAATAGACATACAAAACACATTGGCATACATGTATCACTAGCAGAGAAGTTGGGCATACTTGTTTCAATGACTAATGTATCAACTATAGCTTAGTGACATGCAGACATGATGTTCTCACAAGTATTAAGATAAGAGACACATGATAAGCTCAGTTAATAATAGTAAGTGAAAAAAACATTTCATTGTTTCCTGTGGTATTTGGCTTGATACTTTATTCTGTTCATTTTCTTTGCCATATTTACATTAGTATTTCCATAGCCACACACTTTTTTGTTATTCAATAACTATATTCACTATAATATATAGTTCATGTTGCATAAAAAAAAATGTAAAACTGTTTAAGCAGTATACTTTCAAATTTTCAAATAGTTGGCTCAAGGATCTTCATGACATTGGCACACTTAACGGGATAGGAAAGGTTGCACCGTGCATGAATGAAGAGAATATTAAATCAATAATAGAATTTGAATGACTGAACAGAATTCATTTGGGTTTGTTTTGTCAGCTAGATATTTACATTGCGTAGGCCAATATATGTATATACAGCAATAGTCAATACCATCTATAGTTCTACAATAAAAAATTGCAATATCTTTTTAAAAATTAAGGGCTTGAAACCATTAAATAAACAAATATGCAAAAATGTTAGTACTAAAATTCACAAAAATATATTATATTAGTCTCTATGATAGTAAAATTTTAAAAAGAAGTACATTTCAATTTTAAAATAATTTTAAGTTTGTTAAATTTTCTATTTGGCATTTTTAAAAGAAAACTCTCACACCAATAGAAGATCTGTAATTTAATATTATAGAATTCAAGATACTATTTATTTAGTATTTTTAAAACAAAAAGATATTGCATTTGATGCAATATCCCCACCGTAGTTCCTTATTTTGAAAACGTATTTTCAAGTGTCTCACTTGCTCTATCTGGTGACACACATCAGAGTAGTGGTAACTTGAACTACTATAGTTGCGCTCAGCCAAGACCATACTGTTTCCACATAGTTCTGCTCTTGTCACGTTCGAAATATAAAATAAAGATTGATGATAATTAACGAGTAGCAAAAGTTGGCTTCGTTCAAGTGCCTATCCAAAGACAAGAAAATGTCAGCAGTATTCATAACACTATAAAAGAGTGTGAGCATATTTTCAAATGAATAAAACCGGCATGTAAAACCACTATTGGTGTAATATATTACATGTGCACACCTACTATTTAGGCTGTATATTTTACATGATAACAATTATTGAATTGTAACTTTATACTTAAATAACTATTCTTCTTGATATGTGTCATATATATTGTGTTTCTTATAGTTTCACGGTATACTGCTCTGCATAAATGTTCCACGCTAGACAAAAAACACAAAAATGTAGAGAAAAAATAATTAATCTAAAGAAGCAGACCTATTCATCAACGTTTGTAAACAGATATCACGTATCTTTTAGAATATAAAAATAAATTATGGTTTTGTATAAGCCTGTATCCTTTTTCATAATTTTTTTTAAACTTAATGTAATAATTTTTTTTGGAATGCGAGGAAAACAAAACGTTTTGTAGAACACTGTTGTGTAGTTGGAAAGTGATTGATCAGAATAATTTAAGTAGTATATGTTATGATTCTGATAGTAAAGATACCGAAGGTACAACATTCAAAACTACAAATTCCGTGTTTACTTTAACTGCACATCAAACTGCAAGTTCCTGGTGCATACTAAGTGTCCTGCTTAGTTCAACAATTCGTCAACAATGTAAAAGATATGGTTAAATTAACCACCTGTGATAATCTTGCTGAAACCATTTTATAGTTATTGCAGGAGAATTAATATTTATTATTATTTGCAGCGGACCATAAAGTATAGTGGTAGCTCAGTTGGTTAGTAGCTTATACTGGAACAAAAAGGTTTGTAGTTCGAAACCCCGCTTGACCACTTATTTTTCTATCATCACAAAGAATTGTATTTATTTTTATCATAATACGTTATGATTTACCTAATGCTCATGGAATACAAAACCTTAAATTTTTGAAACAGTTTTCAGTGATTTTTTTTTTAGTGAGGGATCATTTAACATGCATTAAATGACAGCTAAACAAAGTGTATCAAATGAAATAGCAACGCATAAGCAAATAAAAATAATTTTTTTATGTGAGTTGCATCTTTTAAAATACTATTTTAAGGGCAACATGAACATTGAGTCTTTCATTCCATTTTTACATCTTTCATTTTGTTTTCAAATAATAATTATAGAACTCAGATTGAAGTTTTAAACTGCATTAAATGTGGCAAAGTGATTGCATTTATACGTACTATTTGTTTCAACAATCCTAATGTTACCAAATAAACTGAAAAAGAAAAGAAAGGGCATACAATTTAAAATGACATATTTTTGATAAAAAATATTACATATAATTTCCCGCTTAAAATCAACATTGATTTTGTAGCGCAATTGGTCAGGTAATGGTTATAAAGTGGGACTATGTGGGTTCAAATCCTAGACATAGCGATTTTTTTACACAATATAAACAGTGACTATCGGAAATATGTTTTTTTCTCGTAATGATTTCACTAAATTCCATAAAATAAATATTTAATTCACCGCACGCAGTTTGCTGTTGCTTATTCAATCATTGAAATAGTTTCACTGAAACAACCAGCGATTTCTACAGATTCTAAGTAGAGCCATTTTCACCTATTCAAGTAGTTGAATTTCACTACGAATCAGTGGTTTTCCACTGATTCTAATTTAGAGTATTACCATTTTTGGCTCGACTGAAGAGTAAATCTTTGTCACTGTGTTAAAGTATTTTTAATGTGAGTCAAATTGTAATGTTTCAATCACACAAACACAAAAAAAAATATATTTCTGCTATCAAAATAAATCACGAAATGTTAGAATATCAAACAATAACATTACTGGAATTACTAAATAAGGAATGTATATGTGTTTCCTATTTAGACTTCCATATATATGTGTATACAGTATATATACACAAATATATATGTATGTACATAGACCAAAGAGCACAGAAAGAGAAGAGTTGGCAGGTTAGACCTCGCGTCTTATTTCATGGCCGGAATATGGGCCACGGATGATTATTTGTTACCAACCATGCAGAATGAAATATATTTCTTCATAACTTACCAAAACATTTATTTATAATAAGTGGAATAGAAGAAAACAATGTGTATGAAAAAGTTATGGGATTGTTTGAGTTCATTAAATTATCAATTATATTTATAAAAATACTTTATTTTCAAAATTTTCAGAAGAAATAATGTGTGTCCCTGCAGCATTACATTATTATCTGCATACTTAGGCTAATCTGACATAGTATATGTACATGACTGATATAACGTGAACTGTAAGAAACAACGGTAATGTTTGTAAATGGAACGGAAGCAAACAGCTGAGAAACCAGGAATTTGTAAGAGAGTGTGAAGAGACTTGGGCAGCTCTTAACATCAAGGTTTTGAGAGCAGATGAAGGTGAAGCGAGGTGAGTATGGAGCATCTCTGGAATGCAAGGGTGGGGGGAATTAGAGATCTTCGAGAAAACCTGCCTACCAGTAGCATTATCCGACACAATTTCCATATGTGAAGAATTCGTAAGAGTACATTTTTGTTGGGGGCAGTGGGAATTTGCCTATTTAGAGTGGGGTTAGAATTTTTGTAATGAAATACTGAAAATCCTATTACACTGGTATTTTTGTAAATACAAATATATGTACTGATAGCATAAACACATGTATTATTTGCACAGGAAGCACACATATGTACTTAAAACACTTAACAAGACTTTTATAATGACTTTGAAGCAACGCAAAGTAACAGTGTCCAAAAACACGGCTGGTAACAGTCAAGAAAGTTCAAACAAAAAGAAATAGATAAGGTGTCCCCATAAAAATAGTACAGTGGCGATAAGTCTATGCTTCGAGGTGGACAAGGAATCCGTCCACCCCTTCCAACCCAGACTTTTGGGAACCTCACATTCAAAACATCATGAACAAAGATACTGAAATGAGGAGAGACCATCATGCATGAAAATAACCCTACGCTTTGTTTCTTTTTCTCAGTCTTCAAGCTGTGGAAACATGTACAGTTCAAGTGAGTCAAGGTACGCCATTCTGGGAATGGTGCTTTCACTGAAGAAGAAGGGACCAACAACAAGATCGTACAGCAGTCCACACCAGATGTCCACCTTTGGTGACCCGCGAAAGATCTCATGAATCTCTCTCAGTGACTGTGAACCCCAAATGCAACAGTTATGTCTTCTAACGCATAAATGCTGCTTTGTCAGTATAGGAAGGTATCAGCTGTAGGAAGGTATCATCATCATCATCATCATTAATGGTATTAAGCATAAACCTTGCAAATTCTACGTGTTTTCCTCCGTCACCCAGTTTTATTTCATGCAGCAGCTGAATCTTGTAAGCATGGAGCCTTAAGCATGTGTGCAGAACATTTTTAAAGGCATTTTTCGGAATCCCTAATGCTATACCTCTATGGAAAATTAATTTTTTAGGGCTTCTAATGCAGGATTTCCTTATGCATTACAATATTTTCCTGTGATATTCTTGGTTGGCCAGATGTTTTTCTCTTCTCAACACTCTTTGAACTGTTTCAGCCATCCAGTCAAAGCCTTGTCAACTGGATGTTTTTGTCGGGGGTGTAAACTTTAACTTACGTTGCACTGCTACAACCAATTTCAGTTTGGCAAACCACAACACAAACTGAGCCTTCTGTTGAACGGTCCATATCCTGACATGCACCAATTTACACTGACAACGGTGTGAACAGCACCCCCTCCCCTCATCGCAGTGGTGTGCACTGCTGTTAGTCTTACAGTCAAAAAACTTTGAAACTTACAGAACATTTTAAGATTCCACACTTGTATAGCCATTAAAATTGTTTTTTTTTATAATAACGGTTTGTAATCCTGACATTTTTTTTTTATTAGCCTGTATTTTTTCCCACGATGAAACAGATAGTATTGGGTGTTCTTTATCAACAATGGCAGGAGTTGTGCTTTTACTTTTATATGAAATAATTGATTTCTTTTTGTTTTAGTGCTATGATTTCATAGAAATCAAAGGAGATTTCATGGAAATTTTTAACAGGGAACTTTCTTCAACAATTTTTTTCCCTTTCTTTTAATTTAGCCCAAGGCTGACTCTCAGCTTCCACTATTTACCTTTCTATTTTGATTTTATTTATTTCCACCAGATCATCAAAATCCAAAAACTAAAGTATGAACTCAAGAAGTTGATCCAACACAAGAAACAACCACTTTCTATTTGAAACCAACACTGAGCAAGATTGCTGTCAGATAATTTTATAAAAAATAAGAAAACCAGTTTTTAAATTATCATCATTAAGAATATTAACACAAAAATGAAACTGAAAACATTTTATGAGAGAAGAATAAATCTGAATAATCTATTTAAACATGCAATCGATAGCATATTATATGACTACACACTACAGAAGTCACTAAGCTTCATCAACATAAACCAAGGAACATGCCAAGAGTCCTGATGCCAGCTGAAGAAATTAATGAACAATACAGAAAACCCAACTTCTTTTGCTCCCAAGAACAATATAGTGGGAAAACTCAGCATCCTTCACATTGCACCCTATGCTGTACTCACTCCAACCTTCAAACAATTCATTACTGATTTGGTATGAAGAGGAAGGAGAAGATAGCAAGGATGTGAGAACTCAGGAACATTAGGCTGGAGGATATGAGAATTAGGGTTTATGGCATAAAGTTAAAAGTGTTACCTTCGATGAAAAGTTGAAATTCCATGTTCGGAAGATTTTGAGAGTATATTAATAATTTCTTATGTCTGTTTTATTGTTTAGTTTTGAATTAACTAACTTAAGTATCCTATATACACCAGTGTCCAAAATTATAGAAACAAATAGACATCTGTCCCTCCCATGATCATTGTATCACAAGATAGTATCTGATGATAACAAAATGTAAACAAATGAAAATACACCCATATACTTAACAGCAGATAGCATTACTGTCCTCTTACAATCATGAACATGATGTCAGTGCACCTATCGAACAGTGTGCATAGTGTTTCCTGCCGTATTAGTCCAAGGGCTACATTCACAATGCACACATTAAGCTAGGGCAAAAAGAAGACACCTAAAAGACTCTGTGGTGGAGGGCAATAGGAAGAATGGAAGCTGGACATTCTCAAGCTAATGTGGCCAGATGGCCTAATGTGCAACATTCTGTTGTTTCTTGGATGTGGCAGCAGCTTTTAGCATCCAGATTGGCTTAGGCAGAGAAAGCCTTTATTGTCAGAGACCTGCTGTACATGCACCCTTGATGAGTACAGATTCAATCTTCAGAGTTATTCTCAACGAGTTCACATCTGGAAAGAACCTGAACCTTGATTTTGGCCCTTAAAAATTGTGGAAAGAGACCAATATGGAGGTGGATCAATAATGGTGTGGGGAGACATTATGCTAACCAACCAAACACCACTCCATGACATTGTATGGGTAAACCGGCAAGGTTTAACTGCTCTCAGGTATCGTGACGAGATCTTCACACCATATGTTTGGTTGTTTTGAGGTGCTGTGGGCCCAGAAATGGTACTGATGAATGATAATGCTTGACTTCATAGAGGAAAGCTAGTTGATGTCTTCCTGGAAACTAAAGACATTGCGCACATGGATTGGCCTGCTCGCTCTCCCGACTTAAATCCAATAGAGCACGTGTAGGATGCTCTAGGGAGACAAGTTGCTTCACGTTCGAATCGACCAATCACTCTCCTAGCTTACAAGCTGCTCTACAGGAAGAATTGGCGTTAATAATGCAAATTGTGATTAATGACCTTATTCAGAGCACACCACATCATTGTCAGGCCTGTATTGCTTCCAGAGGTTATCACACACCATTTTAAGCAGACGTAACCAGTTTTCTGGATGTGTGTGAAAGGTACTAACTCTTGAAAAGCAGAATGTGTGTTGATTTGTTCCTATTAGTTCATCAAGAAATTATGTTTCATTGTTTACTTTGTTTATGCTTTATAATTTACTATCACCCGATACTATCTTGTGGCAAAATAATTACGGGAAGGACAGATGTCTGTCTGTTGCTTTAATTTTTGACACCAGTGTAGTATGGTACTTTACTACAAATATGTTCAAGCATTACAACACCAATTTTTCCCTACTCACGTTGTGATGATATTGCCCACATGGGTGAGAGAGTGATGGGTGGCTCTTAACATTGAGGTCTTGAGAGCAGATGAGGGTGAAGCGTGGTGAATATGGAGCAGCATCATAATGACGGGATGGGGGAAAAGGAGATCCCAGAGAAAACCCACCAACCAATGGCATCGTTCTGCAGAATTCCCAAATACAAAAATCTGGGAGTGACAGCTAATCCTGGTAGTGGACTGTTAGAGATGTGTTTTTATCGTTGTTCGCATAACAATCCTGGTGTTGCTGTTAGTTATATTAACCAAATTTATGTAAGGGATATAATATGTTAGAAAATGTGCACCTAGGTGGGAGGCAAGTAGTTTAACCACTGCACCACTACGGCCCCTGCCCATATGGGTGAAAGATCACTTGTGTAATCTTTTTTAAATACAGATTTACAAATTTGGCTGTGTCTTTAAAAATGCTGCCCTGGGCACCTACCCAGTTTGTCCCCTTCTAAATATGGCCCTGGTAGGGTGTATAATAAAAGACTGTGAAAGACATATGGGCAGTTGATGCTATGATACCCTGTTGTACATCACCAACACGTGACAGTATTTTGACATTTTAATACTTGTACTTAAAGTATTATATTTTTAAACTAAGTAATAATTAAATTTAGGACACACATAATATTAAAACACAAAGATTTACATTATGTATGCAAGAAATTCATAATGATGTAAAAGTAAAGGATGGGTGGCCCAAGATTAGCAAAAACAAAACGTGCCAAATTTAAACAAATATAATGACTAAATATTGAAGTTCTTAGGGTTCAGTGGTTGATGAAGATTACTGAGGAAGCAAGACTAGGGTGGTATAGACACAACCAAAGAAGGGAGATGATGCCAAGAAGTATGCTGAACTTGAAATATGCTGGTAAAAGGCCTCAAAGCAGATCAAGAAAAGATAGAAAGATCAGATTACAGAGGGAGCACAGAACAAAGGCAAAGATTGGGAGACGGAGAAAACCAGAGAGAGGTGAATAAATTGACAAACATACACTATCTGGTCAAAAGAATCCAAACACCCCTTTGTAAAAGTAAACTTGTGCCTAGATGTCACTATGACCGTCACTGCTGCTATGAAAGATGGTAGAGGGCTTCACGTTAATGAATGCTACAAGATACCAGCAAAATACGTGGAGCAAGGGAACTCATTGACTTCCAATTTTGGTGTAGTTATTAGTTGCCACATCTGTAAGCAATCTGTTAGGGCCATTTCCACCCTTCTCAAACTGGCCAAGTCAACAATCGAGGATGTGTTTGTTAAGTGGAAACTGAAAAGCACTACTACAATAAAATAACGGCTGGGTAAGCCACGTGAGTTGACTGACAGGGACAGTTCATCATTGAAGATGGTGGTATGGGAACATTGCATGTCACTCTGTGGTTCTATCACCCGTGAATTACATAGTGTCATTAATTGTGCAGCTAGTACCACAACTGTGCGCCAGAAGTTACGAGGACAGGGAAAAAAAGCAGATTTCACCTATGAACCATGGTGTAAAAAGCACCACCACTGGAATATGGATTGGAGATGTTGATTTGGCATGATGAATCACACTAGACCATGTGGCAGTTAGATGGGAGGGTTTGGGTGTGGTGAAAACTACATGTCAGTGTGTGTAGTGCGTGTCCACAGTGAAATTTGGCAGAGTTCGGGGGGACAGAGTGAGGGTGTTCATAGAAGAGACTTTGTCTTCCAATACTATTACGGGGCATGTTAAAGGCTAAAGACTATGAGAACATTTTAACTGGCTGCATGCTGGTTATGGTAGAAGACCAGTTCAGAGATGGTAACTGTGTCTTCCAGCATAACAATGCTCCCTCCCACAAAGCATGGTCTGTTCATGAGTGGTTTGTGGACAAAAGGGTTACAGAAATGGTCTGGCTAGCTCAAAGCCCTAACCTTGATCCTACTGAATATCTCTGGGTTGAACTGGAATGGCGACTACATGCCAGAACCCAATGACCCATATCACTTACTGCATTTGCTACAGCACTACAGGAAGAATAGCCTGCCATTTCCCCGGAGACGTTCCGACACTTAAGTGACAATAGCCCATGCAGGGTTAGTGATATAATAAAGGCCAATGGCGGACCCACCATGTATTAATGTCCACTAATGAGCAATATATCCGAGGGACACTTATAGGACAATTTCATGTAGGTGCCTGAATATTGGGATCAGATAGTATTTAAGCAAACAATCAATTTACAAAGCTGAACTGACGACAGGCAATGAACAATTATGGACATTGATAATGACTACTTACTGAATATTAAACTTAAGTTACTTCTTTTGTGACATAAGTGTTTTACATAGACAGCACTTATTTAAAATATCTAACATACAGTACCAATTATAGTACTAGAATATATTTTATCAACATGCAAAACTCAAAGGAACAAGTCTTGTGATCAGTATAACTATCAAAACAAAACAATGTATTCTGACATTGAAAACCACAAAAATTATGAAATATACACTAACATACCGTCTTATAAATCCACCACTTTCACAGCGTTTTCTTGCATCTGTTCCTGGTGGAAAGAGAAGTTCTGGTCGATATAAGATGTCAACTAAAAGTGAAAGCTCTGACTGGACAAGTGGCTGTAGTTGATCTTCAAGAAGAGATACAATATCTTGAAGACCTTCAATTATGCTTCTGTCAAGGCGCATCAGCTATATAAAATCATGACCAAAATATTAAAACACTGCATTATAAAATATTTATAGAGTTCTGAAAAGAAAAAACAAAGAAAAGGTAAAACAAAAGAATATTCTTCTCTGTAGTGCATAGAGCAAGTAATGTGGAAAGTTAAGTTTAAACGTCATATGCATATAAGCAAAGACAAAATAACATTTTATAATTCTACATTTCAATTTAGTACAATAAAAATTTTTCTCCATATTTATCATATTTACTTGTACAATAGCAGCACTTAATTGACTACAGTTTTGCCCAGAAAAGGGAGTGCAGAAATGATGTGATGGAGTCAAAAAAAACATTAAAACTAGGTTAAGTTTTTTTTTTTAATATTCAAATACTGCAGCCAAAGAGACTGTGATGGGAGCTTTCTGACACATGAGACATTAACTCGTATCCCCCTTAAATCCGTGGTATTTGATTTAATTTCCATCAGAAAATCATAGAGTATCATCAAAACACAACAGTCTGGAGGCACAACAGCAGACAAGTTTTTTTTTCAGGTTTGTGGGGAAGGTGAGACACTTAAATTTCTGTTTTATATTTCTGGAAAATATATTTTTTAATATAAAATACCCCAAATATCTGCACAATATAAAAGTAGGAAAAAGTTTTAAATATATTATTTTGAGAAAATGACCAAAAGATACAATGTAGACATAGGAAAACAGAAAAAAAAAAAAACAGGAAAACACAATTATTAAGAACCTGCCAGTATGATCACATAAAATATTAACTTTTACAAACTATAATTTTTTCTAACCTGATCCCCTACAAATATACTAAAATTCCAACACAATACTTAACTAAAANCCCCCCCCCCTCTCCCTGTATAGAATAAAGTTCCGCTAAGAGTCGTTTACAGGTCTCTCCTCAGTTTCTCTGTCTCTGCAGAAACACTGAAAAAACATTTCTATATTATCCAACACCGCACTAAAAAAGTCTCAGAACACGGCTGCCCAACCAATTTTGGATGTGGGCCATAATATCAATTTCATGTCAGCCGGCGGGCCACCTAGTGAATAATAGTTGCCTACAGTTATGATAGATATTTAAATTAAATAAAGTTTTAAGTTACACATAGTTTAATTACAATCACAACATAAAAAACATTAATGAGACCTATGAAGAGGTTTTTGAGCTATATTTGGCAACAAATCGGAGGTTTACAGTAAAATCAAGTGTGAAATATGTTTTGCTGTTAATGAAGTAAGGTTTTTGTTTTTCACATAGCTGAGAGTTGAAAAAACCTTTTCGCAGATACATGTTATGCCAAATCTGTTCAAAATCTGCAAAGCACAATCACACATTGCCGGAAAGTCTTCCTTTGGTACCAATTTCCAAAATTTTATGAAAATTTCTGAAGACCGCTGTGGTTGTGAAGAAACTGTTTCAGTAATTATCTGTTTCAAGGAAGTGTGGTATTGGATTTTGGTGATTTCTAGCTGGATATTTGCTGGATATTCCATTACTTCATTAATGGTAATTGAGAACGGGTTCATAACAAGAAAAATGTTTTTTTTATCTGATTCGAAATCCTGAAATTTATTCTCAAAAGACTGTAACAATGATTGTATTTGTGATTGGTATTTTGAGATATCAATCCAAGTGTTTTCCAGTTTTCCTCTCATATCTATGAGTGTTGGAAAATGATTGATATTGTTTCTGGCCAAGTTCGCCAAAAAAAGGCTTAGTTTTGCTTTGAATCCCTGGACCAAATTTAACATCATAGGCAACAAACAATCCTTTCCCTGCAGCTTTAGGTTAAGTACGTTGAGGTACTTTGTAATATCTACAAAAATGCAAGATCGCATAACCACGATTCATTTTTAAGTAGATCTCTCTCAGCAGGCATTGCCTGCTTTTCTTCTAAAAACTCCAAGACCTGTATCCTCAAAAGAAGGAAATGTTTCAGCATTTCACCCTTAGACTCAACGAAGCTGTCTGCACAGAATGAAGCGAACGACAATGCTGCATTGTAGTTCCTGATGTACTACCTGTAATCAGCACTCTCATCTGAATCTCCAGTTAAAAGTTCCTGTAGGAAAGAAGGACACTCACCGAGAGGAGGTAGCTCGACCTTACCCCTCATGCAACACAGGGTGAGCACGCCATCGCGCTTTATGCCTTCACTTGCAAAAAAGAGTGTGCCACATTGCCTACACTCTTTATTCATAAGGCCCATGTCGTGTGCCTCGACAGCGGACTGCACAATACAGATGAAACTCCCCATGTTCATTTATTTTGTCCTCAAATAGAACCCTGAATTGTCTTCGATGAAGTGCTCTGGCCCGAATATAATTAATGCAGCATACTACAGGATCAATAACTTTATCAAACTTCATATCTTTGGCACATACAGCTTCGTGGTGGATGATACAATGATATGAAAACAATTCCCAGCCTAAGGATTGTTTTAACAAAGCCACACAACCATTGGTTTTTCCTGTCATTGCGGGTGCTCTATCAGTACAAACAGAATCCAGTTTTTCCCACGCCAAACCCTTTTTCTCAACACATTTATTAATTTTTATAAATATGTTCTTCCCGGTACTTGTAGTTTCTAACTGGCAAAGCTCCAATAACTCTTGAAATACGTTGAAATTTTCATCAAAACACCTCATGAAGATGGCTAGTTGTGACATACTCGTCAAATCACAAGCTTCATCCAAAGCTAGCGAAAAGTATTTGTATTTTGTAACTGTATCGGTTATTTAGCTGCTAATATCATTTCACATATCTTCCACTCGTCTTGTCACAGTGTTTCTTGAAAGTGAAATACTCTCTGCTTTAGTTTTCACATTTTTATCATGCAGTTCTGTGCAAAAATCGACAAAGCCTCTTTCCCAATAGCCCCATCCAAAAAAGGCTTATATTTTCTTGCTAAGAGAAAAGATATATTGTATGATGTTTTCACCATAGATTCAAGTTCATCAAATTTTTTTTCAAATAGATTCTGCTGGCCAAATATTTCTCTTCTTCTTTTTTTTTTTTTTTTACAAACTCAGCACTTTCTTCCAGGTAATATTGGTTGATTTTTAAATGATTTTGTTTAAAATGCCATTTTAAATTATATCCAATGGCAGGCACTAACAACTTCAGTTCAATTATTAGGCTACTAACAACTGGTTGCCATTCCCACCTATTTTATTTTTGTTATGATCAAGTAATTTACTAGTTAGGGTTTTGTTTATTTTATTGGTGGGGCTGGGAACTCTAGTTTAGCGTCTTTTGTGAGGCCACTGTTTTTATGATGCAGTGGAAAATTTTGCTCATCCAAAAATAACATTCAAATTACTAGAACTCAAAAGTTGTAACTTCACCACCAAAAGAATAAAATGTGATAAATTTGTGTCTGCCTGTACCAATGTAAGAAATACACACTAAACATTTTGAGTGAAAATAAACTCGCACATAACAATAGTTGGATTTTATATAACGCACTTTACTAAAAAGGGTATTTATTTAGGCCACATACATTTCAAAATATCTCGCAAGAACAAAACACAATTAATATTTCATGCCAATGTGAGAAGAGGCCACAGTGGTGTAATGGTCAGACTACTTGCCTCCCACCTAGGCGAACTGGTTTGATTCCTGGTGGGGTTATTGCTGGATTTTCGCATGTGGGAATCATGCTGGACCATGCAGCTGGTTGGTATGTTTTCTCGGAAATCTACAGTTTCCCCCGCCCTTGCTTTCCAACACTACTCCATACTCACCTCACTTCACCCTCATCGGCTCATAAGATCTCAATGTTAATAGCCACTCAAATCTCTCCACACTTGTGAGAAATGCACAATGTAAAAATTTTCTGCAAATTTATCTTTACACATAAAAATCAATTAAATAAAACTAGGCAAAAAAACAAAAGGCTACGTAATTATAAAATATTCTTGCAAAAGTTTCCAACTACATTATTTACAAAACATACAAACTTACTGTTCACTTCGTAATTCCTAAGCACGTGGTGAACCTTGGATGATTACTTCACTAAAATCACTTTTGCCGATCACTGATATAGAATAATTTATATACTGACTTATTCAATTAAGAAAACACTTGAGCTCTTTCATGAAGCCAACAAATTAAAAAATTTATTGCTGATAGCTAAGGAAAATGGCAGATCAAAACACACATACAACCCTTAGCAGCACACATGTTTTGATATTTTACTGTACTGAGGATGAATGTTCTAAAAAGGCACCTACAATTATATAAATTTAATGAAATATGCAAATACAAAAATAATTTACTGCAGATATAATATTCAGACACCACCAGCAATGAATTCTTGCATATAGATAAATCACGATGAAGGAGAGTTCAATGGCATTAACCGGGTGGAGACATTTCACATAACTGTAATGTACATATGCATTATCATAATTTTTCTAAATGCTTTTTAAGTCCTTACTCTATAGCTCAAAAAATTGTACATTAAATTAAGAGCACAATTTTAATCATAAATGTTGTAATTATCATTTAAGAACTAAATTATAATTTTAATGCAGAGTACTATTTTTTTCCATTATCATTGCAAAGATTGCCAACGTAAAACATACATCCATCAACGACAAAATACTTTGTGAATGAGCGCATTTACTATTTGCATGCTGTGTAGGTAGGTCATAATATCTGTCAAAATTTGCTAAAAATATATGGTACAGAGTATAAAATTAAATTTTCTATAGATCCTTGAAGAAAAAGAATTTCACTTAATTTTCTAGAAAATCAAGACATTAGTTTTATAAGCAATTATTAAAATATATATTTTTATGATGGTACAATTAAACCATGGCTATTTGAAATTTATTAAATAAATTGTACTTAATTCCTGAAGTGTATATGTTTTTAAATTTTGCAATTGGCAACTAAGAACTGTGACCTTTGATCTCTTATGTGTAAATTCTAACAGTTGACAGACCAAATATAAGTAGCTTGACTTCTCCATATCACACAACATAAGAAAACCAACATAGTGCTTTTTTTGAACTGCCAAAAAATTATCTTCAAAAGCTGTGATATATTTTAATAGTTCTTAAAACTAATTTTAAAAAATGTTTCCATGCTGATATTCAAATATACATACTTGGGACTGAGAACGTTCAATCTTTGGAGTTTTTGCTGCTTGCAACCACTTGCTCGTTTGTCGTGAAAGTATAGCAGCTTTGTTGAATAAGGATGCCACCTGACCGTCAAGATCACTTGGTATGGCAATGCCTCGACTCTTTGCTAAAAAAAAATTATATAACAAAAGTGAATATACTTATTATTTCTCTGTAACTTCATAATAAAATTAAAATATCTGAATTAGTAAAAAATTATATATATTACCAGACAAAGAAAACAAAACACCCACAAAACAATGATCAAATTGAGCAACCTGTTGTTCATAAATAGTATCTATGGAAGTGTACAAAATGTTTATGTTTTCGATGCATCACTAAAACATGTGATGTAGAGGGCATGAGTTATTTCACAAGTGAAGATAACAGAACCCTCAATATGCTGAAAGGATATGGTATCAAGTTATTATGTAAGTAATTTATGTCTTAGAATACATCTGGCAAGTTGGCTGTGCAATGCTAGTTCAGACCACCAAGCTGGCGTTGTGCAATTGCGACGCCACAAAAACCAGGTAGTCTTCCACACAATGCATTAACTGACACACTTGCTGTGGCATGAGGTGTCCCAATATCAGAATAATACCAGTTACCCCAGTGAACTGGGAGCAGATCATGGTTACTTATGGAGGGAACTGTGAAAAAAAAAAATATTTTCTCATTTTACTAGAGGAGCAGTAACATGAACCTAAGGGCATTTAAGCAGATGTCCAGCCAGGTTTGTGCTGCCTCTGAGCTTACCACCTATTAAAACACATGTCCATAGACCTATCTGTGGTCATTCAAAATAAATAAAATTTTGATGAACAACCCTAATTCAGTAGTGGTACGAATTTATAGATATTAAGTTAATTGCGCCAAATGTAGTGTTATGAAACAAGTATGAGTTAAGCTTCTTCATAGTGTATGGTGACTGGATTTAACTATCATACATTAAAAAACCATTTCATTAGATAGAGTAGTAGTATAAAACTTGGAAAGTGTGTCAATATTGTTATTGTAAATAATTTAATAGTAAATAAGACTTTGGCTAACCATAAGCAATCCCTTAGTTATTTTTAACTTAGGCTATGAATGTTGTGGCTTTATAAAGTACTAATGATTAGATACCTTGAATTTTTAGCAATTAAGAGTAAATGTATATACCGGAATTATGAACTATAATGACTGAAAACTATTAATTAAATTTTTGATAAGTATCAAAAATTGCTTAAAAATCATTAAGGGCATATCCTGGAGAAAGAATAACATGTGTGTAAATAACCTTGTTTGTTATCAGAGTATAAAAGCCAGGTTAATAATTATTCTCTAATAAGTGAGGTGGAAAATACTGTCTTAACCCCGAAGTTTTATCACATATAAACAGAGGTGAGAGATAAATCACCAGATCATTTTAAAGTAAATTAATAAGAAGAGGTTTAGAAATATAATTTACTGATACTGAGTCAATATGGATATATGAGAAATATTTACAATTATCACAAATCTATTTCCAAAATGTGAATTTTGCTGAGGCAGAATGAATTTAAGAAATTAAAGGTTGGACTGAGACAGATATAAACAAAAGATTAAATTTAGACTTACAAGGTTTTGCACAGAAGACATATGGCAATATAGCAGAAAAGATAGTAAGGAAAATCTATCATGGGATGTGATAAAAGACAGGTTTACAAAAATTTTTAAACCTGTGGCTATAATGGAAAAACCTATGAAACAATTATATAGAAAAAGACAATGGGCAAAGAAAGGTAGCTTTACATACTTCAAAACAGGTTATTACTGGCAAAGAAATACACTGCCGGACTATAAAAGTAGCGCACACAGAAGGATGCATCGGATGGTACTGAAACTGTATAGAGATAGTGAAACGGATGAGTAATAAACAAGATCACATAAACAGAGCAGGACAATTGCATATGAATCTGTGGTATGTCGTCCTGTCATCTTCAGTAGTGTATTGCATCCTCTCACACTGCAATACTGCTGCAACACGGTTTGCCATAAAGTTCAGCAGATGCAAGATGTTGTCCAGAGGCAGATGGGCCCACAATGTTGGGCGGTGTATTCCAAATCCCGAATACTGTGGCACTGCGGCAGCAGGCATTTCAACTTATCCCATACAACTCGGTTAAGGGCATGTCAGGGGAGTGGGCATGCCACGGTAGGGTTTGGACATGATATAGGCTGTCCTGGACGACTTGTGTCATGTGCAGTCATGCACTATCCTGCTAGAATATCACACCAGGAATCCTGCCCAGCAGGTGGGGGCATAGGATCTCATCCACATACCGCTGGGCCATTAATGTTCCACGTAACATGACGAGAGCAGGTTGGTTACCATAGGCTATGGCTCCCCTGACTATAATGCCTGCTGTGGGAAAAATGTGTCACTCAGTAGTAAGATTGGGACTGTGGCATTCACCAGGAGCTCTCCACACCCAGGCGCAATGATCATAATTCCCATAACAAAGCAGCACTCATCACTAAACACCACACATAACCAGTCTGTGGCATTCCACATTGCTCTGGTCTAGCACCATTACAATAGGAGCCACTGATGTTGCAGAGTTAATGGCAGAACATGTAATGGGCACTGGGATTGCAGATTTGCTTCTATAAGGCATTGTAAAATGGTTCATGTTCACACAGGAGCCTAAACACTGGCCAGTATCGTGGACCGGGTTGCCATTCGATCCCTCTCAGCATGGCATACAATATGTCTAGCCTTTCAACTGGTAGTCTACCTTGTCCATGAGTTGTTTCTCCATGTGTGGGTGCCTACATGTATCCAATGTTCCTAACATCATCGGACAGTATGGTCCAAACAAGTCATATGATGGACAATATAGCAATACAGTTTTCATCCTGATTATGAGACCTCTCTATAAGTCAATAAATTACGTAAAGTGATGTCTTTAGTATCTTCCCAGCATTCTTCTTCACTCTGTGAGCTAGCTTGGTATCAACTGGAGTTTCTCGCAATGTGGCTTTGACTACATGCCGGTGTCTACGACCGCTGGTCGCGCTTGCAGCGCCACTGTCAGGAGTGGGGTCAAATGCAAATGCACCAACATAGGTTTTTGTGCATATCAGCCTGTACTCTTGCTATTTATATAATTTTGTGGTTGTCGCACAATTTTTTTTGTGGTGTGCTATTTTCATTGTTTAGCAGTGTATAACAGGAACATGGCAAAAAGAGACACGTTAGATATTTTGTGGAAGTCCTTGCTACTGTCAAAAGTCGACATGGTGATAGTTGTGGACATAAATACTCTATCAGACATGAAAGTAAACTTGGAAAAAATTATGTTACCATAAAAAAGTTAAAAATAAAATATAGGCAATGTCACTAGCTACACTGACAGATAAGAACAGCAAGGAAAATACTTAAAAGAGAAAGTGCGTAAACTAACATCACAAAGTCAAAACAAAGGCAGAAGACCAGAAAAAACGTTAGCAACATAAAACAGCGTATATGACTGAATATAAAGAATGAGTTTCCACAAAATAGGAATAGAGTTCCATTTAGCAGCTACAAAAGATACATCCAGCTTATCCACACTACATGTTACCACAATATTACATCACAACACATCAAAACCCCATGGGCTACAATAAAGTAATTCAATTATTGTAATACCTTTACAGCCCACACAGGTGCCTCTAGTAAATGTTTTCCACAAAACTACAAAATCACAAAAATTGTACACAGAACATCCAAAATATAAATATTCAAGAATGAAATACATAAAAGGTTTGTATACAAGAAGCACATGTACACAATGAAGTTTAACAACCATTTGGACTGATTTTCTGGGAAATTACGAAATACAACAAAAATTATATATACAATGGGAGTGGTGTGGAAAGAATTGAACAGTTTTTAACAGTGAGGTCTTGAGAGTCGATAAGGGTGAAACAAGGAGAGTATGGAGAAGCATCGGAATGCAAGGACAGGGAAAATGGGAGATCTCTGAGAAAACCTGTCGACCAGCAACATAGCCCGGCATGATTCCTACGTGTAGAAATCTGGGAGCGACCCCACCGGGAATCAAACCCGGTTCACCTTGGGGGAACGCGAGTTGTCTGACCACTACACCACTGTCGCCCAACAAAAAATGAAGAAGAAAGTAAGTGGACTGTCCCATTCTCCCCAAGACAAAGCAGAAAGACAGCAGTAAAAAAAGAACACATATCGTATAATCAAATGTCAGCAAAAACTCAAAACCTGAAATTACAAGTTTTTCCATAACAAGTGTAACAAAAAAAAAAAATAGAAGTGAAATTCATAGTTGCAAACACATTGCAGAAAATATACGCCAAGAGAGCATAAACAAAGTTTACTGTTTAGAATTCCGCACAGGACCATGAGGTGAACGTCATCATGTGTGCACTGTCCATTTCTACACTAGCTACCATTTAATAACATGTCGTGCATTATTTCTGAATAAAAACACTGAATAGCAGACAAATTTAATAGTAAAGTTTTAACAATTTAAAAGTAAATTTGGAATACTATCTAGCCATATATCCAAAACAGAGATGAGTGTAGATACGACAACCTACACAAATGCTGCTGGCCAATTACAAGCTGAGTTAAGTCAGGAAAATCAGTATGCCCCTCCCAGAGATAATAGAGGGAGATATAAAGGAGAGAACAACAAATGTCTTTATCAATGGCACTATTACACCAGAAAGGGAAGTGCCTTTATAATCACAAAAAAACTCCTGAGGTAATAGTATAAATAAAAAGTATAGAAAAAATAGCACTTTCAGATAAAGGTTGTTCAAAATTATACATAGTAAATACTGTACTTACCAATGAAAAACTACACTGAATTAAAAGACACAATATCCTTATTAGAACTACCACTAAAATTTACTCCTCCACACATTTCAAAAATCAAAATCAGCATCAATGGCTATTACTTTCCACAAACAGTCCTAGTTATAGAAAACATTTTGGTTGACCTGATAGTTATACCTTTATAGAAAATCTTAACATAGTTCCAAAAATAGATTTATAATGTTTACCACCACGTCTTGAGCAACAATTCAAATTTACATACATTTTATGTTACATACAAATACATGCTCACCATACATTACTGCATAAATAAAGCATATGAGATTTGCACAAACATGCAAATTATTCTAGAAAACACCATAACAGTAAAAAAAAAAAATCAAATACAACAATTATTGAGAAAGTACCCAAACAAGTTTGCTTACAAAATGATGGACCTCACAAAAACAAAACATAACAAAATTTGAATATAACTGACAATACAAAAAACCTATATATACTAAACTTTTATACTTTACCAAAAACAAAAGAGTTATCTCTAAAGTAAAATAAATAACTGGAAGATGTGGATATCACTGAAATTGTAGATAGCCCATATGATGCACCTTTACTTCCTATTAGAAAAAAAGTAAGGGGAATATGATTATTCATGGACTTCAGGAAGCTAAACCAGCCCATTAAAAAAAAACACCACTACTAAGAAACAAGGGTATTTTAAAAACATTACAAAACTCCAGATATACAACTAATCTTGATATACTTTTACAATAATACATAATCCCAGTAGATAGAAAATAGAGATACAAACCTTAATTTATGATTGATGAAATTGTATTATTTCAGTACATAAGAATGACTATGGGAATCTAACTAAGCCCTATTTATTTTCAAGATTTCATGAATATTTTTGGCTCCATTAGAACAGCATGAAGCAAAAGCAGCTTACATAGATAACATTCGAGTCATAGGCAAATAGGATCTGAGTGATGAAAAATCAAAAATTTATTGAAGCAATACAACCAAACTATATTTTTAAATTCTTAAATGAAAATGAGAATAAAAGAGAAAGAAACAAGAAATGCAGTTTTTAGTTAATATTGAGACTTGATCCAACACAATTTCAAACTCAATCAAAAAAATTTCCACAGTGCTACATAGAAGTGACAAACCAAAGAGTAATTTTGAATGACTGAGCTAAATAACTAGAATGGAATGATGATTATTTTTAAATTATTAAACTAGATAAACAAGAAATGTTAACCTATATTTTTAAAGCAAAACCTATTATTTACCACTCTATAGTTATCAGTCATGAACAAATAACTGGAAACGTATAGAAATTGGTGGAAGAACCGATAAACTTAAATTTAAAACTTAGTATACAATGCACAAAGTTAAACTATTACTATTCACAACCATATACCAAGTGTACATTTTTTTAAAAGAATTTCCTTATCGGAGTTCAAATCCCCATTAAAAATAAAAACAGAAACTGATGTGTATACAAAATTCTTCCTGTGCCATTTGCATTTCAGAAAAACAAATGTTATTTAACCACACTTTTAGTGAATATATACACTACAATTTGAAAATCTTTCATATTCCAAAAATAAATACTGTGGATTCATAATCATGCATTAAAGCCAGCATAAATTTAAATTATTCACAATTATTTCTGAATGCAAATATCGCTGTGTAAATCAAACATGTTTAACGTGCACCGCTAGTTTCGCCGTATTTGCACTTTACGACACCAGTGCCCCCGCGTTCGAGGTACACAGCCAGCAGCTTCTTTGCACTTCTTACTCTATGCACTGTTTCATTCTCCTCTTCCTGCCTTCTCTAGGCGCTGTGTTTGCTTGTTGGTTTTGGCTTCAGCCGGGCCTAGGTCGGCTGAGCGAGAGACACTCTTGTTCTGATTCTTGACGGAGTATAGCATGCATGTAATGGGAGTAGTGTTTTAAGGGCATATGATGTTGGTTATCCAACAGACCGGTGGCGGTGATCCTCGAAGGTAAGGTGTGGGCGATGGCCTTTTAGTTTAAGTTGTCTCTATATTTTCAAGATTTTGTTGTTTCGGTACCGCCTACTGAATTCCTTTTGGTTCAAGTTTCCTGAGATGCAGCCTAAGTCTTATCTTTTTTTGAACCTTTGCGGGCACTTGCACATCGTGCCGTAATTACCTCTTCCTTGGCTGTCATGATTTTGAATTTATTAAGAAATTTTGAAGAAATAGTTGGATGGGCGTGCCTGCCCAACTTGGCTGTTGGGGACCTAATTCTGTTGGCCGTCCTCCCCATTTGATAATTAGTTATCACTTGCAACCCCTTTATTGAGTTTTTGGATTAACAAGTATAATGTCTTTAAGGTTAGGATGCGTACCTATTGTTTTTACCATTTTGAGCTAGAGTTGACCATTTTCCTTTGCATGTAGCTTTTCTACATGCGTGCAGGATCGTGTAGAGGTAACCTGACTAAGTCACTTCACCGTTTGTCATCCTCATTTCACTCATTGTTCGCCGCCTGCTGTCTAGTTGTTTCATGTCATGTCTTAATATGCTGTGTATGGCCCTGGATGCTATGGTGTGCACAAGAGTTAATTAGTAACGTGATTTCACCTGTTATTTTTATTTATATTATTAGTGTCATTGTATTTATAATTTATGATTATGACAATTGTATTGTAGTTGTACAAGTGGTGCATGGAATTTTATACTTGTGGACAAAGGTAAGCTGTGGTTCATAAACTAAGGTAGACAGTTCGGTTTGATTGGCAAATGTTTGCATAATTTTAGTACATAAATTGAGTGTGTTTTTCTTAATCCTTATAAAAAAAAATAGATTTTTGTTACCACTATTGTTTATGTGGTGGTTTTTACCTGTTTGTACACATATATAACACAACTGTTATATGACGAGTACAGGTCACTCTTGCGACCTTCCTTTTGGTGCACTCAAGAGTTTTATGTTGGGGTACCTTTAGTAGTATGGTTGTAACTCATTGCATTTAACAGTTTCAAGTTAGTGTATTTCATAATGTTAATGTGCATATAGAGGTCTCGTGTAATTTACCTGCTTGATTGTACTTGTACCTTTGATTAACCAAGTGTATTTTGGCAATTTACCTAAAACATACGGTGTGACATGGCCTAACCTTATATTGTATGTTGTTATATTTGTATCTCCATCAGCCAACCATCCATAATTACAATTGTTACCCCTTTTACCTAGCTTTTCTTGTTGTGTGCTTTGTAACTTGGATACCCATAACATGGGGAGGCTACAAGAGGCTGCACGACTATACTTTTCCTCCAATTCTGAGAATTTTGTTGCATGTCATCCATCATGGTGGACAGCTGGTGGATTTACCATCTGCATAAGGAGGAACTGATTCAGTACATACACAAGGTCACTGAAAAAGTTGAGGGTACCAAGACGGTGGCTCAGTTACGGCAGATGGCATCATGGGCATCATGGGCATCATGGTTCCACACCCCCAGCTGGCCAGCCTTCATCTTCTCGCTCGGTGAGTGGTGGGAAAACCCTTCACAACAAACTTGTCTTGTGTTCCCTGGATTCTGTACCTGTGTTGTCATCCATCAGCACCCCACAGGTGGCGTCGTTCCTCATTGCAGTGTCAAGAATTGTGGCCCTGCATTTGGTGCCAGATGTGGTGCTGCTAAAATACTTGGCGACTAAATGATTGGGTTATCCGCAATGGGGTTTGCTTACTGTGCTTAAGAGCACAGATATTTTTTTTGATGCATTTAAGACATAATTGCTCAATGTGACAATTCCTGCTCGAACCATTCATAGATGGGAATGGTTGATGGTCCAATGAGCTTAGAGGATTGATGAGAATGTTCAGGCCTTTGTGGAATCTGTCCTTCAATATGAAAGGGTGTTTGACCCTTACATCTCGAAAGAAACCTTGGTATGTGTCATCCTTGACAACCTGACCCCACGTGTACATCAAGCTTGCACTTTGGTATCAGTTTCAGTCTCAGTATCCCAGTTCCGAAAGTGCACTAATGAAATTAATGAGCGGTTAGCTGAGGAGAAGGCTTGCTCTATGTTAAAACCCTTTCAAGTGCTTCCTGCTATGAGGGCGACTACTGTTAGTGGCTCATGCATTTTCAGGCCCCTCCACCCTTGATTCAAGCCCAAGAGAAGCGAGGGCATCAGCTCCCAGTTAGGTATGGGAACTGTGCGGTCTTGGGTCATGTTTCTTGGGAGTGCTCTGTACCTTCCATGCCACTGAGGTACAGGCGTTGTTTTTGCTGTGGATTGGTGGGCCATCTCATAAGTCAATGTTGGGGAAACTGAGGCGGACCAGCAAGAGGAGTGGTGTTGTCGGTTGTCTAGAGGGAGCAAATCTGCCAGCCAAATAGGGTAGTTTTGTGACCATCTTGCTGCATGGCCCGGAAAGTCGTGCCTTGGTTGATACTGGGGTGTCTCACAGCCAAATTAGTGACTCACTATTGGAGATGTTAGTGGATCTGTGTCCGCAGTTGGGTCAGCATGTATGTGATACACATGAGGTGTTTTGTGTGGCCAAAGCAATGGTTGTCCATGGTGCTCGTAGCATTATGTTACATATCAAGATACAATTTTTTTCCTGGAATGCAAGATTTTGGGTTATGCCACGGTTGTGTAGCGAGCTAATTCTTGGATTGGAATTTCTTGGTACTACGGAGGCCATGGTGAATATGGCAGAGTCTAACATGACCTTTGGGTATGCACTGAATGTATGTGTACCTTTGTTTCCATGCGACTTCTGCAGTTTCTCGGGGACAATTGAAGTGGCTAGAGAGGAGTTCCAGGATGCTCAGTTAACAGAATTCGTGGAAGAGTTTTTGGATGTGTTGACCAAGCAGATGGGTAGGTGTGACTTAAGGCCATATAACTATATAGTACATTCAAAATCAGATTTCTGCTCCCTAGCTTTGTTGGTGAAGAAAAAGGAAGGGGATGGCTACCTTCTGGTTGTTAATCATTCTGAATTGAATGTAGGAGTGCATCTGGATCCCTCTCCACTTCAGACTGTGGATGGAACTCTGCAGCACTTGGGGAAGGGCCTGTTATTTCTCTGTGCTGGACCTTAACAGTAGTTTCTATCCGTGTGCCTTGGACCCATCCTGTTGCAGATACACTGCCTTTAGTACCCTTTGGGCGTAATATGAATTTATAAGAATCTTGATGGGAGTTAACTTTGAAAGCCAGGCCCTATCTAGAGTTTTGGCAGATATTCTAGACGACTATAAATTTAAGTTTGTATACAATTATGTTGATGATGATATTGTCTACAATGAAGACTTTGCCTCTCACCTGGAACACTTGTGCGCTGTGTTCATGAAACTTCAAGAAGTGGGCCTCACAGTGAACCCGAAGAAGGTGACCCTGGTTAGGACCCAGGTGAATTTGTTGGGTTGCATCATTCTGGGCAAACAACTACATATGGACCCGGATCGCATAGGTCCTGTGGTCAACTTTCCCCATCCCAGAAAAGTCAAGGGTGTCCAAACATTTCTGGGCATGTTGGATATTACTCCAGATTTACCCCTGGGTTTTATGATTTGGGTGCCCCTCTCAATGCACTCAAGAGAAAGAGAGCAGAGTTTCGGTGGGGTCCAGGGGATAAAAAGTAAAAAGGCCTTTCCGGTGCTAAAACAACATTTAGCGTCTCCTCCAGTGCTGCGCTTACCAGACTTCTCGAAGAGGTTTGCGCTACAGATGGATACCCCGGGATTGCTGTTGGTGCCATGTTGGTCCAGAACACCGATGGCATTCTGGAACCAGCAGCCTTCGCAAGTAGGTCCCTCGGCGAAGCTGGGAGGAAGTTGAGTACCTACGAAAAGGAACTGCTGAGCTGTCCCTTTGGTCTAGAAAAATTCAAAAAATATTTAGAGTACTTAGAATTTTATCTCTTCCTGGACAACTAGGCCTTGAGCTGGGTGCTGGGCCATCCTAACCAAGTGGGCAAGTTAAGCCAGTTGGTGCTGTAGTTGTCACATTTCCGGTTTGTGAACCATCATGTGTGTGGGAGGGAGAACGTGGTGGTGGCTGATGCGCTGCCACAAATGTTTAATTCTGTGGACTTTGTGCTGCCCGTTGAGCCGCAGCTGACCAGCGTCTTTGCTGCAGGACTTTCTGAGTGTTTTGTGTATATTAAAGATGTGCAGGCAATATCCATTTTGCCAGCACGTCAAGACTCAGTTGGGAAATGGGGAAGTAGTGCCTTATGATGAAGAGGATGGGATACTGTACTATACTGGGAAGAATGGATGTCCATGTAAGGTAGTGGCACATGTAAGTCATCAACCCATGTTCCTTCGATAGTACCTTGATACTGTTTTTTGAAGGCATCTTGGCATAAGAGTTTTCGCAAAGTATCTGACAGCTTTGCGTGCCCTACATTGAAAACAGACGTGTCACAATTTGTGCACACTTGTCCAATGTGTCAGGCTTGCAAACCTGCACAGCAGACAAATTTTGAGAAATCCCTAGTGAGGTGTCTCCTGCCCCATGGTATACTGTCCATTTGGACATTTTTGGGCCTTTGGTTTAGACAAAGAGAGGTAATGTATGCATTCTGATTTTGATTGACACATTTTCTAAATTTACTTTGTTGCTTCCATTAAAGAACACGAAGGCCATGTCCATAGTGAGAACCCTGACCGAATAAGTATGGAAAGTTTTTGGTGTGCTGTACCAGATCGTCACGGACAATGTGAGGTACTTTCAGTCCACTTTGTTCAAAAATATATGCTTTAAGTATGCTATGATGTACTTCACCTCCAGCCCCTACTTTCCTAAAGGAAATCAGGTCGAACAGTTCAACCAGAACCTTAAACATGTCTGAATATTCTCTACAATGACGATCATGCCATGTGGAATTCCAAAATAAAGCTGATGAATGAGGGTTTGAATTGTACTCCCCACTAGTCAACTGATTGTTTCATGATATACCTTCCTTGGTTGTCAACTCACTCACCCAATCCTGAATATCTGGGAGATTCCTCCATCCTGTGCATCCCTGACTGATGCAGAGCAAGAGGATTTGTTGAACTATGTGGCTACAAGATTAGAGGCCGCAAAAGCAAAGGTTTCAGATAGGTATAATCAAAACTGTGTGGATCCACCTTTTGTTGTGGGTGATCAAGTGTTGTGGCGCAGTTTTCAACTTGCTGATACGGAGAGCAAGTTAAGAGAGATAGTGTTGCTAAAATATTTGGAGCCATTTTATGTGAAAAAATTCCTAGGCCCTAATATTGTGTTACTGGGTTTTCCTGACTCTCATGAATTCAGAAAAGCCCATTTAATGCATTTGAAAATGTGTTTTCCTTGGAAAGTTTGAATGTTTATAATTGCATATGGAGGTTTATGACACCCTATTTTTTGACAGTTAATTTTGTAAGGGCCTTCTGCCATTTCTCTTGACCTTCTGTTATTTGTATTTTGCTGCTTGTTGTATTGCACATAACCTGTCCCCTTTCCTGTTTCCTTTGTTCCCTTTTAAGAGCTGTCTCCCTCATTCTCTGTATTTTAGTCTTTCTCTTTTTTGTTTCCACGTTTCGCTGGCGGTGCCCGAATGCTGGAGGGCCTCGAAGCTCCATAGACGTTCTCCAGCTCTGGTGGCTGCGTTTGTGTGCATGACCCAACATTCCCCCTTCTCCTCCAACAAGGGACTTTTGGTTGAAGATGTGCTGTTGTCAGGTGTGAAGCCTGCCAGAAGAAGAGCTGTCCTTGGCCACATGCAGTAGCGCATGGCGTTTATTGCTTCTTGCTGGACTGCCCTTTGAAGAGGACCAGGAACTTCATGTTCTCATTATTCCTGAACTGTCTCTTCTTTATTCTTCACTACATTCTTCAGCCCAACCTATGGGCTTCCTTTGACATTTTTACTATACTGTGCGTACTTTGTTCATTGATGCACTGTTGGTGCACCACGTAATGTTCTCCTGTGGTTGACTTGTGTTTTATTAGGCAGCCTGACAGTGCATCCCAGGATTAGGGTCCAGATACATACTGTCAAAGATGACTTACTTGATGTGTTCTGCGAACTCAGTTTCTTTGAGCACCCTGGATTTGCTTTTAAGGGAGGTTGCACCGCTAGTCGTGCCGTATTTGCACTTTACGACACCAGTGCCCTCGCGTTCTAGGCACACAGCCAGCAGCTTCTTTGCACCTCTTATTCTTTGCCCTGTTTCGCTCTCCTCTTCCTGCCTTCTCTAGGTGCGACGCTCGCTTGTCAGCTTTGGCTTCAGCTGGGCCTCGGTCTGCTGAGTGAGGCACTCTTGTTCTGGTTCTTGGCGGGGTACATTACATATGTTGTAGGAGTAGTATTATAGGGATGTGTGTTAATGGTTATCTGACAGGCCGGTGGCGGTGGTTCTCGGAGGTAAGGTGTGGGCAATGGCCTTTTAGTTTTAGTTGCCCTAATATTTCAAAATTTAGTTGTTTTGGTACCATATTCTGAATTCCTTTTGGTTCAAGTTTCCTGAGATATATACTAGTCTTGTCTTTTGTTGAACTGTTATGGTTACTCACATAAGGTGTCATAATTCCCTCTGTCTACGCTGTCATGATTTTAAATTTTGGAACAAATTTTGAAGAAGTCGTTGGAAGGGTGGGCCTACCTAATTTGGCTATTAGGGACCTTGTCCTGTTGGCCGCCCTCCCTATTTGACAAGTAGGCATCACTCGCAACCTCTTTTTTGAGCTTTCGGATTGACAAGTATAATGTGGTCAAGGACTAGTATTGGTCAATCTTGCCACCTTCCCTTTGGTATGCTCAGAGCTTTAGGTTAGGGTACCTTTGCTAGTATGGTTGTAACCCCTTGTGTGTAAACAGTTTCAAGTTAGTGTATTTTGTAATGTTAATGTGTAGTTAGAGGTATCATGTAATTGACCGGCTTGATCATACTTGTTTTATTTACCTTTGATTGACCAAGAGTGTTTTGGCAATCTACTTAAAAGTGAGAGGTGTGACATGGTCTAACCTTCTATTGTATGCTGTTATATTTGTATCTGTATCAGCCAACTGCCCAAAATTACAATTGTTAACCTTTTTACCTAGCTTTTCTTGTTGTGTGCTTTATACCTTGGCTACCCATAACACGAGGTCACTGTCACAGAAATCATACCACAGAAATCTATAATTATAAATGTCAGCAAAGAAATGAAGGTTATGTTCTACCAAGATCAATGCAGTATCTGAAACTCATGGGCATTTAAAAAACATGATACCAATCAAATAGACTATGTTTAACAATCTTCAATTATTTCATGCCAACTTTTCCACATACGTCTACCAACATTCTTTTAGCAATGACCACAGCTATTATTTTTCTACGTATTCAATTAATGTAAATATCACACACAACTTCACAATTATGCAGAGCATAACAGAAGTAACTAACAGCAAGTAATCTAATACATTTTCAACCAATATGATTCCACAGTGCCATCTGAAGAAGAAAAGAAGCACTTCAACTACAACAAAACTCCGAACTCTAGCTATATCAAGACTGACACAAATATTTTAAGTGCATATAAATTTACAGTCTCAATAATCTAATGGTTATTCCTTTCTCCCATGTTCACTGTTACACTGAACTGCACATGGCTGTTATTATTGTAAGTAAATTATACATCCCACCAGCATAATATATCATACAAACAAGCAACACTTCAGCAACATGCTATATTTAATTCACTGACTTTGTCTTCTTTGCCATTGCTAAGGTCATCATGAGCACAAGTATGGCCCCGTTTAAAGGTTTTCTGCTATTGTTAACTGTTTAGAATAACTGCACACACTTTCCTCTCCTACTAGAAACTTTTTTTTTAGTATAAACTTCTATGGGAAGACTTAATGCCGTCCAGATGTTAATTATAAATAAATAAATTAATAAAAAAAAAAGTTACCAAAACATTATTTTCTACATAGATAAAATAATCAGTTTATTAGGTTAACTCATATAGTGCTAACAATCCTCTTAGAAAACATGTTGCTACTCCTTTTATGTATGTATTTATTCTTCTTGACTATACTCAATGTATTAATCCGATGTTTTTACCACCATATTATTTATTGTACTGTCACATGTCTTCAAGATTGTTATTTTAAAACAGTTATTCTTGTGTGTCTATATATACATGGTTGAATTGAACTCTACCGTCAAACTTTGGCAGGTGATTCATCATCAAAAATTAGGTCTAAAATATATACACAACATATAGCCTAAGTCTATTTCGAAGGGGTGAAAACCACCCTTAAATGAGTGTAGTTGAAGCAGATGTTTTTTGCTAGTAACACAGCCAGAATAAACTATAAATGTCTGAGTTTCTGGATACTGCATTATTAAACGATAAAGTACAAATCACAAAAATATGGATACCAATATCTACCACCATCCATGAAAAGTGAGGGGTTGGCAGCACATTTGTGCAATAAATGTAACTGTATCACTTTGTTTGTTGTTTCCTGTGGATTTGTAATCTACTGAACATGGGGAGCAAAAATTCCATCTTGTGTTTTTAAGCTAGATGCTGTCATTTTCTAGAAATTAATTCATAATGTTCCAACAATTAATCTGAACGTCTGGCAAATAGCAACACATTTGATGTTGATGTTTTAAATGACCCCATGTAATTTTGGAACAAGTCTTGTTTCATGTGTTATCCACACCTACCCCAAAAAACTATCGTTGATATGCAAGTAGGGTCTGTGGTGGTGCAGTGGCCAGACTGTTCGCCTCCCACCACTTCGAATAGGACTTGTTTCCTGGCAGGTTGACACGAATATTCATATCTGGGAAATGTTTCCATTGGCTAGTAGGTTTTTTTTCAGGACACACCCATTTCACCGCTATGTAATTTGAACATTGCTCCATCTCCACCCCACACGATTTTCATCGCCATGAATTAATATCTCGAAAACAGAAGCATTTAGCTTAAAAACACAACATGGAATTTTTGCTCACCATGTACGGAGATTACAAACCCATAGGAAACAACAAACAAAGCAATATAGTTGCATTTTTATTTGCAAAAATGTGCTACCAACCCCTCACTTTTCATGGATAGAGGTTGATATTGGAGTTCATATTTTTGTGCTTTGTACTTCGTCGTTTAGTAATGCAGTATCCAGAAACTCAGACATGTACCAGTCATTCTGGCTGTGTTACTAGCAAAAATTCTCTGCTTCAACTACACTTTCAAGGGTGGTTTTCGCCCCTTCGGAATAGACTTAGGCTAATGTCATGTATATATTTTAGACCTATTTTTTTGATAAGTAATCACCTGCTAAAGTTTGTCGGCAGAGTTCAGTTCCACCCTTTATATATAGACACACATGCATAAACATATATAAATGCATATATACATATATTGTTACATGCAACCACTCAGTGTCTTTTCCCTTGCCCTTCCCCTCAAGTGTGCAAAGCGCAGTGCTCGAAGGACATCACCAGTAACAGATGAGGCACACACCGAAAATACAAACGAGCCACCATATAACATATTCTGTGTGTCGCAGTAAGGCTATCAGGACAGATGCTGTTCCCGTCCTTGGAAGACTGAATGTCTTTTTAGCGTGACTTGGAGTGCGAAGAATCCTCTGGATCAGGCCAACTGAGCTTTATAAGTTGCAACATGCCTCTGTGTCGGGATGCAGTCTCATACGGCAATTAGTGCCAGGTGTGTGGAACCATAAGGGCGACGAGTGATGACAGTGATGAACGAGTAAAGTACCTGAGCATCGGGAGAGTAGAGTGTGAGACTGACCAGTTGGATTGTGGGAAAGTGGGACTTGATGCATGGATGACAGGCATTAGGAAAGATGTTAACGTATGGTAGGAGCATGCGAACCTGCATTTTTCAGGTTTGAAACCAACTCAACCTATTGGTCAAGGAAATCCTCGAACTCGAACCAAATCTGCACAAATAAATATTGTTGCATGTTAATTTTTATTCAAAAATGGTTTTAAAAGTTTACCTACTCTTACATTCAAATTGAATCTTAAGTTACATTTTGAAAATTTGCTTCCCTTGTATTTAAAATCAATTGCAAGTTGCATAAAAAACAAAATAACAGAATATGTTAAAAACTATCTAGGCCTAGTACTGATTAAACACTTTCCCGTTTTATTTTCACAAACTTGTCAAAACTTGTATTGTCGTGGCAATTTCCACGATACCAAAAACTTGTTTTTAGCTTACATTTATACACAATAAATTGAATCTTGCAAACAGTTTTCAGTTTCGGGAGCATTAGTATAATCTACTACAATGAAGTAGGCCTATAATAAAATGTCTTGGGATATGTGTATTTTAGGTTATGCAAGAGTTGTAAACTATACACAGTATCTTTTTAACTAACTTTTAAAAAACCAGTTAAACCCTCTGTCTACTATTTTTGGGGATGTTGCATTTTCAACAAACATATTGTATTTTTATAAGTATTGTATAACAATAATTTATCTGCATTCAAAAACAACATAAATTGCATGGCCTTATAAAATTCTTGTTTTACCTAGCTCTACCAATTTCCACAGCATATCAAACTAGTAGGCTTTTATGGCATGCTAGTGATGCAATAATTTGTGTGTGTTAAAATTTACAACTAAATTCATGATCCACATATTTAAATATGTTCAGTCTATTTATGCCGAACATGACAAAATAATATTGCTTTTGTACAAGAGAGAAAAAGACACCACACATAGTTTACATGCCTGCCGCGCCACAAGCGCTTAGAGTACTGTATTGACAGATGTCATTTTGTGTTATACTTTGCTGTGGTTTCAACATCTCAAGTCACTTTAATATCTGCAAAACAGCTAATACACCTCATAACACATTTTGTAAATATTGCAACATTATTAAATTTATGATGATAGTAGAGAATCATGACTTCATATGCTCTGTGACAATTATTATTTGCATAATATGCCTAAAAATCGCAACGTAAAAATTCATTAAAATGAAACAGGCACCAATTGTATTTCATAGGCTGTTACTGGGACCAAAACATTTGTTATCACAAAATGACTGATAATGTAAAGTTCGTTAAAGTGATGATTTACTAGTATTATAACTTCTAACGTATAAAAATATCTACCTTAAGTTAGGTTATATAGCCTAATATTTACCTTTTAAAAGAATACATAAATTTTATTGTGAATGAAAGTAGAAGAATAGTGCATAGCGTAATTGCGAAATGTAAATATGCAACATGGTGCTGAAATTTCCAATGAGTTTGCCCGTAGTGTGGGCCTATATCAAAACTGGCAGCTGGCAGCTGGCTGTTGAGCAAAGAAAATTTATGTTGGAAGAAATATCCATCAATAATTTCCGCAATCATATTTTCAAACTTCAGCTAATTTTGTGATACAGTGTGGCATTGCTTTGAGAGTGGTTACTGCCTCAAACTTCAGTGACAACATGAACATAAACATAATATTTTTTAGGTTCAGTTTGAGTTAAAATTTTTGAACGTTTACACATCCCTAATGTACGGCAATGAAATTTTGATAGTGAATGTGTAAATAAAAGTTAGGATAAAGTGGCTGTATCTAACATAAAAACCGTGATAAGGAATTTAATTATAATAGGGATTGGTATTAAATATGTTGGTCACTAATGGGGATAAATGTTAATAGTAGATATAGGTAGTTCAATGTTGTGACGCATCCCGCGTCCCTAAAGATATGTTTATTCGTCAGAAGACACGCTCTGGCGAAAACTCCGCAGCTGCAAGGCGTGCTACCAAATGTTCCTGCATGTGCAGACGATATCCGGAGGCAGCAGAGTGGAATGAACACGTGATGTAGAGACCACAGGCGGACGACCGCAATAAATACTAAGGGTTTGGCGGACGTGCGGGTAGAATGACGCCAGGATGGCTTGGCGGAAGACACACGTGCGCCCGCACAGCTGCGTTTTGCAGCTGCCAAGGGACGCCGAGCTCACACCATCGGCTGTGTCTGTCCCAAGCTACCTACCGCAATAAACAATGAGAGCTTTTGGCGAGCGGGCGGGAATAATAGCGACACAATATCCGGAGTCAACGGAAGACACACGTGCACCGACCAGGGGACCCACCAAGTAGCACGTGCAGGACGAAGCACTTATACTTCTAGGCCAGAATCGAGAGACAACACCGGACCCACGTGCGCCGGAGTGCCGAACACGTGTTTTACGACCCAGGAGGACGCGGCGAGCAGCCTGGCCACGTGCAGAGGGGATGCTAGTTCAATATGGCGAACGAGCATACAAAACCACGAGAGAGAGGAAGGAACGGGCAGTCAGACGTCGTCCAGCGAGGAGTGTGGATCGGAGCCGGGAGAAACGAGTTCGCGAGAATGCATCAAGACGTCAACGTCAGTCGGAGGACGTCAAGTGAGAGAGCGGAGCGGAGCAGGCGGGAAGAGTCCGAGAAAACGACAGTCGGCCGACGGGAATCGAGGAGTGCGGAGTGAATCCGGGACGAGACGCCAATGGCAGTCGGCCGTCGTCAATCGAGCAGTGCGGAGTGGAGCCGAGAGGAGTTCGAGACCACCAAGTGCCGGAGCAGTCCCAGGTTGCCAGCTGGGAGATGAACCATCGCCTCGAGACAAGCTAAGTAGTAACATTCCGGAAGTGTGACGAACCTTGCTCCTCCACGGCGCAAATCTCCGCGTCAAGCCTTACGTAGCCTACGTAGCAAAAGGGGAGGGGAGAGTTGTCTCATGTGTTCCTGTAGAAGTGACCCTGTTAAGCATAAATAAAACTGACTTAGGGTAACTTGAAACAAGGTGAATTTATTTGGTAAATTGGACCTAGAGACAATAGCGCCAACATATTCCTACGCCTTAACACGGAGGGCTAGCATCAAGTGCTGGCGCCTTACGCCGAGAGCAGATTCCACACCTACTATACGCCATAGCAATAGGGAGGTATCAGTTGTAAATAATGGCTGTGTGTATTTTTATAAGTGTAAATAAAATAAGAAATACAATTTAACTCTTTTATTTTTATTAAGACCCCACTCTCCACAAAGTCAGATACACTCTTTGTGACTTGTAACACTATTGTCAGAAGTGGGATAGAGGCCTCATTAATCGAGTTGTGAATTAAATTAGACAACAGACTATTAATAAGAGTGATTAAAAAACTAATTAATTAAAGCAATAAGCCACAAAATTAGAACTGTTCTGTGCAAGTATCACAGTAAATGCTAATGAGAAAAAATATCTGCCTAACTGGAAGCACTACAAGCATCAATTAAGAAGCTAGGCAGCCAAATGGTAAGCGTAAATAGAAGTGAATATAACATTAATAACAAAATAAGTAGTGTCAATGAAACAGCAAATACCCAAATTAATAATGTAATCGAATGTGTTAATGAGAACTTAACAGCCAAATAACTAACATAAGTTGTTTAGTAGATAAAAAATATATAATGTAGATAGGAAAATAGCCATAGTAAGTGAAAGTGTAGATATAAAATATAAGGCATAAATTAGTGAGTGAATACAAGAAATGATTGTGTGGACAAAAAATATATAGTGTTAGCAAAAGAATGGACAGTGTCAAGAATGAAATAAAAGAGGAAATGAGTATACTGAAGAAGGAATGGCAGAAATTTCTTCAGAAGCAGAGTACTAAGCATGGTGATATAGCCGAAGAGTGGTCTGAGTATCACAGATCCAGTAGCCAACGAAAGTGGGGATAAATGGCAGGATATTGTAGTCAATACAGCAATCTCAAAGGGTGGCCAGCAGCTCTGCGGTATTTGTGACACACGTCCAGGAGTTAGGAAGGAGATCGCAATTAAACCCATCCCTTATTATGGGCAGATCCCTTGGTGGGAGTAGCCGCATTAGTTTGAAATAGTTGCCACCCTGAATGACTGGTCAGACTGCCGCTGTCCGAAGTGGTCAAGGTAACCCGATCACATGCCAGTCACTTTAAGAGTGCCAGATGGATTAAATGCACAGGATGCCAGTTAGCCATGGCTGACTAACACACATAAAACATGAATCCTGAGTCCTCAACATGGCATGGAAGCATTTAGCCAGTACGAGTGGCAGGCTCAGGCGACAAAAGATATAGTCCGATTTACACTCTGCGATCTACAGTGCTGTTGGAGCAATGGAACACACCTGTGAAATCATGTATCTGTCGTGCACTTGAAATGGGGCACAATTTTTCCCTACTGATCTCTCCTGCTTCCTTGCCTTACCACTCGCATTCACACACGCACTGAGCTAATCCTCTGGGTGCTGGTGGGTGGTTGCCAGGACTGGGCTGAAAACCATGGGAGGAGGTAGGAAAACAAGATTAACAGCAGGCTTACTACCTCTCAGATGTATTGAAAGGTCCCACAATGAGTATACTACAGTCTCTGCCAGAGCACCACCGATTGGAGTGCCTCACACTGGTGTTAGCCTAGGAGCTACATTTCGGTGACCGATACCTGCGACACACCCACCATGCCCAACTGCGAAATTGCACCCAGAAAACAGGGTAACCACTGCAGGAGCTATAGCAGGACATTATGTGGCTGCCCCACCCATCAATGGAAGGGTGTCTCGAGGAGCAACATGACATCACCACAGTCTGCTTTTTTATTGATACTATCACCAATACAAAGGTGCAACACGTTACATTCCTGGCTGCATCTCACACCATGCAGGATGTTTTGGCTCAGGCACTGGAGGTGGATTCAACAAGATAG
Source organism: Clitarchus hookeri (assembly GCA_002778355.1). NCBI lineage: Eukaryota > Metazoa > Arthropoda > Insecta > Phasmatodea > Phasmatidae > Clitarchus > Clitarchus hookeri. Next base: position 171,819 of record NQII01001994.1, on the reverse strand, counting down.
GTGTCAGCATGCCGAAGTCTGGTGTCGGCAGTGAAAGTAACCAAAGATGACAGCAGCATCCAGAAAACAGAATTTAGAAACAGACATGAAGGACATTGCTTCCAGGGTTCGTGCTACAAAGATTTGTCACCATCCACCCAAGAAGCATGTGGACAGCTGGGGCGCCTGAGAGTCTATTGCCAGCAGCAGCACAAGCCGCAATGGAAAATAGGCAGTGAGAGGCACGGGAAAGTATAACACATTAGGAAAACTTGTAAACACCAACCTTGGATTAGGGAACAAAGGTCTGCGACTGCTGGAGGGAAGGTCCTAATGTTCTTATAGGTATATTTGCTGAAATAGTATTCAGATACCATATTGGTGGAGAGGAGCCTGAAAAATGTTCCTTTGTCAGATGGTCGTGACTAGGGCAATCATAACAATAGTAAGACCAGACATCCTTGGACTTTCCCCCCAATGATCGCCCGACGACAGCATAAAACTATGCTTATTTGACTACAATATCAGGTGAGACCACACCAGTTACAGGTAAGAGAAGGGTACACTTAAAGCTTAAGGTAACCTTATGTCTTTTAGGACTGGAACTATGTAGGCTGGGGTACTACATAGATACTCATTTTGAGGAACTGCGGGTAGGCAGTACCGAGTTGGTGGTATCAACATGACAGGGTTTGTCCTCGCCAATAAGCTGTCTAATAGTCTGTTGTCAGCCCACTGTGATACCCATGTCTAGTGAAATTGTCATTACAGGCAGATGTCAATGTAATTTTGTCTGATGGTTGGGTCTAATTGAACCAGCAGAGAATGGTAGAATCCTGCCATTGTTGTGGCAAGGACTTTGGTCTTTCCAAATTCTGACAGTTTGCCAGTTAAAACTATTAATTTGTTTAACAGTGCTGTTCATCTTGAGGAGGGAGCCATGATAGGAGTTTCCAAGCAAGTCACACAGGTACTTCCAAATGTTCCTGAAGCTTCGAGCCCACAAAATATTGAATGCCCTCCACCAGAAATAATGGACGAATTGCAAGTACAAACAAGAGAAAACCTCAACTAAAGAAGGAAAAGGCAGTCTTTGAATTACTGTAGAGAAATCGGAATGCTTTCTCCCATGGACAAAATGATCTTGGAAGGAGTAATGTAGCCTGCTACCACATTTGTACAGAAGATGCCAGGCCCAAAAACCAACCACCATGGTGACTACCACTAGCCTCACTGAAGCAATTGAGGGTATTCTGAAGGAAATAGAGGAATATGGGGAAATTGTTAAATATTTATTTTGCACTAGTACATATGTACAATGCATGGTTGTTGCCATTATCGTCCTCTTTGTTTACACTGTCAAACCACTATTGTCTGCCTGATTTGTTATTTGATTGGAATATCTAACACAGACATAACTTCTAGAAGAAATTACTTCTGTTCTTTTTGATTTACTTTTCATTTTCCAGAAATCATGGGGTTTCAAGACACATGTATCCAGTGTACGATATCTCTATCAGTGTTTATGTAAGATATCTCACTTATGGCTGCATATTGAGAGGTCTTCATGACAAACTTGTCAGAAATATTTTGACTGTATTTCCATTTCATAATCACTGTTTACACTAAGTTTTCAATGTCACATTTAAGTTAGTTCTTGTATATTTTGCTAGCTTGAATATACTATATTTGTCCATGAGGTACTCATGATTCTTTCAATACACTTAGAATTACACAAACAACAAAATTTACAGTCTTTAACACTATGAACAGATCCTTTTTCAATGTCACCAGAACGGCTGCCAAATGGCTACCTGTGAACAGTAGTGTTTATTTCTGAAAGTGATTCATAGTGGTAACTAGTTATTCGCTGACACACTCATGAGTAAGAAGGTTATGCATTTGCAAAGAGAGCGATACTAAGTGATACTTTTTTGTAGGCCTCAATGTAGGGTGGCACAAAGGTCTATGCATAATCTTAGATAACCATATTTGGTTTTAATAGAAATGTCCTTACAAATGGCTTTAAATGAAAGTCTTTACCTATGACTAGATGCTCCATGCATACACATTGCCACAAAATATGCTGTAATACACAACATTCATGTTTATATTTGTTGCCAACTTTCACACGACTGGCACACAGCATTTTGTTTTGTATCATCAGCTAACTTTGGCACTATTTGTGTTTGCTTCATTGCATGCTAATGATGCTTTCATTATAAATGGGCAGTTTTCAATTAGTGTCTGTTAATTGTTAAAATTTTTATTTTTTATTTTTGTTGAGCCAAATGTGTTTTTTCCTTACTTGTTGAGACTTTGACTACGGTCATGGCATTCTCTGATCCAAATGCCTTTGATTCCATACCAATGTACAGCACATTTACAGTGGTGCACCAAACATTGGGAGTCTGTGCAGGAATAGTGTCATATCTTTTCTGATGAATGATGCTTCATTTGGGTATTGACAAAGACTGTATGCAGACCTGGTGCTGCAGAGATGAGCTTCAGCCCTAGGTGCACATAATGTATGCCAAAGTATTCCTTCACCTCATGGTTTGGGCTGACATTTGTTATAAATCGAGAACAAGTCTTGTGTTTGTGCTGCTTTCAAAGAAGTGCACACTTCATATTAATTATGTATTTTATACCACTGTGCTGTTACTCTGCCCCCCATTTTTTTAATGGAATGTGCTCTGATGCTTACCCTTGCTTAATAACAATGTTTTTAGTCCTCCAAAATTAATTTTGTAAAATCCTTGTATCTCCTTTGATGTGTTTTCTCTGCCTAGCAATGTATTGTTATTACTTTTCACAAACATTATTTGAAACAGACACAATGGTAATCCTACTAAAATTTATTATTACATATTGAACTTACCAACATCAGACAAGGTACGGATGCAGTTTTCAACACTAAACCTTTGAGATGCATTCAACCAGGTGCACTGAGACATACGGAATGCAGCTTGAAGAAGCTGCACAAATACTGGTTGACGTGCCTAAGGAAAAGAAAGTAGTCACACAGAAATTAGCAAAGCCCCATAATATGGCACCACTACTAGCAAACAAAAATTTAGAAATAAGGTAAATTTACACTTAATAACAAAAACCTGCCAATTTATTTTGATAGTTATATTTATCAATTTACTATTCTTGGCGTGATGAAGTTTCTTATTAAGCTTGCAAGCTTTAAGTAAATAAGCTGAAAACAAACAAATATATTATTCAAGTCTTACAACTTTTAAAAGCACTTTGTGGACAAAGTAAAAATCTTTTAGCAATATTGTGAAAGTTGATACCAAAATTGGTGTATCATAAACAAATTATTTAAAAGTTTTTTTACGATGATGTATGCACACACATTGTATGAGTTTGTCGTCACCACTTTTGGCGTGGCGCATACAAACAGTTATCAGAAACTTGCACATGATGTGGCAAGCATTATTTTTTCAGGTGTGTTTAATGAGCAATATACATGTTGAGAAGATTTTAAGAGACAGCCATATGAACAACTGATGGAGTTGGAGAAAGACTGGATAATAGGGCTGCAAGAGGCAGAGTGGATGATGTGCAGAATTGCTCATTGTCAGGCTGTTTAACCTTCACAGTCAGATTGGTTTGGAGAAATAGACACATCAGGGAACCCTATACATAAAAGTATTGGTTGTGGATGATCCTGATAAACCACCAAAAGGCAGGACCATTTGATTTTCAAACATACATGACGATGGCCAGCAGTTTCCTTGTCCTAATTCCAATAACATGTTGCAGTTTTACTACAGCACTGTATCTCTGCCAAAAGGACACTGCTGGACAATGAAAATAGCATATCATAAAGAAATTATGCAACAACCACAAACAATGTAAATAGCGAGAGTGAAGGCTAGTATATACATTAACTTATTTTGGTGCATTTGCATTTGACTGCACATCTCACAGTGGCCCTACAAGCACCGTTCAATGGTTATAGACTCTGGCATATAGTTGGAGCCACATTAATGAGAGAAATATCAAAAGATACCAAACAAGTATACAAAGTGAAGCAGAATGCTAGAAAGATACCAAAGACATTGCTTTAAACAACTGATGGACTTTGAGAGACAAGGTGGTCGTATTGCCATATAGCCCACCCTGTGGATTGTTCGGACCATATTGTGCAATGCTATTGGGAGCAGCAGATACCAGAAGGCACCCAAACATGGAGGACCAACTCAGGACAGACAAGGTGGAATACCAGTCTAGAGGATTGAAGGATCATGTGCCAGGTGCAGAGGGATACCATGGTAACCCAGTCCATGATACTTGCCAGTGTTGGGGCACTCAGTGTATCCACAAACCATTTCCAGATTCCTTGTGGAGACAATCTGCAATCCCAGCACCCATTACACATGATGCTATTAACTCTACAACAGCGGCAGCTCTGTTTGCAGTGGTGTCAGGCCAGACAATATAAAACACCAAAGACTAGCGATGTGTGATGTTTAGTGATGAATGTCACTTTGTTATGGTAACTGATAATCATTGTGCCCAGGTGTGGAAGGTCCTTGGTGAATGCCACAACCCCAACCTCACTAGCAAGCAGCACACTTAACCCAGAGTTTGAGGAGTCGTACCTTACAGTAGCCGATCTGCTCTCACTGTGTTATGTGGGACATTGATGGCCCAGCAGTATGTGGATGCTATCCTATGTCCTCATCTACTCCCATTTCTAGCTAGGATTCCTAATACAACATTCCAGCAGGATAATGCCCAACCACACACTGCACATATTGCCCAGGACTGCCTGTGTCATGTCCAAACACTACCATGGCCTGCCTGCTTTCCTAAAATGCCCCAATTGAGCATGTGTGGGACTAATTGAAACACCAGCTGCTACCGTACCACAGTATTTGGGATTTGTAACACACCATCCAACAATTGTGGACTTGTCTTCCTCAAGAAAACCGTAGGCATCTGCTGAACTCTACACCAGAGTATGCTGTAGCGCGTATTGCAATGCGAAGGGTTGTGACACACTATTGAAGATGACCGGATGGCATACCACAGATCCATATGTAATTGTCCTGCTGCTCTATTTTTGTGATCATGTGTATTACTCATCTGTAGCACTGCCTCTATATATAGTTTCAGTACCATCCGATACATCCTTCTGTGAGCACTGTTCTTATTGTCAGGCAGTATATTTCCAGATCCTAGCAAATGTAAACCTGTTTGCCAGATAATCTGTATGTGTTGGGTAATTAAAAACTTAACCTTACCACCATCATTTGCAGTGGTGTCAACAAACAGCAACCTGGAATTGAAACAGACTGGCAACATATTGTCTTAAAAGTGATAAATCACACTTTTCTTTGGGACTGGATGACCATTGTGTCAGACTTTGGAGGATCACAGGTTAGCGGTACAACAACTGTCTCTCATTAAAAGAGGCACATGTCCTCTATTAATAGTGGGATTTTCTAGTGATTCACTATAAATAACATGTAATGATACCAAAGCCACAGAATGTAATATCAAAGTCCAAAGTCAATTAATGCAATACCAAAGTCACTAAATGCAAAGCAGTACAGTGAAAATATCCTGTTGTGATGTATGTTACCTTTCATGGCAGTGTGCCAAGGAGCCAATTTCCAGCAAGATTATGCATGCCTACATACAGCTCTGGTTTTATAGGAGTTTTACATGGTATTTCCACACTTGTGTGGCACGTTTGAATCACCTGATTTGCCACCGATCAAACATTGTGGGATCAGATGGGATACCAGCATCCTCCACGTGAAAGTGTTCATGATTTGTGATCTAATTTGCCATAACTGTGGTAAAAACTACCACAGAATAATATAAGACATTTGATTCCTCGTCTGATTATAATTAAGCATATATCAGGCACAAGGTGGTCCAACAAGTTACTATAGTTCTCCTGTGCCACAGGTGGGCAGAAAGAACATTGTCCTGTTGCAGTAATATTGTAACAGGTTCTGTTTTCTGTGCTACAATACCAATATTTCACTTGAATACAATAGTTTTTCTTCGATAGACAAATTTTTATGGGAATAAATGTATTTCAAAACATAGTTTAGCCACACATCTGTCCACAAAATGATCAATGAACACTAGCACTCATATAACACATCTAACTAAAGGCACAATTCAGCAAGCAGAAAATCTATTTAATATATTATTTACAATAACTTTATGATTAACAGAATGAATATCATTTCTGGATATAATTATGGAAGTCTTTAATAATTCTGTTGTGATAATTTTAGCTATAGCTTTACAGTAGTTGAAGCAGATGATCTGATGTCTGGGAAGGCAACAACTTTATTTAATTGTGCAATACCGGTCAAAGCTCAATGACATCATGGTAAGGAACTCAGAACTGGTCACTAAAAAGAATATTATTGATGTTCTGTCAATTTACAAGCAGTTGTTCCTTAGGCAGCTTCAATCATATAATCACCCTGAGTTGTTTAAAGGCAAGAAAAGAAGCAAGAAGTTACCGATATAACTAATGAGCATACTTTCCTCAAAATGTGTGGAATTAATTTTTAAATAAGTTATTAAAAGCTGAGTTGGTAGATGGGACTTGACTTATTTTTGAAAGCAATAACATTACAAATGAAACCATAAAGTTATGCAACAGTAGTGAGAAAATTACAAATACACCGTGCTTTACACAGGACTTGAACCTAGTAAACCTTGTACAATATGCTAGCGTGCAATTCACTGCATTAAGGGAGTAGGATTCAGAGCATCAGCTTTGGATTTAATCAGTCTAATGTTTAGAATAATAGGATTTACTAACCTCGAGATATAGTATAAAACCTCCATAATTTTTATGTGACTATCTTCATAAATTAGTACAAATAATAATGTAGTAGCACATTTTATGATTGTTTATTGCCAATATACAAAGTTAAGTTAAGTGAGATTACATAGTTTCATACATGTAGCATACAAAACTAAAATGATTCTGAAAATAAGTGTGTCAAACTTAAAAAAAAGCATATACAGGTGATCCGCCTAACGTGGACACCCCCAAAATTTCCAGAATGGTTGCAGATCACGAAATGCAGTTTTCACTAAATGAAATTACATACAGGAGGCAAGTAATTTGTAGCAAAGTGACTATTCATAACACATGTATGGACAGAAATAATTAAACCACATATGATTTTCCCCTGGAAACATACGTTTATTTCAACGTCATCTGAAAGTACATGCAAAGAGGAATTACGTGATATAGCATAGGCAATAGAAACTTAACACAGAAAAACCAACAAAAAATTCTGCAAATATGATTAAGTTAGTGGGCCGGGAGCATGGGGCAGCGGACCTGTACTCACAGCAGTAAGCAAGCAGAAATGGAATCGCATCCTCATGCATAGTACGAAAGAGCACAGTTATGGTTGAAAGGCCTAACATTAGGTCTTTTCACAGCATGTGCTTGATGTGTTCACCATCAACAGCAATACACATCTGTAAACACACATGTAGTGATCAAAGAGCGGCCTGAAGTGTTTCTGGCAAAATGCATCTGCAAGTTGCCACAATGCGTTCCTACTTGTCTTCTAGCGTCAAAGAAACTGTGTTGTACACCCTATCTTTCAGTGTTCCTTCCCCAAAGGAAAAAATTGGGAGGTGTGAGGTCGGGGAAGCGAGCTGGCCATCTTCCACCACCGGTTTGGAAACGTTTCATTTAACGCTTGCCTCGCCACCAAAGCAAAATTTGCAGGACAACCATCATGCTGAAACCATATATCACGACTTATGTCGAGTGGTATGTCTTCCAGAAGTGCCGGTAAGGTGTGTCTGAGGAAATGGGTGTACGTACAGCCAGTCATTGTCCCATAAATTAAGTATGGCCTTATGAAGTAGTCTCCAACGACTCCATACCACACGTACACTTTCCACTGTCGCTGGTGCTCTACATGCCAGACCCAATGTTAATTCTCAATCGCCCAGTCATGCATATTTAGTAAATTTACGCGCCCATGGTTTGTGAATGTCGCTTCATCGGTAAATAGTAAGTTCTTCAGAAAATTGCTGTCATAGCTTACAGACATCAGAACAAACCTACAAAACTGAACACGCTGCTGGAAATGATCTTCATATAATGACTGATGAAAATCCACATGATATGGATGGAATTTCCATTTGCGCAGTATCCATAACACACTTGCTTTACTTATTTCTATGAACCTGGAAAGTTCTTACATACCCATGTAGGGGTTTCCATCGACACGTGTTAACACATCGTGTAGATGCATCTTGCCCGTAGCAGTCTTTCGTCGCACTCGTGTTATAGAATTTCAATCACCTCACGACAAAAGATGTGTGCAAATTCTTTGTATCGTTTGCAGTGAGATGGGCATCTGATAAGAATATCTTTCACCATACATTTGGACGGCTTGCTTGGTATTTCTGCCATACTCACCGTAAATACGTAGAGCGTCCATTACTTCCTAATTCGTGAACTTCATTGCTTACGTACAGCCCCACACTGCAATACCACTTACCGTAACAGATTACGGGGTCTGATGCTGTGCTGCTATTAGGAAGCGGTGCTGCCCAAATAAGCCACGGCATGTGCTGCTTGCTTACAGCTGTGCGTACAGGTCCACTACCTCATGCTACCATCCCACCTAACTTAATCATATTTGCACATTATTTCTTGGTGTTTCTATGTTACTTTCCATTGCATATGCTATATCACTGAACTCCTCATTGCAAATGCCGTTGAAATAAATCTATGTTTCCAGGGGAAAAACCATACGTGGTTTCAGTATTTCTGTCCATACATCTGTTACGAATAGTCACTTTGCGGCGAATTACTTGCCCCCGTTTGTAATTTCATTTAGGGAAAACCCCATTTTGTGATCTGCAACCGTTCTAGAAATTTTGGGGGTGTCCAAATTAGGCAGACCACCCTTGTTAATATAGTCTACCACAGTAAATATTCACCAAATTTTAAGAATGGGTTGATTGATTCCTGAGATATGAAATAAAAGCTTCATTTTTATTGGTGGGGCTATCTTACAAAATGGCAGAGAAATGAGGACATGCATAGACAAATTTGATGGGTGTGATAGGTATAACCAGTTAAGTTGGAATTTGTTTCATTAATAAAATATGCTGAGCTAGAATATTTCTATAGCAACCATTTTGAAAATAAATGGCAGACATACTTAAAACATACCAGTTTACACCAACTGCCGCAGTACCCTTTGTTTGCAAAATTTGGTAGGAATCTGTCAATTGTTTCCCGAAATATGACATAAAAACTTTATTTATTTGCATGGCGATATCTTACAAAATGGAGGACAAAAGATAATCCATGCAGATACAGTTGATAGTTGTAAATTCTACTGCCTGCATAAAAAGATAAGTTGGAAATGATTACATGTTTAAAGCTAAACAATCTAATTGTTTGCCATTTTTAAAATAAGTGTCTGACATAACATGCAATTTTAAACCATCTGTCACAGTACTTATTTGCCAAATTTGATACCAATTGGTTAATTGTTTACTGAGATATGAGAAAAACTTTATTTATTCGCATGGTGCTATCTTACAAAATGGCCTACAAAAGTGGTTAAGTGTTGGAATATATGATGCTTGTAATTGATACTTTCAATATACAACATTTGGTCGAAATTGGTTAAATGATATGGTAGATATACTAAATAAACCTAATATATTTGCATGGCCGCCATTTTGAAAATAAGTACCTAATCAAGTTAAATCACTTAAATTTATCTGGCCTATCATAGTATTACCTACCTGTCAAATTGGATGAAAATTTGTTTAATAGTTTGAGATATAATATATAATATTTATTTCTTAATTTGGTAATATTTCTCAAAATGGCAGACTAACAACAATATCCACCTCAAAATTTGGTGCTCACTTGATGCTCTGGCAGAATACAAAATTTGGTTTCAATTGGTTGAATGGTTCCCAAGATGTGCCATATCATCCCAAATATTAAAATGACCACCATTTTGAAAGTAAATGCCAGACATGGTCAAAAAATATAGAAGTATATTTTTTATATAGTTTTATATGAGTACCAAGTTTGGTGAAATTCAGTTGACGCATTAAAAAATTTAAAGTGAGGGTCACACATGCACAGGCACAGGCGTGTGCACACACACACAGATAGGAAAGTGATCTCAAAGTAGCGACCTGAAAAATTCGCTGTTTAATTTTGGGACAAGCTAGAATTCAAAACCTCGTACCTTTGTATTGTTTATTCTATTGGCCCACCCATTAGTTTACACCTCCTGGACAACTCTGAGCCAATAACAAACACACAATAAAATGCAGACCGAATCACCGTCTTCCACTAATACAACAAGCAACCAATGAACAGTGATATTTGCATTATTTTACACACAACAATGTAGTATAGCCTACAGGTCATTGAACTCGCAAATTTTTCAGGTCTCTACTCATAAGCCTCTCTTTCCTTTGGAAAATAGGATAAAAATAGCAAGAGTACCACTTACACTCAAAATTTGAATTTACAAATAAATGTTAGTGACGTGATTGATATATAGGCCTTATTGAAGACAGAATCTGTAACAGAAATCTTACAAGAGATCCTCTCTCAATTGGAAAATCTTACTAAACAAGTTGATACCCCTTCCAAACTGTGCATGAAAACATGAATAAAATAACCATGCAGGTATAAAAACTGATTTTTGAGTTGTATCATTCACTACATTTGCAGAAGCCTTTTTGCAGCAGTACATCTTGGTCATGCCACCATGAGCATAACTAAGAGTAGGTAAAGTGGGTGATATCAGTAACTTAAGGTTCACTTCCGAGTTTGAAAAATGAGAATGTTTATAATAATTACTTGGGTAAAAATGTTAAACCTAGAAGCAAGTTTACTGTATCCTCTCTGGTGTTACACATCATTATTCACTTCTGGTACTATATTTCCTACAGCTCACTGCTGGGAGATTAAATGTGATATAATATACACTGAAGAGCCAAAAAAACTGGTACACCTGCCTAATATCGCGTAGGGCCCTCTGAGCATGCAGAAGTGCCGCAATACGATGTGGCATGGACTCGACTAATGTCTGCAACCAATAATTTTGTTACTCATTTTGCAAATGATGCATGGCCCCAAATATTACTTCCATAAAAATGTTCCTACTGCTTTAATAGCACTGCAACAGATTATTTCCTTTCCTGCATCCTTGTCCCCTCTCTCTTGCTTTCTGGCCACACAGTGACTCCTCCCCCTGCCGCTTGGTGAGGCTGCACCAACACTTTCGGACTCGCCTCCCCTTCATTTTCGGGCTTTCCATGCGCAGCCTCCCTTTTCCCTTCCAACCATAAGGCATTTTCGTGCGCACTTGGCAACGGGAATAGGGAACTAAGCGAGTCACCTGGTTCTATTCTGACAACAGGTGTTTTGCAAGTTATCGCGAGTTTTCATGTGAAAGAAACAACTAGTTTGAAAGTTAATTTATGTAATATTTTTAACTGTTACATTCACTCGGTTATGTTTCAACACGCATCAAATTTCTTGGTGACTAAGGACAAATGAAAATAAATTGTAGACAGATGACAGCCATGCTGAGTGTATCAGCCTTGCTTGATAGGCCAGGGGAACCAAGAGTGCCTTCTGCGGGCACTGAAGGCAGAGGTGATGGAAGAGACCTTGGGCGGGACGTGGGAGGAAGGTGTGGCGGCAGCAGGCAACTCTGTGGGGGAACGAGAGATGACAGCAAAGAGAGAAAAGCAGGTGAAGACATGTGACTGCACGGTAGAAGAATTTCTCAATTCATCTTTTAGTGCTAGTAGTTTTGAACAGAAAAGACATTTAATGTAATGTGATAGGCCAACCCCAGACATGTGTATTGTAACAAAGACAAAATGAAGCAGTTTGCAGTGCAAAAAAAATTTTAAGACTAATTTTTACAGCTCCCACAAAGGACTTACAGAATGTAAACAGAATTTAAAACTATACTGTTGGCCATGTTTAATGTTTACATCAGAGAAAGGAGTATGGAATAAAAGCGGTTTAAGTGGCATGAATAATTTTCATAAAGCTGTTCACAGATGCATTTGTTAGCTGTGTGTAAACTTAAGATGTTCAGATTCACGCGAGTCTATTTGAACTTAAATGAGCAGCTACACGCATGTTCAGAAGTACAACAAGAACTTACATTCCGGACACATGACGAAAAAGAGGGGTTTATGTGGAACTAGTTAATCTGTTGAGCAGTTACGACTCTGTGTTGTCCTCACATTTGGAAACCAAAGTCTTGACAGGTATGTCCAGCAATTTACAAAATGACATAGCAAGTGTCACCGTGTTGATTGTGAGAGAAATTAAAGCACAAATTAGGTTGACTTATTTTGTGGCATTAATCCTAGATGAAACTACAGATATTGATAACATGTCACAGTTTTTGTCTATATTACGGTATATGACAAGTGAAAATAACATTGAAGAATACTTCTCAGTTCTACTGACGTAAATACCAACAGATCAGCAGAAGCATTGGCAGATCATGTTTTTAAATTAGTAGAAGAGTATCCCTGCGGTGAAAAACTGGTATCGCAAATATATGATGGAGCTGCTGTTATGGCTGGTCATCTCAATGGGCTACAGCAAAAAGTATGGGAAAAGTACAGTAGTGCTATATTTATACACTCCTGTGCACATCAACTTAATCTTGTGCTTTGACAATCACTTAATATTAGAGATTGCAAGATATTTTTTAAAACATTAAATGGATTGGCCTCATTATTTTCTTATTATAAGAAGCGCACTAATGCATTGGACAAATTGGTGTGCACACATTTTTGCAAAGTCTTACCAACAAAATATAATTACAACTCCCGTTTGGTTCACACGGTTTTCGAAAACAAAAAAAGCTCTAATCTGTCTTTTTGAAATCATAACAGATAATCCCGATGAATGGGATATTGAAACTTATGTTACAGCATCTGGTTTCTTCGCTGCACTAAAAAGAGTTCAATTTTAATTTTCTGTTACATGTTTTTGCTGATTTATTTTCCATTACGAATGCATTGTTTCAAATAATTCAAGTTAAAACTTTTGACGTAAGCTATTGCTTACAAAAACTGAAATAAACAGAAACTTTTATTGCAAATAACAGGTACTCATTTAACATAAATTGAGTTTCTGGCTCTAATGGACCAAAATAAAAACAAATAAAATGCTAAAACATTCTCTGAGGAAGCTTTTGTCCCTTTAAAATTGTCTTACGGTAATCATTTTGATATGCCTCGTCTTAGGAGGGAACTCGTTGCACAATTCAATTTGTCAATGTTAATGTCAAAACCAGTTTTTGAGATAATGGAATTGCTGAAACAATCTAATTTAAATGTAGACGGCTTTCTTGAGTTGTACAAATTGTGTTCTGGAATAGCTACCATTCCAGCAACAAGTTCATCTGTTGAACTCTCTTTTTCCTCACTGAATATAATCAAGACATACATAAGAAACACCCAGAAACAAGACAAACTATTGGACTGCTTTCAATTGAACAAAAATTGCTGCTTACAGTAATGAATATTTTAGAGACATTTTAGTAATGAAAAACTTAAATATGTTATTTTCAAATTTTTGACAGTGTGGGTAATTGTGTTCTCATAATAACTAATATTTATTAAAATAAGCATGAAGACATTATATTTCCTGTAAAATTACTGTGATTTAATGTAATTAACAATATTTGAATATTGTTAACTGTATGTAACCTTGTAAAGAGATGCAAAAATTTCTTGATGCATTAATCACATTGAGATTGATAAAAGTGATTGTATTTCTGAACAATGTTACAGTCAGCTCTATCCATCTAAAAAAAAAAGTCCATGTTTTGAGTCCTGGCAAATCTAATTCTTAAGTTTCTAATGCAGAAAATTTTCCAGTAGTTACTGATAGCTAGAGTTTTCTCGCCCTTGGGAGGGGGCCATAATCAAGCAAAGAGTATTAATACAAAGTAATATTTTATAAAAAATTCTTTTTTTTTTACAAATTATATTTGTTACTATTATACTTAAACATTAGCAAAGTTAAGTTCACGGATGACTAAATGTAGCCTAGAACTTTAAAATTCTTAAACAATGCTGAAAAACATAGAACACAATTTTTGTTTAGTTGTCAGGCTGTTCCATGCCCCTCTACATTATGGACATGCCAGTAGCTGTCTTTGCAGATTACTTTTCACATTAGTCTGGAATGTTAAATAAGTCAATAATAAGTCTGTTAATTCCCGTCGTGCGGCCATAATCACGTCAGAAACCTTTTCACATGAATCACTTGACTACAAATGAAAGCCCAACCAATGCACTGCCCATTTATACATTTTGTACGCGATACTACTGCCATCTGTATATTTGCATATTGCTATCCCACGACTTTTGTCACCTCTGTGTATATTAACGTAGGAGGACCTGAATAAAAATTTTAATAAATGGAATACACCAACAATTATCATCACTCTGATATCAAATACTTCTACCTGAATAAAAATATCCCCAAAATGATTAAACATAAGTACTGTTATAGCCCCATTTTTTGGAGATTAAATATTTATGGTTTTTTATTCGGATACACAACTTAAGTTGAACTTGGCTGGTGTAGCCTCAAATTCAGGTAATTCTATTGTCAGGATCTGTTGACACATTAGTTCAGAAGCTGGCCACAATCTTTAGAAACTATCTGCTTTCCTTCTTGTAACTGCAGTCAGCAGTGCTCTTAATGCTAATTGCAGGGGATAGGGTCTTTGCCGCAGGTAGAACGTGTCACAGATGGTCTGTGATATTTGCTGAGTGACACACTTGAACACGTGTGTTGCACACATGCACTTGAAGCATCACTGTGAATGAGTTTTCTTTCTCACTCCTGCATGCACTGTTCAATATTTGTTTAGGCTGTTTCTGCAAACGATCAGCAGAAAAAAGATAGGAAAAAACATTGCGAAAGCTCTTTCTATTACAGTGACAGGTGTACATGAGCTTATAAATACAGTAGACTCCCTCTCGTTCGGTCACCTCGGGACCGGACCCTCGGCCGGGCCAGAAAATGGCCAGACTAACCGACTAATGACCTACTCACCCAAAACAAGCTGTTGTCGTCCTAGTATCATCCGCTTCATCAATAGGATTACCTCAATAATGATGGCAAATACATACATACATACATAAATACATAAATACATAAATATGTGCATGCATATGGGTATAGAGCAAAGACTAAAAAATAACACACTAAATAAAATTACACATTTATTATTTGACTACCATTAATAATAAAAAGAAATATGTACATACATACGTAGAACTTGAAAAAAAAAAAAAAAAAAAAAAGGTTATATTTTTCTGAATTTTTTTGTTTAATGTTTTCTTAAACGCTAAATCATGCCATTTCTTAATGAGCATGATATCCACAGCAGTTGCCTCTGTCTGCTGCTCGATGTATCTTGCAGCCAATTCCAGTGCATTTCATTTTGAAGCTCCTCATCTTCACCAGCAATCCATGCCACAAAGTCTGTTCCTCGATATCATCAGAGTGAGGCAGGAATTGTAAATCTTTTAATAAAAATGAGTTGTCATTTGGTTCAGAAACCTTACAAATTCTGCTCATTTGCTTTTGGATTGTCCTCTTTATTCTTCCAACTATTTCTTCTCCAATACTTTGAAAAAGTAGTAGATGGAATTTCTTTGTATGCCTTAGCCACCAAATAGATCACGTCTTTCATGTTTATGGCCTTCAAGACTTGGATAAGAACTGTGATGCTTTCATTGTCCATGTTACCGATAATTTCCCAAAGAAGCTTCCTGCGGTACCTCCTCTTCAGACACTCGATGACCCCTTGGTCCATTGGTTGTGTAACACTTGTGATGTTCGGTGGTAAAAATAAGAGTTTTACATCACTAGAACCTTCACATTAAATTTCTTGTGGGTGGATAGGCGCATTGTCAAGCAATAGAAGAGCATTAGGTGGCAACTTCAAACTCACCAAATGGTGTTTCACTTTAGGAACAAATTCGCTTATGAACCACTCCTAGAACAGATTTGTGTCCATCCAAGCTGATTTTTGTTCCTTGTAGTACACCGGAAGGGAAGACATGTTAAAATTCTTAAAAGCTCTGGGCTTTGCCGATTTTCCAACAACAAACAGAGGCAGCTTGTGGGTCCCTGAAGTATTTGAACACAAAACCATGGTGATTCTCTCCTTACTGGCTTTAAATCCGGGGGCTGAAGTTTCCTTACATGTAGCAAATGTTTTCTTCAGCAAAAGTTTTAAATTTAAACGTGTTTCGTCGATATTATAAACTTGTTCTGGAGTTAAATTTTCGCTGTCAATTATGTCATTCAGATTTGTTGTAAAGCCAATAGCAGCTGATGTGTCCGCCAACAATTTTTCTCCACAAACGCCAAGGATATAAACTCCATGTAGTTTCTTCCAACGCGTTAGACAACCATTACTTGCAGAGAATGTACCCCCTTCTTCTAGTTTTCAGTGTAGGATTGTTGCCTTTTTTTTCAAAATCGGCCCATTTATCGGAGTGCCTCTTCTGCGTTCCGGCATAAACCATAGCCACAAGGCGTCGTCTACAAATTCGTACTTTGGTTTCTTTAAAGTACAAAGCGTTGAAAGCACTTTTTCTGTTTCAATTTGAGTACAGAAATTCTATATGGATTTTCTGTTTCGGCGCCAGTCATTAACCATACTCTTGCATAAATTAAAAACTCGAAAGATACTTTGAACCGATTCACCCTTATCTAGACGCTGCAGGATATCTAGACTTTGTTCCATTGAAACAAATAAATGTTTACATTTAGCACTCATCTTTCTAACCGTTTAAACTACATAGATGTGTATGGCAATGTAGGTCCGCACACGAATGATAGCTCCTCTCAACTAAACTGCGTCAAATAAGGAGGTAAGTAAGTGATTGCAGGCCTTGATATGTCCGTCTAGCCGTCTGGGCTGGGCGTGACTCATGCATACCAGGTGCCGGCCGAACCATCCGAGGCTGGACGAGCGGGAGTCTACTGTACTTACCTTTGAGTGCTCTTGATCTCTTTTGCTCTCTTTATCACTTGAACTTGGGCAGTTCAAATGAGAAAATGGTGGTGAGACGACAAGGCCTAAGGCAGATGGCAGAAAGATGTCTAGCACCATGTAGATAAGTAACTTGTTCTTTTCTGTTATGTAGGTAGAGTTAATTGGTAGACATTCTGGGGCCAGCACACCCAGTAGATATAATTAGTGTTCTTTCAAGTTCAGTCCTGTCTGTTACTCGTTCATGTTTCGCAAAAAAATAATTAAGTTTGAACTTGGGGTTTCGTTAAATGGGAACTGTTTGCTAGTTTAAATGAATGTCTTGGCAATGGCTCTAGAATGTGTGTTTAAACCTATTTAGGTACTGCTAGGCAGTTTGTTGATTAATTCTATTATGAGTTTATTTTCATTGAATCCATGGCTGTGACTATCATCCCTCTTTTAATAATTTTGATATGTCAATAATTAATTATGTTATACAGAGATGTTTTCCGAATTGTAAACAAACTGGATCGTTATTGTTACTATTCTCTGATGTGTATTAAATTGACCCATGAACCAAACATTGAATCTTTTCTTTCTAAATGTAGTTAGCTACCCCCCTTCCCTAGAGTATTTATTATGTTTATTATTTTGAAACTATAAACGATAGATATAGAAAGAACTGTTGATCTCCACCATCATTTGGTCCCGTTCTGTCTCCCTCATGTATCAGTATAATAAATTTGTTAAAATTAATCATGAATACTGGGAAAAATACCAAAAATTTCAAAAAGAGTACAATAGTTATAAATATATTATCCAGTGTTTTGTGCGAAGTTACTTGAGCAATATACACTGATGTGACAAAAGTCATGGGATAGCAATATGTAAATATACAAATGGCAGTAGTATCACGTAAAAAATGTATAAATGGGCAGTGCATTGGTTGGGCTTTCATTTATAGTCAAGTGATTCATGTGAAAAGGTTTCCGACGTGATTAAAGCCGCACAACGGGAATTAACAGACTCTGAACGCGGAATGGTAGTTGGAGCTAGACGCATGGGACATTCCATTTCGAAAATGGTTAAGGAATTCAACATTCCGAGATCCGCAGTGTCAAGAGTGTGCCGAGAATACCTAATTTCAGGCATAACCTCCCATCATGGACAACGCAGTGGCCGACCGCCTGCACTTAATGACCGCGACCAACGACGTGTGTGCAGAAATGTCAGTGTTAACATACAAGCGACACTGCGTGAAATAACCGCAGGAATCAATGTGGGACGTACGACGGACTTGTCCGTTAAGACAGTGCAGAGAAATTTGGCTTTACTGGGCTATGCCAGCAGAAGACCGACTCGAGTGCATTTACTAACAGCATGACATCGCCTGCAGCGCCTCTCCTGGGCTCATGACCATATCGGTTGGCCCCTAGATGACTGGAAAACCATGGCTTGGTCAGATGAGTCCCGATTTCAGTTGGTAAGAGCTGATGGTAGGGTTCTAGTGTAGCGCAGACCCCACGAATCCATGGACCCAAGTTGTCAACAAGGAACTGTGCAAGCTGGTGGTGGCTTCATAATGGTGTGGGCTGTTTTTACGTGGAATGGACTCGGTCCTCAGGTGCAACTGAACCGATCATTGACTGGAAAGGGTTATGTTCAGCTACTTGGACACCACTTACAGCCATTCATGGACTTCATGTACCCAAACAACGATGGAATTCTTATGGATGACAATGCTCCATGTCACCGGGCCACAGCTGTTCGCAATTGGTTTGAAGAACATTCTGGACAATTCCAGCGAATGATTTAGCCACAAAGATCGCCTGAGATGAATCCCATTGAACATTTATGGGGCATAATCGAGAAGTCAGTTAGTGCACAGAATCCTGCACCGGCAACACTTTCGCAATTATGGATGTCTATAGAGGCAGCATGGATCGATATTTCTGCCGGAGACTTCCAATGACTTGTTGAGTCCATGCTACGTCTAGTTTCTGTACTTCGCCGGGCAAAAGGAGGTCCGACACGATATTAGGAGGTATCCCATGACTTTTGTCGCCTCAGTGAAGTACAGAACACCATATGAGATTTATTTGTATCATGAGTGAGTTTAGTTTGTTACTTTTGATACTTGAATCATTGAAACTAATTTTTATAAACAAACATGCTTTATGGTCAGTGTAAAAGGGAGGTGATGGGCAAGTTTGCATATAACTATAAGATTCACATATTTTGGCGAGCATTTAAAACAATAATTGTTTAAGTTAGTCATAAATTTTCTAAAATTAATTTCTTAATTATAATATCTTGTAAGTATATTGTCAGTAAAATAATGGTTTCAAAACATCCACCAGTACAAAATGCTATTATACTCTCTTTTTACTATTACAATTGAAAAGTAAAATTAAACGTTATCTGTTCTCCTCTTGCAAGGAGGCAAAACTTGTAAAGAAAGGGAACATCCTGGCAAATGTGTTTAATGTGTGTACATCCAGAAGGCCTTCTCTCTGGTAACTATTAGTTGTACCCATGGATAATCTTGTCTCCCACCAATAGGTGATGCCACTGCACCACATAGAACTTAAGTAGTCAATTTAAAGTAATATACAAAATGTCTCACTCCAAGCTGAACCCAGGTTATCGTTAATAACGTTAACAATAATGGCAATATTGTAATGGGATTTTCAAAAGACGTACTTTTGCTTTGTGTGAAATGTGATAACATTATAACAAGTGCTGGAAGTGACCACCATCTGCATCAAAACAACACTGAACTTGAAAAAAATTGAACCAATTACACATGCAGGAAATTGCACACCAAAAACCATACTTTTACTGAATTGAGAGGTTCTTGATGCACCCCGGGGAATTTTCAATAGTCCGAAGATGGAAGTTCTCAGAATTTACATAACTTGAAAGGTTGAAACCAAGCTTCTTTCAAACTTTTCCTGGAACATCTGTTGACATGCTACAAATGAGTCTGTTTTCTAGTATGTCCGAACAAGGAAGATACGTTGCTCTACAATATACTCAGACATGTATTCACTATTTTCTTATCAATTACACTTACACTGTCATCATGCACAATTTAACACCTACTTCCGGCCACGAGGCACAACAACAGCTGCTTACTGATACACACACTACAGCGGACTGACAGGTGACACCCTGGCGCTCAGGGGTTCAACAGTTGCTTACAGATGTCTGCACCGCACCAGACTGACTGCAGACACCCTGGCAACCATGTGGCAAAACAACAGCTACCTACTGATATCCACACCCCAGCAGACTGTCTGGCAACACCTTGGTTGTCACGAGGCAAGACAACCATGGACATACACATCATGCCACAATTCAAAACAGAATGACACAGTTTCACACGTATTTCACAATTCTATTTCATGGCAACATTTTCAATATGGAGCGTCGAGTTCAGTGTTGTTTGGACACAGATGTCATCACATTTCACACAAAGCAAAGCAGGTCTGTTGAAAATTATGTTATAATATCTTCATCATTGTTAAAGTTATTAACTTAAACCTGAGTTCGGCTAGGGCCGTTATCTGTCCAAGGGAAAGGAAGGTAACAGTGTGAGCTTGTGTAGTTTATATATTTTCTGATTCTTGGATGAGTAGTATTTGCGGCGAGCAGGTTAACTTGCACCATGACATTTTTAACGTAGTTTCCGAAGGAAAGTTAGGCTTATGCAATCACCTGTTTCTCTGTCTGAAATGTAATGTACGTCTACCCCCAATGACTTTTAAACCCGATAGCTGAGTTTAACCATACAAGGTCCACATATAGTATTTAGTAAAGACATCAGACTTTTATAGTTTTCAATCACGCCAGGTACTTATTTTTAAAATGGCAGCAATCTTTTAATTTAGAGCACTATGTTATATCTTGGGAACCAATTATCTGATTTAAACCAAACTTGGACCATTGACGGCACATTATATAAGCAGTGCATTTAGAAAGTGATTCTGTCATTAATGGGCCATTTTGCGCTATTATATCTTGGGAACCATTTCACAGATTTAAACCAAATTTGTAATGTTGACAGTGCACGATGTAAGCATTGAATTTAGAACGAGATAAAGTTACTGGCCTGCAATTTTGGAAGATAATGCCAATTGAAAAAAAAAATTAAGCTTTTTCATTTTATCGCAGAAACCATGTACCCGATTTAAACCAAATTTGGTATGCTGACAGCATGATGTACACATTGAATAGTTATTATCAACTGGCCATTTTGGAAGATAGTGCAAAATAAAAAATAAAGATTTTATGTTATATCTTGGTAACTACACAACCAATTCCTGCCAAATTTGGCATATAAGTAACACTATAGTAGGCATTGTTCATATATGCAATTTAAAGAGCTAAGGCACTTATTTTTAAGATAGCAGTTATATAAACATTTTAGGTTTATTTGCAATATCTACCATACTGTTTGTCCATTACTATTTTCAGAGTGGCTGGCTTATAAACACTTTAGAATATTATGCTATATCTATGAAACCATGCAACAAATTTAAACTTAAATTGAATGCTGGCAGTATCCATGACAGTCATCAAATTTGTCTACCCAGAGCCTGTTTTATCCCCCATTTTTTAAGATAGTGCCAGATGAATAAGTAAAGTTTTGTCATGTCTCGGGAAACAATCAAACATTTTCTTCCAAATTTGGCAAACAAGTAATACTGTGGTAGGCCATATAAGTTGATAGGCTGTTTTAAGATGGCCAGGCCCTTATTTTCAAAATAGCTCCTATATAAACATATTAGTATAGCATGCTATATCAACAAAACAATGTAACCAATATCAACTTAACTTTGTAACATTATACATGCAAGCGAATACATAAACTCATTTTGTTTGCTATTTCGGAAGATAGCACCACATGAAAAATTAACTGTTTGTGTCCTAACTTGGGAAACTATTAACTGATACCCACCAAATTCAGGCGACAAGTTATGCTTTTGTTTGACAAGTTATGCATCTAAATTTATATGACTTAAAGAGGTATTCACAATATTTTCACAATTACAGCAATGCAAATATTTTGTCACTATGCCACATGTTCCAAAAAATTTCAACCAACTTAATATGTAACAATACCTATAACAAAAATATAATGTAAAAATAAATATTAATTTTGTTCACCAGTAATGAAGATACTATCATTTGAGGAAATGGAGCTTTTTTGTCAAACGTCCAAGGACCAATCAACCGATTCCTAACGAACTTCTCACACTAGTATTGCTATAGTAGGCCATGTTTAAAGTGGGTCTGGATTTATTGATAGTAGAGCCTGTTTTAGGATGTTATGTACGATAGTGCCAATTGAGAATCTAAAGCTTTTATGCCATATCTCGGGAACAAGTAAAGCTATTACCATTAAATTCTGGACACAAATAGTGTTACAGTAGCCCATGAAAACTTGCATGATTTGACTCACGAACTTGTTTTCAAAATGATGTCCCTGTAAATATTATAAGTTGATAATGCTAGTTTACCAAAACTTTAGACTGATTACTATTGAAGTTGATGTTCCGAATCCTACCTCCATGATGTAGTTGGTTTCATGCAGCTAACTGTATGAGGTGTTCTGTTTTTGAGTCCCAGGTAAGGCAAATATGTATTTATATTTGTCTCACTACTATTGCATTTGTTTCTGGATACATCTCTAACTATATCGCTATCAAAAAGATGTCAAGACACACCTACTATCTAACCTATTAATAACCTCATCAAAATTAATTGCATCCATGTAAAGGAAAGTAGGCTCATTAATTATATTGATAACTTCTTGTTTTTATTTTGCATCCACTGACTTGTCAACATTTCCAAACTTTTTGCAATATCTTTATTATTGTTAAAGTTATTAACGAAAACTTGGGTTTGTCTTGGAGTGGGACATCCTGTAATATAAAATAAGGCATTATGACAATTAATTTATTTGATGATGTTATAATTTCTTAAAAAAATTTTACTAATACATTTAATGGAAAACATTTGCCTTTCTTACCCATAAATAATTCCTCAAAAGCCTTATTGCTTTAAAAAATTATAGCCATTACTCAAAATTAATGTACTAAAAATAACTCTTTAAATCTTAAATGTATAACAATGTGTTTACATATCCTTGGCACATAGTGTGTAACAGCAATAACTGACTGTGTGTGGTGTGCAATAATGAGACAAGTTAACAAACCACTTTTCCTTATTTTTACATTATATTAGTGTATTATGTGGTGGGGTGATTAATGTAATATATCACATCTATCCTTATGTGACTTTGTTCTGATCTTTGCAAGATACTGGATATTATTAAATAGCTTATTCGGAAAAGGTCATAAGTCCAGAGATTAAAATTTTTAAAGGCTAAAGTAGTGGAGCAGAGAGGTTTGGGCAACTTATAAAAATTATATCTTGAGAGCTAATGAGAGTGAAGCGAGATGGATATGGAGCAGCACCAGACTGCAAGGGCAGGGGAAACAAGAGATCCCCAAGAAAACCAGCTGACCAGCTGCATCATTTTATAGAGGCTGGACTAAAATATAACTATTCTGAAACCTATAAATAAGCACTTGTTTTTCATAATAATTTGCCCAAATAATTTTCTGGCCTATAAGTAAATACCAGAATAAAAAAAATTGTTATTTAAATTAACTTTGTTAAGAAAAAATACTGCATTTTCCAATTAAATTAAATTATGAGGGCCCACGGTGGCTGAGTGGTTAGACTGCTCGCCTCACACCAAGGTGAACCGGGTTCAATCCTCAGCCGGTTCGCTCCAGATTTTTGCAAGTGGGAATTGTGCCAGACGATGCCGCTGGTCGGTGGATTTTCTCAGGTATCTCCTGTTTCCCCCGCACTTTCCTTTTGGCGCTGCGCCATACTCACCTCACTCCACCCTCATCGGCTCTCAAGACTTCAATGTTAAGAGCTGCCCAAATCACTGTAGTTTTACTCACCAGACAAACACACTAATATAATAATAATACGGCACAGCCTCTGTTTACCAGACTAATTTTGATAATGTAATTCCATATCATAATTTAATTGAAGTAAGTGAAGTTTGGTAAATGACAAAGTACCAAAAAAATTTACACTTATTAATATTTTGGTGGCTCACTTTAGCATAAATAACTTTAATGTGGCAAAGTTGTTTGTACAGTACAGCGATGATGAGCTGCAAGTATGTATGTCTGATAATTTATGACTGAGCATCAGTTGTCCAAGGGAAAGGAAGGAACAATGTGAGCTTGTGTAGTTCACATATTTTCTGGGTCTTGGCTTAGTATTTTCGACAAGCAAGTTAACTTGCATCATAACTTTTTTTTTATTTTGGGTCCCTTGACTCGTCGACATTTCCACTCCTGTGCCTATCTTTTCCATTTTTTATCATTTCCTCAGGCTTAGATGATAACCTGGAAATGGAAACCAATGGCATACCGTTCCTAACCCCTACTGTAAGCAAGAGAGTGCGACAGTTAAATTCCGTATTTATCCATGTACCACTTACACATTTTTTTTTTATCAGAAATCAGAAAAGAACAGACTCTGGTCACTCTTTAGCAGCAATAATATGATAATAGACATACATGTACACTGTATGAATAGTGATACCGTCAGCCATATACCAGGCCATCCTATACTTCATAATGCTCACTAGGCTCCAACTGTAACTGCTGACCTTGACAGTTTCTGGTCGTGTTATTGATTGCCCACCTGTTATGTCTTTCTCTTGCCTCACATGCACAGCTGCTAAGTGGCCATCCATGCAGATGGGTAAAAATGACACATCAAAATAGGCAGATATTCTGTCTATACCATCACTCTCTTTAAAATTCTTTTTAAGCGCATTTGACACCGTTCACTAAATTGTGGCATTACGAGTGATGTGATGTGGTGTGCAGACTGTGTAACACAACTATGCACTGGAACACAAGTTTTTTTTAAACAGAATACAGTTTCAAATTTTTTTCTTATATATATTTCTTTAAGGGAAATATCTATTGAGGATTGTTTGCTTTATTTTTTATACACTGTTTTTCAATGACAGAAATTCCCACTCACTGTCAAGAAGCAAAGTCATCTAAAGGCACGTTAAAACACCACAAACTGAAACAGATATGTTTACTATCTTCAGTTCTTTGTAAAAAAAAAAAAAAATAACAATACATTACTAATGGCTACATTTCTGTTTTAAAATTATATGGAAATATGACAACTGATAGGAAAATGCTTTGTAAAAAATACAAAATTACTGCACTAAACAGAGACAGACGTATTGAGCGGGGCACATCCATGAGTTACACACACACTCGTAGAGAGCAGATCCTACACTTTGAAGAAGGCCAATCGTTCATGCTCAAAACGCAGTCATAATTTCATCCGTTTATATATGCATAAATAAATATTTCAAACACAAACCTTGTTAATAAAACATCAAGTTACAAGGAAATGTTACGTGTGTCATGAATTATGGTCACAACTACAGCAAACGCCCGCAACCGAGCCATTGTACTATTCTAAAAATATCTCCCTTCCCCCTGCTAACACAGCTGTTCACATGTATGCATATCGTGTAGTTGAACAATGCTTTTCAAAAGACCTAAAAAAAGGAAGTGGATACGGTGATATAAATAATTATGGCTTAGGATTTTGTATGCTAAATACGAAGTCTGCTGATTAAAGGTCTGGTTAATAATAATAACAACGGAAGTTATATCCACTTCACTGAAAAATTATATTTAAATACATGAAAAATACATAATAACTTAACATTTACTTAATCACAAAAAGCGAATGAAGACTATTGCATTGTAAATACAATGGTTTAGTTCACAAAAAAATTATGCTGGCATATAAATAAATAAAAAACACAGCAATATTATGAAAAATCCTTTGACACTACACTTAAGTTTTTCGCAAACCATTGATAGATACTCTTATAGAAGTCACCTTTATTCTCAGGTATGCATTGTACAAGTTTCTTCATGTTGTCCATTATTATGTTGGTGAAATGTTTACTGCTGTAAGCACATATGTATTTGGCAACAGTAGAATTATACTGAAAAAAGGTTTCTCCAATAAGCAATCATCTTCCTGAACATCATCATCAATTTGGTATAATGTGGTCACATTATCACTCAGTAATAAAAATCACACAGTAATAAAAATGAAGAAAGATATTTCAAAATTTCAAATGCAATGTTCTGGTCTCTTGATATTTGTGCTGGTAAATGGACTGAAAATATTTTTTTTTAAAACAAGTTTGATAATTAAAACATTTTCAATTCTGACGGTTACTCTTGTGTACGTAACTGGTAAATGTTAATACAATGGAGGAAGTTGAAAGAGAGAGGTTGGCAGTAAAGAAGGGACAAGATGGCGGAGCATGTTCGGTGTTGTATCCTGGTTGTGAAAAACATGCATTAAACTAGAAATAAGAAAGTACTTACAAAGAACAAAGATATTGGAAAAGCCCAAACAAAACATGGCGCAGTCGGTGAGAACTTAAGTTCTCGTCAATTGATGTCCTGATTGAGAGGTTGAATTCACTTGCACAGTTATTGTACTCACTTTGCTCATGAACGATGGTGGACATGAACAAGCCCAATTGAATATGACTGGTAATCTCAGTGAAAACTGGAGAAACTTCATACAAAACTTCTACATCTACATGATTGCATCCGTATACTCAAAATAATCATCTGGAATCAAAGCAACAATTCTACTTAACCTTGTGGGAGAAAAGGCTGTTAAAGTTTTCAACACGTTCAACCTTTTGGAAGAAGATAGAACAAAATATGATCAAGTGTGTGCAGCATTTGAATTATACTGCAGACCAAAGAAAAATGTGCCATATGAACGGTTCTACTATATTCACGAAAACAGAATGAGCAAGAGCCATGACAACAGTTTGTGACTGGCATGAAAAAGTTAGTCCGCAGTTGTAAATTCGGTGTGCAGGCGAATAACATTGCGAGGGATTGTATTTTTATGGGTGTCAGGGACTCTGCATTACAACAGAGATGTTACAAACACAAGACCTGACATTTGAAAAAGCTAGTGGGCTTGGCAGATTAGCTAAATTCAGCACATAAAAACTGTAGTGCCTTCAAGGTGTGTTCACAAAGACAGAATGATACGGTTCAGAATAGGCAAAATAAAAAGGAATACACTGGTAAGTGCAATTACACACATTCATGCCCAACATACAGGAAACACTGTCATAAATGTGGAAAACTTAATCACTTTGCACCAATGTGCCAAAGTTCTATATGAATTAAAAAAGTAAAGATTCTAGAGAAAGAAAGCTTAGATAGGGATGATGACTGTTATATAAAGGTATTGCCAAGGGTCATAAAGCAAGTTGAGAGCTTAGAAATACAACAAAATGGCATTAAGTCATTGTAGTTGAGGACAGGAGAATGAGGTTCAAGTTGGATATAGGGTCAGAGGTCAATATTATTCCAGAAAAACTATTTAGGATAATTAATAATCAGCTGAAAGTAAGAGACACAAATTAGGTCTTAGAGAGATATAGAGGATTTCAAGAGAAACCAACTGGAATTGTCAACCTGAGGTGTGAGGTAAATAATTTAGTAAAATACATGAACTTTAGGATTGCAGATGCTGACAGCACTCCTATACTAGGTCTGCAAGCTTGTGTTAACCTGAATTTGATTGATTAAAAAAGTGCACCTAGTTGGTACTGATGATGCCATGGTAAAAGAGCCTGTCAAAAGTGAGTTCATTCAAGACAACAAAGATGTATTTAATGGCTTCAGAAAATTTCTAGGTAAATACAAAATAAGTGAAGATCAAAATGTTCAGCCTCAAGTCAGGCCTCCAAGGAGGCCACCACAAACAATTTCTAACAAATAGAAGGCTACACTTGCATCTTTGGTGAAAAAAAGAATTATACAGAAAGTAGAGGAGCCAAATGCCTGGGTTTACAATCTGGTGGTTGTGGAGAAACCGAATGACACATTAAGAATTTGTCTGGGCTCGCAAGATTTGAACTATGCAACCAAAAGAGAGTTCTATGAAATACCAACAATTTTAACAGTTGACATATAGACAATCTGGAAAGTCACTTTTGTCAGTGTTTGACCTCAAAGATGGGTTTTGGCAACTAGAACTCGATAAGAAGTCAAGTGACTTGTGTACATTTTCCACTGCATTGGGCTTAAGATCTTCCATTTGGTATGTCTTGTGCACCAGAGAAATTCCAAGAACTAAATGAATATGTATATGGTGACACTGACGGTGCTGTCGAGTACTTTAATGATATTCTTGTAATGGCCTAATCACAACAAAAAAATTATAAAATTGGTGCAAAAATGGTGCAAAGAGCAAGAGAACAAAACATACAATTTAAGCCAGAGAAACTTCAATATAATGTATTCATCAGTTTTATGGGGAATTTGTTTTAAAACAGCGAAATCAGACCCGACCGTGAAAGAATAACTGCAATTCAGTGCTTGCTTGACCCACAGAACAAGAAGGAACTACAGAGCCTACTTGGAACGGTCAACTACCTCAGACCGTTCATACCACATATGGCAACATTGACCGCACCTCTGAGAGCACTATTGTGGGCTGATGTCACCTGGCAATAGATGAACAGCCATACTGAATGTGGTGTCACCATCAAATCAGCAATTAACAGTGCCCCAGCTCTAGGAACATTTTATAGTGAAAAGCGTATTACTATTCAGTGTGATGCATCCCAAGGCGGTTTGGGATGCTGCTTACTTCAAAATAGACAACCAATTGTGTTTGCATTCTGCAGCCTGATTGAGACGGAGAAGAAATGGGAACAGATAGAAAAAGAACTAGTAGTAGTAATCTATGCCACCAACAAGTTCCATTACTACATATATGGCCATGCTGTGCAGATTTCAACTGATCATAAACCAATAAGTGATGTATGAAAGGAAGAATTCAGAAGAGAAATGGCGACAGATTCTGTGCTCAGAGAAATGGTGAAACTTGTGAAAACAGGATGGCTCATAAAAAGTCCAGCACATCAGTGGATTGTCTCCCATATTGGTCTGTGCAGAGTGATTTATTTTGTATAGGATGGCCTGTTTTTAAACGACAAAATTGTCGTCCCAAAAAATTTTGAGACCAAACATCCGGAAAGTGGTTCATGAAGGTCATTTTGGGATTGGCAAAACAAAATAAGGGGCGAGGAAGTTGTTCTTTTGGTCAGGAATGTAGAGTGACATCAAAAGGTATCTAGCAGAATATAGTTTGTGAAAAGTACAGGATCACAATTAGGAAAGAACCACTGATTCCAAATTCAGTGCCTAAACTTCCATTTGAGAAGAAAGGTGCAGATATTCTCGAGTTTGGAGGAAAGAGTTACTGGATTGTGTATGATTGTCTAAGTGGCTAGAAATTGTATAGTTACATAGCAAGCTAAGGTTATAATTGCTGATAATATGCCTTTTTATTCATATGAATGCACATGCTTTTCATGTTAACACATCCAGTCTACACTATCCATAGGCCAATGGCAAGGAAGAAAAAGGGGTGGAAATAGCTATAAACATATTGTGAAAAAGTGGGAAAGAGGGAAAGGAATACTGGCATTAATGGAGTATCGTAACACTCCTCTCTCAGGTCTGGAAGTTGCACCAGCACAAATATTGATTAGTAGATAGTTAGAAGAAGGATACCAATAACAACCAATAACCTGACCTCAAATGCACATCCGCAAATCATATCACAATTACTTTCAAAACCGGCAAAGGTGAAAAACCACTATGATAGGAAGGCACAGAGAAAATCCACAAGGTATACAAAAGGTCAGGAAGCTGTAGTTCAGAAGGGTTGTACAAGGGAACCGGCCACAATTGTGGAAAACATGGAGTTCATACATAATTAGGGACATGTCAGACAAAGACCTTCGACAAAACACAAAACACTTGAGACCATCATACAGACAACAGTCAGAAGCTCAAATCCCATACAGAGCTGGTAATCTGTATGAGACAGTGGGTAGAGAGAGAAATAGTACAGATGAATGTAGGGAAAATTGTCAAAACCCTGATATTTTGGAGCTATGTCATGACGACCATGGGGTAACCAGGGGCAGTAAGTCACCAGACAATGGAAAATGCACAGGCTATGGTGGGGACCATGTTGAAAGTAATTTAATTCCCGGCACACAGAGCAGCCCTTCAGAATCTTTGTATGTAAACCAGAGCATGTCACAAAATTAGTAAACCCCTAAAATATCAGTGAAGACATGAAAGTGTTGTGTATGAGTTAAGTTATAAGCTGTAAGGCTTGGAGGCATTTGTCGTTATGTATGCAACTTGGATACACATTATGTAAATACTGGATAATATATAATTGGCAATATTGTATATATGTACTGTGTGTATATAACTTGGATATACATTGAGTAAATAATGGGTAAAATGTATATGGTAACTTTTTAGGTATGGCAATAACTTTGAAAACATTGATACCTAGCAGGGTAAATATTTCTAAGGTGGTGGTGGAGGTGGAGAGTTAAATGAAGGGAAGATGATGTGTATGTATGTTGTGTATGCTGAGGTTTTGACGGGTTGTAGTGGACTCAGAAGTAGGTAAAAGGTGTTGGAAATTAGATGTGACAGGTTTTTTGAAGGTTTGTTTAGGTTCATTATGATCATAAGGGTGCCAGCTCGGTCAAGCAGAGACTCTTCACTAGGGACGGGCTGCTCGCCCGCGTGGCTGCTCCTGGACTCACCCCGCGCCAACGATGACGTATTATTGGAAAGTTATACCTGTCTGCCTGCCTAGTGAGGATGTAGGCCTCCTCACACACTGTTAATTTACACGTGTAATGGCATTTCATGTTAGAAAATTTACTGGAGACTGAACAAACTTCATTAGGCCATTTAAATGCTTCAACTTTGTGTGATATGAAAAAATTAATGTTGATAAACTCACAGGTTATATAAAAACAGAAAATTCATTCACACATATGCCTACCATAAAATACCTCTTTCACAAGAATGTGTGGCAAAGGTACATTTTGCATGTAGTCATTGGCTTCTGCAAGAACATAGTCACTACTTTGATGTAAATGTTTCTATTAATTTTTATAAAACTTCTTGACTTTCCCCTTTAATCTTCTTCTGTCTGGAAGAAACATCAACTTGCAAGTTACCAAAATAAATATTACACATTTCTTTGGAATACTTACAGCATGAATGGTAGTTTCCATTACAGACAGGTTATTTTTTTAAGCAACAGGCTCTGCATTGGTTGTTTTATATTAGGTTCTTCTGATGACAAATACTTATGTTTCACATTGTTAGAATAATATAGTGGATGTCTTAATGTTTTCACTCTATGAACAGGAATAACGAAGAACTATTTTGGACAATCTGATGGGACGCTTGTATTTGTACCATAAAAATAACACTGGGTGTGTGCGAATGTTAATAACCATTACAAATGTTCCAAATGTCTACCAACAGCAACAAGACACTGTGACGCTGTATAACAGAACTACAAACAGTACCTATGGTTTCCTTGGGAGTAGATTAACCGGTGGTCACAATCACATCTCTCATGGCATCCAGTGTCCGTGGTTTTGTGGTGTACAGCGTTCTTCTGAGTTCCATACAGATATAAATCTGTGTTAAATCTGGTGATCTGTGTGGATACTCAACACATTGCCATCATATCTACCTCTCTAAAATTGTTTCATCTAGGAGCAGCCGTATGTCTAGATGGTAATGTGATGGTGCACTGTCCTGCTGGAAAAAGTAATTGTCATCTGGGTAGAGTTGGTGAACAGTTGGCACAACATTTTTCTGTAACATGGTATCGTAACTTTCATCTGTGACTATTCTGTCAAAGAAGAATGGCCCCGTAAGTCCTCTGGCAAACACATAACACGACACTGTTAACTACAGAAGATTAACCTATTGCTCTACCACAATATGTGGATTTTCATCTCTCCAGTACACACAGTTGTGGCAGTTGACAGTTTCATTCAATTAAAAGGTTTCCTCATCAGACCAAACAGTCATGTCAATAAAATGTTAGTTGTTATTGCACGTTGTTGCACATTTTCACAACCCACTCACAAAATTAGGCATTCCTATCAAGGTTGTCTTCATTCATAGCATGAAATAATGTTAAAAATGTAGAGCCTCCATTTTACTTGCTTTAAAATGTTATGGCCATTTTATTTACTAACACCTGACTCATGCAGCTTGTTGTATATAGACTTCCAGGGGAACATGTGAATGTGTGCAACAGAGCCCTCACACTTCCTTCCATCTATTATGCTCTTCATGCAACACTGTTCTTTCTTCACATCATACACAGTTCCATTCATTCTCAAAGTTATGATGTAATGATGTCATAATTACACATGCAGATAGCACAGTATCAAATTCTGCCCCCCATCGTGTCTTCGCATTAATCATGTTCTCACATTTCCAATAAAACACTTTAAAATACACTTATGTTGCTCAAAAGAAAACCTTGTCACCTCCACCATTTCCTCTACAATTCTAGTGTTGCTGCTTGTGACTGCAAATGGAAATGACAACAGCAGATTATATACACTCACACACACCCAATTTTGTCCTTATAGCATCAAATACATGCTGTCCCATCAGATTATCTTTATAGATTCTACGTTATTAACATACAAAGGGTATAGACATTAATTTAGGACATTTGATATTTTTTTTACTATGAATAAGTAGATCTGATACTTAATTTTAGAAGTTACTTTCCAGGTATTACTTTGTAATGATGGACCAGTATTACCTGGCATATTAACTGATGAAGAATCTATAAAGAGCTAATTTTTTATCTGCCACACATGCGTTTCTTCTACACTGCACAGGCTGAAAAATGCTTGTTTGCATACCTCATTTCTACGACCATTGGTGACTACATGGCACCTGTAGCTGAAAATTTTCACTTTGCCATTACGCTTTATGTGTAATACTTCCTTTCAATTTTTATTTTCTGTATCAGACATTGTAAATACATGACTTGACTATTATCATTTTCAAATCAGGTCATTTTCACCAAAATATTAACATACACAAATGGCCCTTTCATAACCGTATATATGCATATATAGTGTAAGCACTCAGTGTTCATGGGACAGTCACATCAAAATGATTTGGCTTTTGATAAGCCATTTCACTGTTTTTCTAAGTGACTTCGTGTCCTTGAGTAACACTATCTAATCAAAAGTATGCAGACACCCACGCGAAACTGTCCTGTAAATGTACCTCGGATATACTACCCAGGAGCAGATATTAACACGGAGTAAGTCCACCCTTGTGCCCAGTAGCAGCCATTAATTTTGGCCCACCCTTGGCCTTTATTACAGCTCAAACCCATGCGGGGGAGGCTGTCAATCAGGTGCTGGAACATCATTGCAGGAATGGATAACACTTCTTCCTGCAGTGGTGTAGCTAGCATAATAAATGATGCACGTCATTGGGGTCTGGCGTGTGGTTGCCTATCCAGTTCATCCCATAGGTGTTCAATGGGACTGAGGTTGGGGCTATAGGCTAGCCAGTCAATTTGCATATCCTATTGTCCATAAACCAAGCGTGCTTTATGGCAGGGAGCATTGTAATATTGAATCAAAGTTATTATTTCCAAACTGGTATTCTACCACAGACCACACACAGCTCGTCAAAATGTCCTTATAGCTTTCTGCCTTTTAGGTGCCCTACAGTATTATGAGAAGACCAAATCACATCCATGAAAAACACCCCCACACTGTCACCCCACCTCCACCAAATTTCACCATTGGCACTATACAGGCCAGCATGTAGCATTCACAAGGCATTTGCCATACTCCAACCCTTTCATTGAACTGCTACATAGTATAGCATGATTCATCACTCCAAATCACTCATCTTCAGTTGTCCATATTCCAGTGGTGGCACTCTTGCTGCACTTTGCATTCATAGGCAAAATGTGCAATTTATGGGCAGGTGCTCGAGCTTTGAACCCCAGTCCTTGTAACTCCCGACGCACAGTCATAGTGCAAGCTGCATAAAAAGTGGCACTGGAGATTCATTGTTAATGGTATCACATGGTCAAATGCTGTATTCTCATACCACCTTTTTCAATGTTTGACAGTCCCTGTCAATCAACACATGTGACCTACCTGACCGTGGTTTTGTTATGGTTGTGCCTTCCCATTTCCACTTCACAATCACATCCCTGATGGTCCACTTCAGCAACTTGAGATGGGTAAAAATGGCCTTTGATGGATTACTTACTGATGTAGCAACCAATAACTACACCATGTTCAATGTCACTGAGATCCCTTGCTCCACCCATTCTGTCTGTAGCACGTAGCACTGACCAACATGACCCCTCTGCATCCTTTTATAGCAGCAGTGGCAGTATACCTGCATTATGGTAAGTAAATATTACGTAAGTAAATATTACATAAGTAAATATTACATAAGTAATAGTAAATTTTTTTTATTTGAATTTGACATTTAAAACACTATTTACCTACATGGAGACTATATACAGGATCATTGAAAAAGAATGGTATAATTTCATAACTTTATAGCAATGAAACTATTTAACAGAGTAAGCTGATTCTTGCACCAAATTGTAGTGAAAAAACGAAAGTTTTTTTAGAAAAAAGGGGGGGAGGGAGGTGTTAGACAATCCTACACCAAACTTAAGATTGTTGTGGCAGGGGTGAGTGCGCCATTTGGAATCTGCGCCAACCCTTCCAGTGAGATGGCGACAGTGCAGCAGAAAGTACAGTGTGTTCTGTGATTGGCGGAGTTCAAGTTCGTAGTGACTGTGCTATGTAATTTTAGACTGCAATATCTGGGACATGTACCAGAACAGAGGGCTATTTGTTGTTGGGTTAAAAGTTTCCACAAAACCTGTACCGCACAGAAAAAAAATCACCAGGACGGCCACGAATGTCCTAAGAAAAAGTGGCACAGCTTAGGCTATCTTGTGCGTGTAGTCATAAAAGTCAATTGCTTGCCGCAGTTTGGAGCTTGGCCTTCCGAAGACTACCGTGCAAAATGTTCTTCATAAATGTTTGAGATTGCATGTCTACAAGATTCAATTGAGGCGTGAAATGGACACGGAAATAAATTATGCAAGTCAGGTGACAAGGCAACTTTTCACGTTAATAGTTGTGTTAATCGTCACAACTGCATCAGAAAATCGCTGCTGCCACTGAGACAATTACGCCGACAATGCTCTGGAATACGTGGATAGAGGTCGAATATCACCTGGACATATGCAGAGCTACAAATGGAGCGCACATATAAACATTTTAAGGCAAGCAAACATTTCATTCTTCCATAACATTTTGGTGTAAGAACTAACCAGATCGGTTAAATAGTTTTGAAGCTGTGATTTTTTGAAATTGTACCATTCTTTTTCAATGACTCTGTATTATGGTAATTGTAAGTCCTTCTTGCCTTTTTATGTTGTAGAAATATATTCATGTATTAATATTGCACACCAATATACAGCAGTTTTTTATAAAGTTATATTTAAAGTAATGCAAAAATTTGACAGCTAAATTGTGAGTTATATAACCAGCACAAAAACATAACCATTATATATACAGGAGTTTACTGTATAGTCCATTATCTGTTACTTTAACATAATGTGTGATCAAAAATACATGACTTTCATTACATGTTAAGGTGGTACTCAGATTGCACAGCATAAAATGCAGGATTCTCAAAAGACCTAATTTTTACATATCAGTTTGTCCCGTACCACTTAAGTTGTTTATGTCATTTCTGACACCTAAAAACATTTTTATACCATTTGTAATCAGTCACATATTTTTCCCATTTCACACATGTATGTTAATGTGTTTCATGATATTGAAATTGGCTAAAAGAATTACTTTATATGGTGTCAATACCTAATGTTTCTTATATACTCTAAACACATTCTCAAACATATCAGCTTACAGTCATTATGTATAGGTATACTTTATATTATACACACATGCATACACATACTTCAGTACATATACGTGCAGGTGCATGCGCCCACACAAAATACTGAACAATATCAAAAGTTTATCTTTTAAAGGAAAGTATGCTAAGAAGTGCCTTTGAGGTGCCCTATAGTCTGTTAATGATATATGCTGCTTTCAACATATACAATCAATCACTTTAAGGAAAATAATCATATATTGTAAGATTGCCCAAAGCATTTAAAACTTTCCTTTATATGGTATACTTACATTCATGCTTGAATTTCCAGCATTCTCATTCCAAAACCTCTTGACATCAATCAGATGCTTCTACAAACACATACACCAAACACCACAACAATAACCACATGCAAAATACAGAAAGGCATACATCATGCAGAAAGACAAGGATGTGCTCACTTCTCTTTTTCAGTTATAGTACACAGATTCTTCGAACTGTGTAGTCATTTTATAAATTGTATACCGACACAATTATATTTTCTTAGAAAATTTTTTTGAATATTCTATACTGTCAAAATTTTTCTCTCTCTCTGAAAACCAATTTTTACATTTTGATATTAAATAGAATTAAGATTATAACTATTTACTTTAAAAAATTTAAGTATTCACAGTGGAATATTGTAAACCTACTTTAATAATTTTTTTTAAATAAATTTATTACACTTGTATGTTATAAAAAATGGCAATTGTCTTATTTTTAGTAAATAATATGTTTATGCAGAAAAAAGTATAATGTTTTGATATTTTGAATCCTGTATGATTTAATGTTTTTAAATATTTTACTTTGCAATTTCATATAAAAAAATTGGTATGAAATATTTTATTATGGCATTATTTAAAATATAATGTCCACACAGGCAGTTGAATGTAAAAAAATTTAACTTCATGAATAATGCACATGTTGACCTTTCATATTTAACACTTAAGTATACATACTTAATGATATTTGTACTATCCATTAAATAATTTTTTTTTTCAAGGGAAATAATACAGACATTATTAAACAACATATAACATATTTAAATGATTTGTTACAATTAATTTATTTGATACAACTTTGAAATAAAAAATATGACTTTTAATAGTAAGATGAAATTACAGATGGCACAGTGAAACAAAATAAATTTTTTAAATAGAGTAAATACACCTATTGACATAATAAAAAATGAAAAAAAATTTTAAAAATCAGTAGAAAAATATTATAGCATTGCTAAAAAAAAATACTAAAATTAATGAAAATGTACGAGGAAAGCTCAAATTATTATGAAAGCACAATGACAGTTACAGTTAGAGCAAATGCGAAAAATAAACAATTTTTAGATAAAACACCAAACAAAACAAAATATAACAGCATACACAAAAATGAAAGTACACTGCTCACAGACGCATCACCATCAAAGAGATGTTGCCAAGCCCATCAGGGAGGTTATAAGAGCACCCAATCTGGTTGAACCTGTGAAATTAAAAGAAAAGGAAAGAAAAAGAATTGTTACACTAAAAACAGCGGCACAGATATCACACCTAAGCTGGACTTCTCTGAGTAAAAGCTGTTGATGGCTAACAAAGGTGTGCCCGACCTTAAGATGAGTCAGCAAACCATTACCATCAACTCTACAAATGAAATACGTATTGTGATACATATGGCCAGGGGAGTCAGATATGGCCCTTACATTGCTGGCCAGACAGAACATTTATTTGCTCTGCCGAGCATCACCAAGCAACATGCAGGACATTAGACATGGTGAACTGAGCAAAGGTTATAAGGTTGGTTTGGAAAGTTTAGGCCAATTATACTGTTGTGTTGGCTGCTTTATTCCCATTTACGCCCACATAACTCTGTATCTGCTAAAAGATGACTTAAATATCTTTTCACTCAGCTTCCACTAAGTTTTCTCTTTTCAAAGAAAGAACTAAATGGGGTTGAAGACAAATTTTTTAAGCGGTTAGGCCACACACAGAACTGAAGCACACCTTGCATGCAGGAATCCCATATTTATGAAACCAAGAGAATGAAATAATATATACTGTTCAGCAGTTAAAAATATATAATACCAATCATCAACAGTTTTAACAATTTAAAATATTTTATAAATGAAATATTTAAAATCTTAGGTGGCTAGTCTATAATAGTTTCTGATCAAATACAATCAATGCTGAAAAATATAGCTAAGTCTGTAACCGGTAAAACAGAAAAATTGTAAGCTATCTATGGAACCACACTTCCTATAAAAGTGTTTGACTGTGTTTGCTCTGGAAATGCCAAATCAACAGCTGGCTACCTAACTGCCAAGCTATTGAACAGTCATTTGGGTCTGCTATTCATCTGTCAAGCCAAATGAAGAGACATAGCAGAAAATGACAATTACAATGATATTCAAGATGCTTCCCTGGGGTATTTCATTCTCTTGAATAAACACCCAAGAAGGATACTCTGATTTCTGGTGTAATAGATTCTGTCAATAGTGAATATTTTGAAATTACGAAGATGCCCACCAGAAGTACAAATATGAATCTGTTGCATTATCCATACTGTCTTGTGTGACATACCTTCTCTAGGTCAAAGAAAACAAACAGCACATATCTGCTACCTCAAGACTCTTCTGCACAACAGCCTACAAGCTGAAGAAATTGTACACCAAAAACCTATTTCTGCAGAAACCAGACTGAATAGGTATAAAAGATAAGGTATTAGGTCTCTAAGAGAAACCAGAATGACAGTAATAATTTATACTATGGTCTTGGAAGACACAGCTGGCCAAAAAATTTGGCATATTGCTGAAAATATATTTTTATATCCATAACAGATTTTAAATGGGCAAAATTTTACATATTAATTACTGGTAAAAAGAAAATACATTCCCATATGGAGTAAAAAATACACTGCATGTTTTTAAAATAAGCTACGTTTAGAAATTGCCACCAATCAATACTTAAAATCAAGATATTGAATCCATTGTTCAATTGCTTGGTTCAGTAGCTGGCAGTTGTCCATTTATATTGCAGTTAGATTTGCATTGGATGCCATGTGGCAATAAATAACCTTGCCAGTTCTGAAGTTCGTGCTGTGATCCAGGTTTCGTTAGTTGTGATCACATTTTTGTTAGCCAAAAACAATTGTGTAGACGAGATCCACAGACAAATTTGTGAAGTTTATTAGCCAAATTTTATGAGTCACAATAAGGTTAAGCAATGGTGTCATTGGTTTTGAGAAGGGCGAACAAATGTTTATGATCATCTCCTTATAGCCCTGATCTGGCACCGAGTTACTATCATATCTTCATGAATTTAAAGAAATGGCTTG
Organism: Clitarchus hookeri; assembly: GCA_002778355.1. Taxonomy (NCBI): domain Eukaryota; kingdom Metazoa; phylum Arthropoda; class Insecta; order Phasmatodea; family Phasmatidae; genus Clitarchus; species Clitarchus hookeri. The sequence continues at coordinate 132,467 of NQII01001994.1, read as the reverse complement.
CATCATTACAGTTTACAGGTGATAATCAACTCAGGAACAGTGTGAATCAATGCTTCAGGAAACAGGGGACTGACTTCTTTGACAGTGGGATAAAGAAACTGGTGACATGATACCGGAAGTTAATGGCAACTATGTAATAAATAAAGTAAATATGTAAATTTATTTTGGTCGTAATAAATTATATTTATGTAATACATTTTCCCTCTAACATCAAAATTAATCTTACTATAAAAACACACCTTTTACACCTCTTCAGGCAACATATTTACTAGCACTGCATAACCGATATTGTCAAACCACTTCGAAAATGACAATAACCAAAAATGGTTATCTCTATTCATAACCTTTTGGAGAGGCAAAATCAAAACTCTCACTATCACATTTTCTTTAAGAGCTTAAAATGGGAGGGTATATCCTGCACTTCTCTAAATATCTGCAAAAGTATGCATTAAGGTAACGTTTATTTCTTCTGAATCTCTTCTAATATTGTTGTAAATTCTTCAGGAGGGACTCTTGTGCTCAGATTCTGATCACGTCTGATATTTTTTCAAATAACTTTTCTACCAATTGACAAAAATAAATTTCATTTGCTTCTTTTTAAAACTCATTGCAGTTGTCTCCAGAATACACGAAAAAAAATTCATATTCTTAAGCAGCAAATGTAAAGCAGTTTTATGAAGATTACATTGCGGAGCAAGTATTGCACGACTACGGAGATTTGGCTCTCAAGGCCTCGATGTTGAGAGCCATCCAAATCTCTCCACTCCCCACTTTACAGACCACATGCTACGGAGATCATTCTATGAAAGGATATGACTGAGAAGACATCAAGACTTTTGGATAGCAATCACCACAAATGACATTACAACTGAATTAAAAACTCTTCTTTGCTACAGTAACACATAAGGAACACTCATGAATGAAATGGATGAAATACTAGTCAGCCTATCTATAATTCTCAATAAATCTTCAAGGTAGAAATAGTGTAACAGTATGTGTGAGTAACCATAATTAGAACGTAATTATTCAGTATTAATTATTATAAAATAGCAGTCACTATTTCTGTAGATGACCAAAATTAGGTTGCATGATGAAAGATTGGTGCAGGATGAAATGCCAAATTGTAAAGTTAAAAGTGTAAATGTTTAAAACATTCAACCCCTGCCATTATGGGGAGAGGATTACTCTAATTCACTGCGAAGTTTGAAGTGTCTAATGATCAAAAATTGAGAAAATTGCTGGGGTAAAAGATGATCTCGATTATCAAAGCAAATAAGCTAGTTTTACAAAAGAAATACATTAATCGCTGTTAAAATGCTGAGGAACACCTTGGCAGCCTCTGCTATGACGGCAGTGATGAAGATAAGCTTGATTGTGAAAACACTATTTTCTACTACAAATTATATCATGCCACAAACATGGTCAGAACTGAGAAGGCAGTTTAAATTATAATTCTTGTTTATGGAGTGTAATAATTTATTTTTGGTCTAACAGGAAGCTGAAGGCTTGGATGAGTAAAATTGTGTTCCTTACTGAGCTTTGATATTAATTAATCCTTGCAATTCACTTCCTAGTGCTTCTTATCTTAGCTGAATCTCTTACTGTAAACATGCCAATTTAAGTAAACTTGCAGGAATGAAATGGCATCTCAGGAACTTATAATTATATAAATTTTTTTTAGCAATATTTAAGTATTACTGAGTGTGTGAATTTTCACAAATTTTTTTCTTTAACTACATTACTGCCTTCTTTTGGGTCAGTTGAAGAGACTAAATACTATATTCATGGATTTCTTTCTGGGTTTTAACATTATCTCTTGGAAGGAATCATGGCTTGCTGGCTGGTTCCTATGCTGTAAACATGAGAAGGGGGGGGCTAAGATGTTCTAATCTAAGTTAGATGTATTTTTTTTTTGTGAAGAGAAGGGACAGGGCGTATGCAAAGCCACAACTAGGGTTTTACTAACACTCGCAAAAGTCTTATTGCAGCTCTTATTGTGAAAACTTTTATTATTTACTTCTCTCCCCCCTCCCCTTTCTCTGCTTTTGGTTTCACCACTGCACTCAATGATACACCAGAGGAGGGTGTAGGAGACAGTTAGGGTGAATGGAGGGTTTGGTGAGGGAGAATGGGTGTCAGTCAGGAATGAATATATCCCTGTACCTCATCTTTTCAACCCATGAAAGGGGAAGGAGGAAAGTCTCAGTGAGTATTGAATCCCCAAGGGCCCTCACAAGCGTTTTTTGTGGTAGAGTTGAACTGCAAAAAGTGGTTGACCCAGCGACCTACCTAGCCGAACCCGGCCAGTTAATGCAGCCTATTCTGGCTTCACAAATTGTCCACCTTGGCTAAAAAAGTGGCTCATGTCAATGATGTGGAAAGAGGTTGTCTTCAGTATATATTTGGAGTCTGAGGAAGAAGCATTGCTTTGTGTTCTGCTACAAAGGTGCAGGAAAAGAAAGCACTATCAAAGATTCTGGGAGCATCCCACTGTTGAAATATACTATGTTGAAGTGTACAAACAATTTGGACAGTTTCACACATTATACCACCAACTGGGTAATAATTTGGATAAGTTTGCCCAGTATTCCAGAAGTCAAAATCTTCTTTCCTCGAGTTAATGCATGAAAAAAGAAATAACTACATTCACAAAATTTTAGCATCAGAAATTCAAGTTTGTGAGGGGTGGAAGTCATAAGAACTCAATTTGATTTTTAATTTATTAACACAGCTATTATTTATAACATTAAACTACCTATATCCACTATTACTCTTGTTATTCTCAGTGAGTGCAATTAATGTCTACCTCAATTCTAATTGAAGTCCTTAACAATGTCACTACATTGGTTACAGTCAATTAACACTTATTATTTACGTGTATTCAGTCTGTTTATTGCAACCATTCCAAATGTCTGTCACTCATGCATCCAGTTCAATAGTTCCGTCCATCAGTCTCACTCTCCACTATAAAAATGCTTGCAGTCCACAGAATTCACTCTTGCTGGTCACTGTCACCATCACTCTTCGCTTTACTGGCTTGTCACTTCGCTGTCTTCGTACACCTGGCACTTAAAAGTCGCACAATCCTCCAAAAATTAAAACTGTTGGCTTGGAGGTCTATTGCGGCTTAAATAGTTACGCTGTCCCAATCTAGAAAGTTCCCTGCACCCCGAGCCCCATGCTGAGAGGGGCTAGGGCAATAACTAGAGCATTCTTTCAATTATAACTCCATAAATTTAATTTGCTGAAGGATGGGAGTGCACAAGTGCCAATAAGCTTTCCTGGCACACACGGCAGCTCAGCTTTTTAAATATCCACCCACTCCTCGGATTATCACTCTGCCCTTGGCATAACGTTTCACTTGCTCATGTGGGCCAGGGCAAGGGGAGTGATGCAGACAAACAACATGTAACACTGGCCCCTTCTTACGTCTGTTCATCCTGAACAGACATAAGAAATACCTTGAAATACCTTGTCCGACATTCTCCTGTCATACCGTGTCTTCATCCTGTCACTATATCTTGAAGGCTCTTGCTGTACATGAACAACTACATAAGCATCTGGGAAACTCTAGGTAGTTTCCACCACTGCTGTGTTGGTCTTATAAACTGACGTCAAGTTAGACATATCAATTAAAAGTTGATGTGCTGCATGCCTAGCAATATGCCAGTTATATGTACACCCCTGTTTGCAGTAGTGCTGGATTCTTTCAATCTATTAGAAAATGGTCATTGGTGCCTTACAGAAGGAATAATTCTTTCATTATCGGTTTGAAATAATGATGCAACTACAGCATTTCCCCTTGCATGTTCTTTAAGAATATGTCTACCAATACAAAATGTACTGGTGAGAGAGAGAGTGAAGAGATTTGGGCGGCTCTTAACACTGAGGTCTTGAGAGCCGATGAGGGTGAAGCAAGGTGAGTATGGAGCAGGGGTGGGGGAAAAGGGAGATCCCCAAGAAAACCAGGCAACCAGCGACATCATCCGGCATGATTCTCACATCAGAAAACCCAGGAGCGGCCCCGCCAGGAATCAAACCCAGTTCCCTAGGTAGGAGGCGAGTAGTCTGACCACTAAACCACCGCATCCCCGAAATGTACAAGTACTTGCAGTGAATGCCGCAGGTTGTGGCAGGATCCTCGACTGACATATCCTGAAGCACTGGTAGCTCTTGTTGACTGCTTCACTCTCCTTCTTAAGCTCACGCAGCCAGATTTTTGTCTCTTGAAGCACATTATCCATGGGACTGCCATCCTTAAAGCCACTGCTGAGAGGGGCCATCACAATGCTGGCTCCATGCCATGGGCTCCTTTCATGACTATGTGGCACAGTGTGCGCTGGGTGTCTGGACCGCAAGTGCAAGGCATAATGTGAATTTTACAACTGCTTTGTGAGAAGTACAGCTTACAGCATCAGCTAGTTTATGCAGTGTCGCAGTTGTTGGGCATATGCACAAAGTTTACAATTTTCTTCATGCAAGTACTTGATTGCATTCATTGAAGCCATTTGTTCTCTCTCTTGCTGCCTCTTTTCCCGCTGCTGCTTCTGTTTCTGCTGCTGCTGCTGCTGTCATTGTGGGCAGTAGGCTCTTAGAAGCCCCAGCCGTTTGGATTGAGGAGGTGAAGTTTTGTAGCGCAGACCCTGGAAGTGATATCCCTCAAGGTTGTCTGCACCTTCTTCAATGTCTTCTTGATGCCTTTATCATCTACGTTCAGCATCACTGCCTGTACCAGACACTGGGGTGCTGATCCCTGTCTTCCTGACTTCACCTTCCAAAGCTCGTGCCAGGGCATGCTACGTGGTGCACAGTGTAGCCAGACGTACTGCTTGTCGTATCTCTGTGTCGGCAATGGCATCAATGAAGAAGCCGACTTCCAAGATGTCCCGTGCCTCCTCGGGGCATCCTTCCACAGATAGGTGGGAAAACTGCAAAATGTCTTACCATAACTCCTGTAGCAGCTCTCCTGGTCACTGGGTGCTGCTTCACAGTTGAGTTCGCAGTGCTTCCAGATCAGAGGACATTTTTCTCATTAACATTCACGATGGTTGTATATAACAGTCTTAATTTTTCAGCATACAGCTATTACAATTAACTAAATTTTCTTAACATCACTAATTACTAGCTTTGTGCCCATTGTACTAGGTTAAGTTTTCAAGTGTGTGTGTTTTGCATTTGGTTATTTTGGAATTTGGTTCATAGTAACCTGGTTCTTAGTTCAAAGGTGTAAAAACTTGTTTTGGGTTTTTTGTGGGAAAGATATCCTCTTATCTACTAGAAAATTTTGGATAAATATTTTATTTTTGTTGGAATTTAGTATAAAAATATTAGAGACAAAGTAATATAAAATAATTTACTCTTGTTTTGTATTGTGTTGTGGTTTCTTGTTAAATATAAGGGTATTTGTAATCCCTAAAGCATTTCATTAATAATTTTTTTTAGTTCCTTTTGTTTATCTGTTTTAAACTGCTAATCCTTTGTGAGGATTTCACTTTGTGACCTATCCGAATTTCACCATGTTTGCTGTTTTGATTAGTCTCCTTGCTGTTGCCATATGGACTCTTGTGTCTTCGGTCATTGTAACTAATCTCAATTTCTGCTGTTTGAGAAAGATGAAAATATAATCTCCAACAGTCACTATTTAATTTTACTATGTTTTGATCTCTGGTCTTTGCAGCAAGAATTTTGTCAATTGAATGTGATGCTGAAAACTGTGATTTCTGTACAAAATAACCATTTCAGAACACATAGTGAAATTCTAAGGTTGATAAGAATTTTGAATTTGCTCTCACTTAAGTAAATCTGGTGGCCTTCTTTGTTTCCTAAATCTCCACAACAAGAAAAATGGGCACTTTTCAATTTTGGTAGTAAAATACTAAAAACTGTGTTTGAAACATGATATAATGATTTACAAGTTTTAGATAAGAGACTGAATTCTGTGTTTAACATCATCCAATATGACATCCACTGATTTAGCCAAATGTGTTATCCTTTTTAAAAGTCTTGAAGATCGAGTTTTAAATACAACCAACAGCATTCAGCTTTTAACTTCTACCAATTTGGAACATTATAATGCTTTGTATGCAGTGTTTAATCAAACCATTCATGATATTTGGGATAAAAAGATGATTATTAGTTTCAGGCAAGATTTAAATACCATGTTATTGCATGTTACTGATGCCTTGTCTAGTGCTAGATTGGAGTTATTTTATTTGAAACACATTTTTGAAACAAGGGTTCATCGTTAATTAAGTTCCATCTTATTACATCCTGATTATTTCATTGAAAGCTTGAACAAAATTCAACGTTTCATAACTTTGCCTTTGTATATGACTGCACCTGTGAGCTTGGAAAATCTTTACATGTAAGTACTATGGTTTCAGTACTATACAGGCTGTAGTTTTTGACACTTAGTTAAATGTTGTGGTAAGTGTACCTTTGGCAAATAAGGATAGTCTTTTTCAAAGTTCCCGCATATTTCCATTCCCTATTCTTTATCCAAAGATAAACAAATTTATGATGTTGAAAGTTTTTGAGTTCTTCATTGTTATGCCCTCCTTAGTTTCCCTTTTTCAACGCTTATGTTCATAATTATTAATTTAATTTGTTTGTCGGGAATCCTAACTTTGATTTGTGTGGAAAATCTCTTGTAACTTTAGATTTGCCTTTTTTTTTTGAGAGAACTAATTCTCTTTGGCTTTTTGCAACTAAATTCCCTGTTGATGTTACTTTTCTATGTAGATCTACTGTTAGTACTTTCCCAACTTTTACTCTTTCTTTATCTGGAAGTGGATATACAGTGAAATCCCGATATTTCGTATCCCGATTATTCGTATATCCCGCTAATTCGTACAAATGTGCCGGTCCCTTGAGAAAATCCCTTTAATTCGTAAAAAAAAAACAATGCATTCCGGTCCCCTCGATAATTTGTATTTATTTTGTTGCTCGAGCTCAATTAAAACGTCTTATAATTCTTATTTACAACTTAAAAATCTCGTTAACTCGTAATGTTTTTAACCCTAGACTGTACACCAGCTCTAGATTTATACAATTTGGGCAGGGTAAAAAAGACCGGAAGGGTACTGAGGGACGTAGGAGGGTTTGAAGGGCAGGTAATGACGCAGAGTAGGCTGTGAGGCGATGTGTCTGTGATTCTCAGAACTAAGAGGTGCCTTGCTGTCCGGTCTACGGTTATGAGAGGGTAGGAAGGAGCAGAGCGAGTGAAAAGTTAGTCAGTTCGGTCTTGGCCATGCCACCGAAATGAGCTAATAAGTGTATTTCCATTAGAGAAACAAAAGAAATCATTAACGCCGTGGCCAGTGGTGATAAACAAATTGACGTGTCCAAACATTATAATGTTCCTTCTTCCACAATAACATCAATTCTGAAGAACAAGGACAAAATCGTCTCTCAGACATTGAACAGCAAAGTAAAGCGCTTTAAGACTGGTGAGTATCCACAACTAAAAGAGAATTTAAAAAAGTGGTTTGCGCAAGCACAGAATTCAAATGTACCAGTTGGAGAAAACATTTTAAGAAAAAAGTAAAAGTTTTCGCAGAAAAATTGGGAATTAAAGACTTTCGTGCGAGTGATGGTTGGTTTGATAGGTTTAAAACAAGCCACAGCATAAAATTGAAGAAGCTTAGTGGGGAAAGTGCGAGTGTATCGGCCGACGTTTGTTCTGAGTGGAAAAACGAATTGGGAGAAATAATTGATTCTTATCAGCCCAACAAAATTTTTAATGCAGATGAGACGGGGTTATTTTGTAAGTGTCTTCCCGACCGATCAATGTGTTTTAAGGAAGAAAAGTGACATGGCAAAAAAAATAGTAAAGAACGTATAACCATATTGTTGGCCGCCAACATGGATGGATTTGAGAAATTGAGACCGCTCATGATAGGCAAATCAGCCAAACCAAGATGTTTTAAAAACATGAAAACTTTTCCGATGACCTATCGTGCAAACAAAAAAGTGTGGATGACGGGCGAATTATTCAAGGAATGGATACGATCAGTGAATGCTGATATGGAGAAAAGGCAGCGAAAAATTCTACTTTTCATGGATAATTGTACGGCCCACAACAATACCCGACTGCTCAATCATGTTAATGTTGTGTTTTTGCCTGCCAAGACTACTTCTAAGCTGCAGCTTCTAGTCCAGGGCATAATAAAAACGTTCAAAACCTTTTACCGCAAGGAAGTAGTGATGCAACTCCTTGACAGCATCGAGGATGGGAAGGATCATAAAATCACCTTATTTTCAGCCATGAACATTGCTCACAAGGCGTGGCAAAGTGTTAGCGAAAGCACAACAAAAAACTGTTTTCGTGCTTGTGGATTCACGAAGGTGGAACTTTCATCAGAAGTTACTGAACAAGACTGAATGCCCTGTGAATTGGAATTGTCTTCCTCAAAATGAAGAAAATTCTATAACGTTTGAAGATTTTGTCCATTTTGACGATGGCCTAGCGGTAGCGGGGATTCTAACTGATGACGAAATTGTGGCTCCATCTCAGGACATTGATGGTGAAGGTGTTGACGAAGATGATGTGCCGACAGTTACACCTAAAGTGGCTAAACAATACATCAACAAACGTGCGCCATTTCTTAGCGAAATCAGACGTTGGCGATGAAGTATTTTCTTCTTTGAACATGCTTGAAAAAGCCATCTACAATACCCGTATGCAAGGCTTGCACCAAAAGAAAATTACAGATTTTTTTTAAATGTAAATTTAATGTGTTTTTTGTTGATGTAATTATTGATTTATGTATACATAATATGTAGCCATAAATTTGCATTAATCTCGTTATTATGTATTTTTTCTTTTTTTGCTCCCGTTTATTGGTAATCCCGCTAATTTGAATATCTCGATAATTCATATTTAACACTCAGTCCCTTGGCAATACAAATTATTGGGATTCTACTGTATTAGCAATGCGTCTCATTATGACATTATAAGTCCATTCTCTAAATCTTTCGGTTCCATTTTTTCCAACCTCCAACTAAATTTTTCTTTACCTACTCTTCTTTCCCTAGACCACTTTCCAACTTCTCATCCTTCGATTTGCCCAACATTCTTGACCTTTCTCTCAATCACTCTCTGGTTAAGGAAATTTACTCTTTTCTTTTCTCGACCTTATGGCACTGATTTACAAGACTTTCATCTTTTTACCCATTCCTCTTATCCACAACCTGACACCCATTCCTGGACTGTTTCTATTGCTATAACTTGTGGTTATAATAGTTTTTATCTTTATTGGTTTTTCCATTTAAAAACTCATGTCACTCATTATCCTACTTTTTCACCCACTCATCTTTCCAAAAAGACCATTATGGTCACCCTACCTTCCTCTTCTCCCGAATCTTCTGGTTAGTTTTTTTTTCAGTCCGTAGTATTTGTGTTGTGTTGTTCATGTGCAGGTTGCCATTTTCACCATGTGGTGGGTTTTAAAGGGGGGAGTATATGACTTATTTTATAGTACTCCTTGTCTTTTCTCTTTGTGTGTCCTTTTGGACATTTTATGGCAAAGCTAGGTTTTCCTCAACCCCTTTCGTTCTTTTATTTCATTTTTGTTTGCACCAGTAAAAAAAAGTTACCTTTGTTAAATAAGTTAATTTCTTTTGTTGTTTTGACCAAGTCACTGGCACTTAATCCTGTGATGTATGTATGATTTGCTTAATTTGTTATATAATATTTATGTACTTTCGTGGGTCATATTTTCTAGTTTCATATTTTAATTTTGTTTCATAAATATGTTATTTCATGTTACAGTAAGCATTAAGTGTGACTAACTACAAAATAAAATTGTAGTTGATGTTTATAGTTTGTCATATTGATACTACTGATACCTATTATCTGTGTATTTCATTACGCTAGTTTAGAACGCGACCTTCTTCCACCTATATTCATCATGGTATGAAGCATAGTATCTTTTATTACTCCTCTCTAATTTTTTGACGTCATGTGTTAATCCCTTTTCTTCGCCACTGTAATTAGCAGTGCACGGCTGTGCCTGCCTTGTATGATGCTGCCATTAAGCATGTAACTCCTTGCAGGATGTCAATAATGACGCTTCATAACCCATCACTTTAGTGTGGCTGCCAATCTTATTACTTCGCACAGATAATATTATATCATTCTTTTTTAATGCATGATGGAACACACTCAATGCTAAATTCTTCTTTTGGTGTTGGGCTCATCGCTTTATAAAAAAAATTGTTAAATGACTAAGTAAATCAACAGATTAAAAATAATAATATCAAGAAATATTTGTCTCAAACAAAATTATGTAACCTAGTCTGGTCTTCTTATGTCAAGGATGCATCCTTCCTTTTTATACTGCAATTTTTTTTTTTTTTTTAAATTCTTGTTGCTGCCAATATGCATTATGTGTCAATTCTATAAATGCAATATTTCTTTTTTTTTTTTTAAGGAGAATGTAATACTTATACAAGAACCATTAATATAAAATACTCATGACTCATGTCTTGAAGGAAATATATTTATTAGTAAAAAAAAAAATCCAAATATATTATAATTTTCATTTAACAAAATTTTGAAGTTAAATTTTTTATCAACCCCGATATTTTTTCATTAATTATTGTGACACACAAATTAAGGGTTTGTGGTAGGGCTGCTCAGCCTTCTGTTCCTACTGTCCTCTTTCACATTGTAGTTAACCAAAACCTGATCTATGTATCACCTGGCCCTTGAGCAGTCGTTTAGGGACACCACAAGGCATGTTCTTTGGGATTGTGTCTAAGCATCTGCTTGGACAGATGGTGCAGAAGTTGGTCAAAACAACCAAACAATGTGATTGTACTTCTGTGTATCTGGTAGGTACGTTATGTAGAGCTTAACACTTGTTGACAGCAAGATAATTTATAAACTATGCAAGTTGCTCAGAGAAGCAGGAGTGGGGAAGGAATCAGCAGTAACATTTAGTAAGGAACCATCCCAGTATTTGCCTGGAATGATTTCTGGAAACCATGGAAAACTGAAATTAGGATGGCCAGGCCAGGTTTTGAACCCAGATCCTCCCAAATGTGAGTCCAAAGGTTTACAACTGCACCTACTCACTCAGTTTCTGTGTATCTGAATACATCCTCCAGCTACTTATACAGGTTATTTAAAAAAAGATGGGCACTGATTAAAGGATGGATAGTATGTTATAAGTGAAGGAAGGCATGTTAAACGTATGGCCGATTCCGCTTCCGTTTCGCGTAATCACCCTCCAAACTTATGGGGCCTTGCTACGGTAGACGGAGTATACATGCTGGATGCAGGCGATTCACACATATGCCGCAGCAGTGTGTCGGCTAGTCTGGTTGTGTTTGCACAGAGTGGCGGATGTGTTGTATCACGATACACATGTATATGCAGTAAAAAAGAATACACATATGCAGAAAGGACGAACATTACCTTAATGTACAGGCGCACTAACTGTAATTGGGCAGGCCAATGTCATGACCTGCCTGATCAACTTACTTAAATCCTAACTGTAATTGGGCAGGCCAATTCCATGACCTGCCTGATCAACTTACTTAAATCCCATCGATTTTTACCTATGAGGGCATGTGAAAGCGTTGGTTTACAGCACCTTTGTTACCACTGTAGAAATCGAAGAATGCGATCATCCATTGAAAGATTCCTGCAGGGCTATATTGACGCACATTTTGAACATTTCTTGTAGCATGTCACACACTCTGGGCAGTGTACCTGATGTATACTCTGTCCGCCGTAGCAAGGCCACCTATGTTTCGAAGGTGATTACGTAAAAGGGAAACTGAATCTGCCATACGTTTATTAACATTTTTTCCTCCACATTTTATGTACTATCCATACTNTTTTTTTTTTTTTTTTTTTTTTTTTTTTTTTGGTCTGCTAACAAGGTTCAAACTGTGAAAATATGTACTCATTGCTTTTTGGCTTTTAAATAATTATTATATTAGTTTCACTAACTGGGTGTTTGTAAAATTGTTCTTCATCGTACAAATTCCTTCAGGCCAACATAATAATTATATATTGATATTTGACTGTACATGTTTTTTTAACTTACTTTTACATTCACTATGATTTTCACTTATGTTAATTTCTTTGATGTTCAGCTTTATGTAGGATAGTTAAAATTTTTAAAACACTGCTAATAACCAGTCTTTAAGACTTATGACAAATACTTTATCTTTGTCATGACAATAGCCAATTCAAAAAGTATGTATACAAAAGTAATTTTTTTGAAAACAGTTGAACAAAACTCAAAAATTTTTAACATAATTTTGTAAAAATTATTTTTTTATATTTTTTTTACCTAAAACACAAATAACTTTAGCAACAAGCACACCCTTGTCTCCTACAAAAATTTCCACAAATATGTTAGTAAGCATAAATATATAAACGATTAGAAATGGAGCATTGTTAACACAAACCAAAGTAGGTGTAATATTAGGAAGAAATGTTAACATATGTCCAAAATAATTACATAAGAGTTAACAATAATGCACTATATGGAACAAATACCATTTACCAATGAGTACCAAATTCTAGATTTTGGGTTAATAATTTTAAATACTTAGCATCTATTGAAAAATGAATAAAAGAAGTGAACACTTAACATGCAGCAATGACACAGATCACCAAAAAATAATTTCAGATACATCACCTACACATGAATCCTGCTTATTTTATATAATTTATAAACAAAGTTTATAAAATACAAAACCTAAGTTTACATCCACATTTATTAACATGATTGAAATAGTCAGATATACGTAAGACGATGGTTTGCAATCAGAAGATGTTTCAGGACACATAGTTTGACATTAACCAAGAGAAATTAACACTGCTTGCTAACAAATACAGTGTGAATACTAGAGTTATATATATATATATATATATATATACACACATATGTATATATACATGTACACATTCAAATCACATTATTACGACCACTAGCTAGAAGTGCCATTTGCAGCACATAGCCCATGACGTATGGCCCGTGACGTGGGCTGGTGAAGTGGATATATAATGTGACTGACAGACTGGCTGTACATAGTGCACTTCCTGCTGTGATGGGTAAGGGAAGCGATTTAACAGAGTTACAAAAAGGGATAATCATTGGCTTTAGGGCCTAGGGAGGCAGTATTTCAGAAACAGCATTTGTTAACTGTTCACGTGCCTCTATGGTAAAGGTGTATCGTGAGTGGACGAAGGGTACCGTTGGGAATAACTGTCGTGGAAACTGTGGAGCTCCAGGGCCATTGATGTCTAAGGTGAACGTCGACTACAATGGTGCGTGAAGGCAAACTGACAGGCTACAGTGGAACAGCTCACCGTCCAAATGAACCAGGGGGCAACCAGACACGTGTCTACCACAACAGTTCAGCTAACACCTCTGCGAATGGGGCTCCGGAGTAGGTGGAGGATGACTGCACCCATGCTAACACAGGTGCAACAATGAAAATGACTGGAATTTGCTCGACAGTATGGCTACTGGACCGCTGCTGATTGACATAGGGTAGCCTTCTCCGACGAGTCACGTTTTCAGCTGCATAGAACGGATGGACATCAGCATGTTCAGCGAGAAACGTCGGAGAACCGACACACTGCATCTATTGCTGGTTGAACACAAGGCAGTGGGGGCAGTGTTATTGTCTGGGGAATGTTCTCGTGGAATTCTCTAGGTCCGATCATCTGTGTTGAAGGCACTCTTGATCGATTTGGTTATGAATCCATCCTCGGCGATCATGTCCGCCCGTATATGTTGATTGTCTTTCTTCGGGAGGATGGGATCTTCCAGCACAAAAATGCACCTTGCCACACGGCTATAAGTATTCATAGATACACAATGGAATCACATTATTAAGACCATCTGCTAGTATCCAGAGTAACCACCCTTCGCAGCACTGACAACATCTCGACGAGCTGGCAGTGACAAGTCAGGTGCTGAAAGGTCTCCAAGGGTATCTGGAGCCATGCTGTCGAAAGTACTTCCCACAACTGTTGAAGGGTGTGTTGCGGAGGAGACAGACGGCGAACACGAAAATTGAAGTAGTCCTACAGATGTTCAATTGAATTGATATCGGGGCTGTTTGTGGGCCAGGGAAGAACTTTGAAGTTTGATTGTGCTCTTCCAGCCATGTGCAGAAACTTTTAGCCATGTGGCAAGGCGCATAATTATGATGGAAGATCCCATCCTCTCAAGGAAAGACAATCATCATGTACGGGTGGACATGATCGCCGAGGATGGATTCATAACCAAATTGATCAAGAGTGCCTTCCACTCGAATCATGGGACCTAGAGAATACCATGAGAACATTCCCCATACCATAACACTGCCCTCACCACCTTGTGTTCGTCCAGCAATGGATGCAGGGTGTCGGTTCTTTGACGTTTCTCGCCGGACACGCTGACATCCATCCGTTTTATGCAGCTGAAAACGTGACTCGTCGGAGAAGGCTACCCATCGCCAATCAGCAGTGGTCCAGTCATCATACTGTTGAACAAATTCCAGTCGTATTCATTGATGCACCTGTGTTAGTATGGGTGCAGTCACTCTCCGCCTACTCTGAAGCCCCATTCGCAGAACGGTTGCGGTAGACACGTGCCCCTGGTTAATTTGGATGGTGAGCTGTTCCACTGTAGCCTGTTGGTTGGCCATCATGCACCGTTGTAGTTGACCTTCACCTCGGACATCAATGGCGCCTGGAGCTCCACAGTTTCCACAACAGTTATTCCCAATGGTACCATTCATCCGCTCACAATGCACCTTTGCCACAGAGGCACGTAAAAAGTTCACAAACATTACTGTTTCTGAAATGTTGCCCCCCTTGGGCCAAAAGCCAATGATCATCCCTTTTCGCAACTCTGTTAAATTGCTTCCCTTACCCATGACAGCAGGAAGTGCACTGTGTACACCCTGCCTGTCGGTCACATTATATACCCGCTTCACCAGACCATATCACGGGCCATACGTCATGGGCTATGCGCCGCAGATGGCACTTCTAGCTAGTGGTTATAATAATATGATTTGACTGTGTATATACAACTGCCAGTATAAAGATAAATTTCTCTCAAGCTGAAGGCAGTGCATTTTAGATATTAACGAAACTTTTTTTTAGTAACCAGGAAATTCTGACTTAAACGTACAAAACAGTTTTATCATGTGAAAGTAGGCATCTGTGAGACTAGTTTCCAGATGGCAGCACAAGCCCAATCTGGCTAAGTGAAGTACAGAAACAACGATCACTACAAATATATATAAAAGTAAACTAGTTGATCATGCACATGCCTGGAGATCACGAACTGTGACATTGGATGCAGCATCCATAATTATGCAGTGCTGTTTGGTATACCATACAGAATTTATAGTATGAATGTCATGACATCTAGCAGCAAATATAAATAAAGGCTGAAATGATAAATTTGCATTTAAAACTTAATATAGAAAGGGAAAACTTTCTAGAACAAACATATTTCTGCAAATAAAACATTGAGATAGTATTTACAGCAACAAATATACTGTATAAGCTAATATAATTTTTTTATCATACACCCTACATCACTACTAGTAATTAAGTCATAAAAACAAAAAAAACAAAATTTTATTTCGAGAGGTTGCTGTAAAAAAATTACTCCAAAGAGATACTACCAAAATTTGGAGAAATTGTAAAAATCTAGTTAAGTGCGCATGGCCATGCATCAAACCACATGTTGCTATTGCTTTATTTAATGCCTAATTTCACAAGATGAACTTTTACCAACTAAACATTTTACTGGTTTATAAGAGAACTCGCATGTCATTTTGCATACCATGAAGAGAACAATTATTGACTGATTCAGCCAATAATCTAAATATTTAATCCCGATCATTTTTAATTATGACAATAATACCGTAGATATAAAATAAATTTTACTCGTTCTTATGGTTTTGCATTAGATCCATCCTTTGAAGTCTCTGAAATCATCACAGGCCCCACTGGGACATTATTATTATTATTATTAACCATTAACCAGAGACATAGGATATCAGCGACCCTGGTATAAAAATTACCTCTCTACCACCTGTAAAAACAAAAAAATTACATCACTACCACCTGCATATGCAAAAAAATTACCTCACTACCAACTGCATATAGATTATGGAAATTTTTCATGGTGACACCTACCTTTCAACTGGGCATCACTTGGTTTCATCCTGTGGTGCCAAGATAATTTAGTGTAGTCAACAGGAGTCACAGGAAACATTAGATACATTAAACATCTACACATCAATGGCCAAGGGTGAAGTGAAGTGAGTATGGAACAGTGCCAGAATGCAAGGGCAGAGAAACAGGAAATACCAGAGAAAACCCACCGACCATCGGCATCATCCGGCACAATTCCCACATGCGAAAATCCAGGAGCAACCTCACTGGGAATTGAACCTGGTTCGCCAAGTTGGGAGGCGAGTAGTCTTGCCCCTACACTACCATGGCCCCCACTAGCCAAGGCTTAAGACAAGACATTTCATGAGCAGTGGCCAACACTATTATGGTGTAGCGGTATTCTTCGAGCATTCGAGCTTCATCTTCCTCCATTTTTCCATCATAAATCCCTTTGCCTTCAGTCTGATCAAGAAAAACAGTTCTACCCTTTGAGAAAACAGCTAGTTACATTTATCATCAGCCTTATTGTTTCATTTTAGTACTTTCAGGTAGAAAACTATTAATGACTTTGTTTTCAATTTAGGTGCCAATAATACTCTTGTATTTTTAAAGTCCACGTATAGTTTGTGTACCATTGAAAATTAAATACATAAAGAAAATGTTTGTTGATACAATGGATTCCAGCTGATTTAAAAGATTAATTAACAACAAAATTGTAAAACACATAAAAGTTTCACAATTAGCAAAACTTCCACTATGCATGCCAACAAAACAATTCAGTGGAATTTGAAAGTTGCAACTTTTACTTCCTGTGATTATAAAGTAACATGGTGTGCCTAAATGTAATAATCATATTTTTAGCCAAACAACACTGTTAAAAACAATAGTCATTTGAGCATTACTTGAAAATGTGCAGTATTTTCATAAAATTTTTATGTAACACACTGAGCTCTTGAAAAAAATTAATGAACTGTGATCTGCATTTTACATTCATTTCATTCAAACACATGGCATATATATACACTGGAGAGCCAAAAAAAAAAAAAACTAGTATAGGCATGCGTATGCAAATAACAGAGGTAAGGAACCAATCAGAGTAACGCAATGCGGTCGGCAGCATCTATATAAAACAAGCGTCTGGTAAAATTGCTAGATCGGTTACTGCTGCTACAATGGCAGGTTATCAAGATTTAAGTGAGTTTGAACGTGGTGTTATAGTTGGTGCACGAGATATGGGACATAGCATCTCCAAGCTAGCGATAAAATTTGGATTTTTGCGCACAACCATTTCACGAATGTACAGTGAATATCGGGAATCCGGTAAAACATAAAATCTTCGATACCGCTGCGGCCGGAAAAATATTGTGAACGAACGGGACAAACTACGACTGACAAGAATCATTAAACATGCCAGACAAGCAACCCTTTCTCAAATTGGTGCAGATATCAATGCCTCCTGCATACCTTCAGACATTAGTCGAGTCCATGCCACGTCATCTTGCGGCACTTCTGCGTGCTCGCGGGGGCCCTACACGATATTAGGCAAGTGCACCAGTTTTTTGGATCTTCATTGTAGAAATAATAAGGTCGTGATTTTACAAAAGTCGGAGGAAAAAAGATCATTTTTGAGTTTTTATGAACAGGTTATATTATACATCAAAAAGTCATAAAATTGTACTATAAATTATTTATATAGGCTGTTCACTGTAAACTGAGCACTTTTGAAAGCCCTACTTATGATCTACTTGTATGGACATGTTGTATTCTTCCACCATATGCAAAATTAATATTGCCATGGGTCAGGTCACTTTATTCATGAGTTGGTCAAGTGGAACTGTGGAATTAGCAGAAAAATAAATATTTTACATATTTGCTTATTCTTAATATTAAATGCCTATAAAAAAGAGGAAGAAAATTGAATTATTTCAGTATTCACAAAGGTTTACCTAAAACTTTTAACTCAAAGTTAAGTTATGGAACTACCTTCCCTCCATCATTACCAACTTTGCTGGGTACATGCCAGTCAGCATGCCCATTAAAATATGTGCAGTTAGGGGCAGTGACATTTTTCAAAGGTTGATTTCAAAAGTGCTCATTCAAACATGAACAGCCTATACAAAACTGAACTCAATGGGAAATAAAGTAATATCTCTTTATTTAGAAGGCAAGAACACAACATAAATTCCATGCTAGAGATGCATCTTACAGTGGCAATTATCAGCTATGATAAAGTTTGTGTAAATGGATACACAGTTGATAAATATTATAAATCAAGGTGTTAAAAAACACAAGAATAATGACGGACACATGAAGTTTATTGAATATCACTGTTAGATACTTATTAACCTAAATGCCAGATTGTATAAGTGCCAAATATTGATAATCATGATTGTACATGTATGTACACTGAGGTGACAAGAGTCACGGGATAGCATTATGCAAATATACAGATGGCAGTAGTATCGGGTACAAAATGTATAAATGGGCAGTGCATTTGTTGGGATTTCATTTGTATTCAAGTGATTCATGTGAAAAGAATTCTGACGTGATTATAGCAGCACGACGGGAATTAACAGACTTTGAACGCAGAATGGTAGTTGGAGCTCGACGCATGGGACATTCCATTTTGGAAATGGTTAGGGAATTCAACATTCCGTGATCCACAGTGTCAAGAGTGTGCCTCCTTTATAACAACACGCTACTCAAGCTCCACCGACGCGAGTGTCACCACAGACTAAGGCTGACTCGGGCATGCACGCACGTACACACACACACACACACACAAAAACATACACACATGGGTGCATGCATATGGGTAAAGGGCACAGACTAAATAAAATTACACATTTATTATTTGACTACCATTAATAATAAAAATAAATAGTATGTACATACAAAGGTAGAACTTAAAAAAAAATGGTAACCTTTTTCTGAATTTTTTTTGTTTAATGTTTTCTTAATCACTAAATCACGCCATTTCTTAATGAGCAGCATGATATCCACGGCAGTTGCCTCTGTCTGGTGCTTGATGTATCTTGCAACCAATTCCAGTGCAGCTCTTCCTTCAGTGTGGCTCAATTTCCCCTCGTAATTTCTCTCTTCATCTTTTTCTTCCTCTCCTTCATTTTATTGAAAAATTATAGCGCAAACGACTTCATAGTCACTTTGAAGCTCCTCATCTTCACCAGCAATCCATGCCACAACGTCTTGTTCTTCGAGATCATCAGAGTGAGGCAGGAATTGTAAATCTTTTAACAAAAATGAAAATTCTGCTCATTTGCTTTTGGATTGTCCTCTTTATTCTTTCCATCGATTTCTTCTACATTTGGCCATGCTTTTCTCCAAGACTTTGTAAAAACAGTATACGGAATTTCTTTGTATGCCTTCTTAGCCACCATATTGATCACTTCTTTCATTTTATGGCCTTCAAGGCTTGGATAAGACCCGTGTTACTTTCGTTGTACATTTTACCGAGAATTTCCGAAAGAAGCTTTCCACGGTACCTCCTCTTCAGACACTCGATGACCCCTTAGTTCATTGGTTATGTAACACTTGTGACGTTAGGTGGTAAAAATAAGAGTTTTACATCACTAGAACCTTCACATTCAATTTCTTGTGGGTGGATAGGCGCATTGTCGAGCAGTAGAAGAGCATTAGGTGGCAACTTCAAACTCACCAAATGGTGTTTCACTTTAGGAACAAATTCGCTTATGAACCACTCCTAGAACAGATTTGTGTCCATCCAAGCTGATTTTTGTTCCTTGTAGTACACCGGAAGGGAAGACATGTTAAAATTCTTAAAAGCTCTGGGCTTTGCCGATTTTCCAACAACAAACAGAGGCAGCTTGTGGGTCCCTGAGGCATTTGAACACAAAACCATGGTGATTCTCTCCTTACTGGCTTTAAATCCAGGGGCTGAAGTTTCCTTACATGTAGCAAATGTTTTCTTCAGCAAAAGTTTTAAATTTAAACGTGTTTCGTCGATATTATAAACTTGTTCTGGAGTTAAATTTTCGCTGTCAATTATGTCATTCAGATTTGTTGTAAAGCCAATAGCAGCTAATGTGTCCGCCAACAATTTTTCTCTACAAACGCCAAGGATATGTACTCCATGTCATTTCTTCCAACGCGTTAGCCAACCGTCACTTGCAGAGAATGTACCCCCTTCTTATAGTTTTGAGTGTAAGATTGTTGCCTTTTCTTTCAAAATCGGCTCATTTATTGGAGTGCTTCTTCTGCGTTCCTGCATGAACCATAGCCACAAGGCGTAGTCTACAAATTCGTACTTTGGTTTCTTTAAAATACAATGCGTTGAAAGCACTTTTTCTGTTTCAATTTGAGTACAGAAATACTGTATGGATTTTCTGTTTCGGCACCAGTCATTAACTGTACTCCTACCTAAATTAAAAACTTGACAGATACTTTGAACTGATTCACCCTTATCTAGATGCTGCAGGATATCTAGTCTTTGTTCCATTGAAACAAATGAATGTTTACGTTTAGCACTCATCTTTCTAATTGTTTAAACTACATAGATATGTATGGCAATGTAGGTCCGCACACAAATGATAGTTCCTTTCAACTAAACTGTGTCAAATAAGGAGGTAAGTAAGTGATTGCAGGCCTCGACCTGTCCGTCTAGCCGTCTGGGCTGGGCGTGACTCGTGCATATCAGGTGCCAGCCGAACCATCCAGCGGCCAAACCATCCGAGGCCGGACGAGAGGGAGTTAACTGTAATTAGTTTATTTTATCTCTACAAAATTACATGACTTTTACTTTCAATCTTCACAATTGTTTGTTTTCATTAACACACCAGCACATTTTGTCTCATCTTCGCCTCTAACTCCCTTCCCCATTCCTCCATATCGCTCTCACCAACCAAAGCTACAAGAACTTTGTGTTTCTTTAGTCTGTTCTCCCCTCTTCTTCTCCCACCACCCAGAATACAGTTATGCAGTATTCATACGGAATAGTACTGCATACATGTGCTCTGTACTTCCTCCCCCTTCAGAACATATAAGCAACCCAAACACTTTTATTCCACTGCAGTGCATAAGCCCACAAATGCCCATAATTTTTAATTGCTCTTAAGAATTCCATCCAATAAAAATGTTGATCAGCAACATAGCTCTGATACTATTATAGATAAATATTTACATTTAAATTAGTAGCTTTGATATGCCGTACAGCCATGCATTCATGTCACATTCAGAGACACAGTTCAAATACCTAAGCACAAACACGGTACTGGGTCAAGAAACTTGGAAAACACTATTAATTATATATATATATATATATATATATATATATATATATAAATCATCCTCTTGTTTTAAATAATAGGCAGTTGCTTATGTGTTTTAAAATGCAATAAATTTTCATTAACATTCTGCTCTACTCTTACAGCTTTCAAATAACAAATAAAACCTACCCTGCCTCAGGTTTAGCAACCCCTAGTTGCCATGACCTTAACCCCTTCTCTCCTGAAGTAGTAGTTTCCTGCCACGCTCCCTTCATCATTCTTCAAGGGAAGGATGCAGGGAGACCATCCTGTTCCTTAAAGTACTACAGTCTTGCCTAAACAGGGCTAAATGCACAGTCAATCCATCTATGATCTGTGGCTGCTGCTAAGCCATTTGAGACATTTATGCCACAGAATTTTTTCTTCAATACTATATTTCATGGCATAATCATTAAAGTTTCATATAAAAATTTCCTATGCAAAATTTTGGTGAGACTATTACGTGAATAATTAGATACTTCCAAAAAGAAAAAAAAAATTGCAGCACATTTTTTTAATATTGGCGCTTCATATCCATTCCCTGTTAAAAGCACAAATTAAACTTTAATTTGTTTATGCAAAAATTCAGTAACAGGAAGTATACTGCCTCAAACACAGCATTTCTCCTTCTGTTCTATTGTTGCTCGGCAGTTGGCACAGAATGACCCTGCTGCCCAAACTTGCATGCCATGTGAGTGGGAAGGAACCACTTCGGTCTCTCCTTTTGCTATCTTCCAGCATGCTCAGCTGTTGCTTGTCACTGCCAGGTGCAATATCATTTCTTCCCCTTACATGCCTAATGGGAGGAAAATTGGTTACCCAGCAACTAGGGTGGTGTCATCTGTTCCTCCCCTTATGTACATGGTGAGAAAGAATGTTATTTCCAAGAAATCGTTGCTGCCAGCATATAAGCAGGATAGAATTAGGAGAAATAGGAGTAGCCAGAGAAAACTCACCCTCCAATGGCAACATCAGCCACATTTTCCACATGCAAAAATCAGGAATGACACCACCAGGCATCAAACCTAGTTCACTGTGGTGGGAAGTGAGTACTCTGAACACTACACCGCCATGGCCCTGGCCTGAGACTGAACTGAGAGCCTTAGCAATGGGAAGCTAATGACTAACCACTGAGCCAACTCTAGGCTTCTCAGCATGTAGTCCAATGCAAAAACCTAAGCATTCATTTGTGAGTGAGTAGGAGGTTTCTTTCACTGCAGGAGAGGCTGTAGTATGATATATTCTAATGACATCTAATTTTTATTTCTTTCCTCGTCATTTTCAAAACTGTACCTTAACGATATCAAAAGCATAAAGTTCCTTTCTGGGAATATGTCATTTTGTCTAGTTCTTCATAAGTTTCTTGCTAATGATAAGTTGTAAAGGCCTTGCCTGCCAAGCAGCTGTGTGTCATTTGCTGGAACTAGTGACTCGGGCTTTCAACAGTGCTTTTTATTTTTATTATGTTTTATTGCACACATCTGCTAGCTACATTTAAATATTACAGATGATAATTGGGATATGTAGTAATAATTTCAACCAGACAGCTCTTCAAGTTATATTTCATGCTACTGCAAGTAACATTTTATAGCAATTGAAATATCAAAAACATTTCTTTGCAGCTTTTGTGTGGATATGATGCAAAAATATCCTTTACATTGTCAGTTGATTAGCATTTCTCATTCAGTCAAGAAATTGACTGCTCCTCTGTTTAATTATCATAAAAATGTGGGATTCTTTGTCCTTATTACTGACTTGAAAGTTCCACGTTAAATATATCAATGCAAATTTTTGCCATTCGGTACCCTACTGCACAAAACTATTTGCTGCTATAAATAAGAAATTATTTCTATAATACCATATGTAGTTTAGGATAATATTACAGACCGGAATTTAAGGTGAAAGTAAAGTGGATTCTCCATACAACACTGCAACCAACAATATAGTAACTGTAATACCTATTAAAAATTAAAAAATTAACTGCCAGAATAAACAAAAAAATATACTATATGAGTTATACATTGAAGAAGAACAGATATAATTTATAACATTATCAAACATAGTGCAGCATTGCAATTATTTTGTGGTTAAATTAATTTATAAATAATATAAACTTAGTTTTCATGGTACAGAATAAATGTATTTCTCACTCCAGTTGCTTTATGGAGTAAACTTTTTTAAGGTAAAAGCTTCTCCAATTAGGACTATAAATAAAGCATACATACTGACCATACACTGCTGGACATGGAAAATTGTATTTTACCAAATTATGTCTTGAGTTTGAGCTTTGCGATCATGACCTGAAGGTGATTACAGTGATCAGGTGTGAGCTTTGATGAATAATGGGTTTGCACTGGAAGTGGAAAGAGAGTATGATGTGCTAATCAGGAAACCTTGGCATGATTAAGAAACTGTTTTCACGACTGGTCAGGTTCATGTTCAGATGACCCAAGCCTTCGAGGGTGATGCTTCAGCACCTGGCACCCCTGGGTTTAAGCAAATTGGGCTCCACCATGGACGTCCCTGTCCATCCCGTACCTCACATACGGAGAATAGGGTATCTGGCCTGATGGATGGCCCGACAGACGGCACCTAGGCTCGTCCACTAACTGGGGCATTGGACTAATAAGTACTCAGACCTCTGGCCAAAGGGCCCAAAATCCTAAATTTCATTGTGACGAAATTCTTGGTAATGATAAAGACCTGTGAGGGTCACAATGGAAATTTAAGATATTATCACAGGCGATCAGAATGCCCCCACCTAAGGTTCTCTCAGGTGTCTGATCTATTGAGGTTGGATTCGTGGTGGCAGTGGCTTGAAAGAGGCCTGAAGGGTACCCTTCCCTGAGAAAGGTAGACACAGTGAGTGGCAACTCAGCTACTCGAACATTGTCCTGGAGAGACGGTAGAGGATGGGTAGTGCGTCGGCCTGACCACGGGTTCCTCTGGGTGTGAGGGTACCAGATGAATGTGGGAGGTGAATGGACAGCACATAACAGTATCAGTTTAGGGCTTGGAGCTGGTTACCTGAGGTGTTACCTGAGGTGTTAACTGAATGCTCCTCCATGCTGATCGAGTGTATCTTAACACTTGTCCATGGGGGCTAACTGGCGATACTGTTATACTCCTATGGAGGTCGGGCACAGACGTACGTTTTCCCACATGACGACCTGGGAAGCGGCTTTGCCGTAATGTCTTATAATTGAATTTATAGATAATTATTATTCAGTAATAATGTGTTTCAGTCCTAGCTCGCTTATAGAGAATACTGTATAATTTGACACTATTCCTCTGGATGTAAAATCGTAATATATGTTAAGGGAGTGACTCAGATCAGAACATACCAAAGCTATGCCAGACCAGCATTTTCAAATTTTCAAATCACTGTCATTCCTGAAGAATGTTTTTATAAATTAATTTCTCAGCATTCATTCAATACACAATGCAGTTATACTCATGTGTCCTTCTGCATCAAGAAATTGTGTAAAAATAAAACTGAAAGTTAGCAAACGGACTGGTTTTGTCAGGAACACACATTACGGGCTGCTGAAAAAAAAAACACATTGCTTTTCCTTAATGGCATATGTACCTCACACAATTAGATTAACATGATATTGATGTGGTTTATAACTTTGAAAGAAAAAGATAATTCTAAAACTGGAGGCACTTTGTCTAGTTGCATATTTTACAAAACAACATATAATTTCTTTTGCATTCTTGTGTAATGACATAATGTAATTACCAGGACCTCTTCTTTGGTCTGTTATAAGTCATTTAGTATTCTGCTGCACAGAAATTTAACATAAACTGCTTTGACTAACAAGGATTTTGTGGAATAAAATGCACTGGTGGTACAATTTGAAAATGATGTAAAAGATATGATGCACATCAGATTGAAGAATGTGTAATACAATTCATACACTAATGTTTGTGAAAAATGCATAACCAAGAAGGATAAATGTGATTTAAATGAACTTTATACCACAGATTAGGTACATGACAATACACACTTGATTAGGATTACAGAACTGTACATGATCTCTGTCCTTGAGAATTCAGTATGGTGTGAAGCCCCCACGTGCTGCAAACAGAGCCCCTAAACATTCTAACATGGAATCAAAGACGACGTGGATATGTTCCTGGACAATCTCCATCCATGCGGTTTGAATGCGAGTCCACAGTGGTTGCAGGAGGACCGTGATGAACAAGTCACCAACCAACCATATCCCAGACATGTTCAATGGGTGACATGTCAGGCGAACGTGCAGTCCAGAGAAGAAGTGGTACCCGTCGTTCATTGAAGAAGGCTCACACATTCCTCACCACATGTGGCCAAGCATTGTCCTGTTGAAATATGGCATGTGGAGTCGCCTGAAGGAGGGGCAGTACCTCTGGCTCTAAAACCTCCCTACTGTAGCGGTTGCTGTTCAGATTGCCCTCAACACATAGGAGTCGAGATCGCATGTTATATCCAATGGCGACACAAACCATCACACTTGGTGTTTGTCTGCTATACCGCTCCACAATGCAATCTGCCAGATTGTGGTAATAATGGTAGTGTCGACCACGTATGTGACCATCATTGTAGGACAGATTGAAGCAGGACTCGTCCAAAATCATTACATTTTGCCACTAAGCATGCCAACGACAGCGTTTAAGTGCCCATTGCACTCTGAGGCATTTGTGGTTTCTGGACAATGGAAGCCGATGCAATGGCATGCGTGCCACCAGTCCAACCCGCAGCAGACAGCGTTGAACCGCAGACAGGTCCACATCCGTTGCAGTTCTCCAGTGTCAAGCAATCACTGTGGGTGGACGANATGGCGACACAAACCATCACACTTGGTGTTTGTCTGCTATACCGCTCCACAATGCAATCTGCCAGATTGTGGTAATCATGGTAGTGTCTACCACGTATGTGACCATCATTGTAGGACAGATTGAAGCAGGACTCGTCCAAAATCATTATATTTTGCCACTAAGCATGCCAACGACAGCGTTTAAGTGCCCATTGCACTCTGAGGCATTTGTGGTTTCTGGACAATGGAAGCCGATGCAATGGCATGCGTGCCACCAGTCCAACCCGCAGAAGACAGCGTTGAACCGCAGACAGGTCCACATCCGTTGCAGTTCTCCAGTGTCAAGCAATCACTGTGGGTGGACGAGGCTGTGTAGTCTCCATTATGGCCATGCAGACAAGATGGTGATCATCCCGTGCAGTGGTCACATTGCATGGTCCAGTACCCGCTTGTCGCTGCGTACGACCCTCTTCTATCCACTGGTTCCACACATGCATCACTGTCATAGCCGCATGCACTATATGAGCAGAATTGTCACGGTATGACAAACTCGTTTCCCGGAGACTGATAATTCTGCCCCGTTCAAACTCACTCACATGCTGATATGGGGCCCTTTGAAGTTGACAAGGCATACTGGCACTTGCTTTCACTTCATTTGGCGGCTCTTCACTGACTGAGCTTGGCATAACACTGACCTTTCCGTTCACACAAGAGAGGGAGCTGCTGGGCTTACGTGTACGCATCTCTCTGCAATCATAATCACTTATTGTTGGTACGCTGTTCTACACATCCCCCAAGTTTGGATTAATTTGGGACATTCTTTCTGGGTGTTGCAATTTCCACAAACAATAGTGTATATATATAGACACACACACACGCGCATGCACGCGCACACACACACACACAGGGGATGGACAAAATAATATGAACACCATGCAATTTAGTACATTTTGTTGCATGTTGGCAACACTGCTTCCATGTAAATAATGTGACGCGTATGTATTGCACAGTTTACGTGCCAAGTCTTGTAGGTTATATTTCAGTGTATTATACGCTTTGTTCTGCGACAGTTAAAACAAGCGATCGGTGAAATGTGTGATTTCTCAGACTTCGAAAGAGGGCAAATCGTTGGTGTTCGGTTACCGGGTGCGCCTGTGAGAAAACAGCTGAATTGTTTAACGTTTCACGAGAGACAGTATCCACGGTAATAACAGCATACACAAAACATGGTAAAACATCATCGGCGAAGAGGAATATGGAAGAATGTGGTATGGTCCGATGAATCATCATTTACAATGTTTCCTACAAACAACCGGGTTTATGTATGGAGAACCCCAAAAGAAGTCTACGATCCGGACTGCCTGCTTCCTACAGTCAAGCATGGGGGAGATTCCGTTATGATTTGGGCGGCTATATCGTGGTATTCAGCTGGTCCTCTCATTCTATTCACTGGTCGGATTACTGCGAATGAATATCTCGAAATCCACAGTGATGAAGTTCTTACTATGACTAGCATATTTCTGCCAATCACTGACATATTCCAAGATGATAATACACCCATACACACAGCCAAAAAGGTTCATTCTTGGTTTGAGGAGCATCAGAATATCATCAAATAATCGCCAGACCTCAACATAATTGAACAGTATGGGGAGTTTTAGAGAAGAGAGTGAGGAGCAGATTTCCAATTCCAACATCACTGAAGCAATTGGCGGATGTTTTGGTACAATAATGGGACAAAATTCCGTTGGAAACTATTCAGACACTCTACGAATCTATTCCGTGAAGAATTGCAGCTGTTCTAAAAGCAAATGGTGGCCCAATACCTTATTAATAAATAAATATTGTGTTATGTCAGGTGTTCATATTATTTTGTCCATCCCTTGTATATGCCGATCTTAATTGTTCATTTAAATATATGATGCGAGCTATTGTTAGAATCGCCGTTAGGCATACAGTGCAATTGTATGTACAATTGTCTGTAGTTGGCAACAAATGTAAAGTTAATGTTATAAATAGCAAAGAGCTGTAGGTATTGTGGGGGGAATGCCAGGTCAACAATAACAAAAGTATTGTCTGCAAATGGCTTATTTGAAGGGCTGTCTATTTTCCTGATTCAATATGGCCACAACGTCAGTACAAGAAATGTTGCACAGAGGCACTGTGGCATGCAGGCATCTCGCGGATTGCTCTAAAACTTATAGTATGCATAGCTGTGGAAATAATCAAGCACTATTATACTGTATTAAGACAATTAAATGCTTGATATAACCAACTTTTCAAACATTTGTAAGTTACTTAAAGTACAAATTCATCTTATAAACACTAAACAGAAACTGCTAACCAAAAATTTATTTTTGAAGTTATGAACATTAATAGCACCTTAATGTTACAGGATATTAAATCATTTCTTCTGAAAGACTGCTGTGTGTTGAAATGGGATACATATATATTTTAATAAATAATACAAATAAATAAATATCAAATAAATGACAACATTCCAACTTTTGAAAGTATACTTTTAGATCAAAGTGTTCTTGTATAGAGTTTCAGTGCTTTCTTGTTCTTCCAAAATGCACAACCCATCAATATCAATATCTTAACACGAACCTGACCAGTCATAACCACAGTTTCATAATCATGCCAAGGTTTCCTGATAAGCACGTGATACTCTCTTACCACTTCCAGTGCAAACCCATTATTCATCAAACCACACACTTGATCACCGCAATCACCCTCTGGTCATGACCACCAAGCTCAAAATCAGACATCATTTGGTAAAATACAATTTTCTCCTGATCAATGGTTATCACTTGATTCTTTGTGCCATTTTTCATGATCAGTTAACAAAACTACACTGCCACTTCACCAATCCAATCCAAACACACAGCACCGCTATGTCCAGTACCATCAATAATGTAATAACTGAGGCAGCAAAGGTCGCTAGTGGACCCACGCCACCAAATCACAGACTTGTCAACTTTTCAGAACCCCTATCAAAAAACTCATGAAGTTAATTTTATATGTGCGAAATTCAATGCAATGTTTATTTTGGGTACATTACAATTTAGGTCCACTTAAAAGCAAAAAATGTAAAACAATATTCAAACATACTCAAACTTCTTTCTTGATCAATTCTATTAGTTTTAAAAAAAATGTGGCATGTTTATCTTCTTAAAATCTGCACTTTATACAAAAAAAATTACACACTAATATGGGTATAAACACTTCACTATGCCTTGGGTTGCCTAGTTCTTTTTTAAATATGCTACAGTGGCTTTCTTGGCTCTGCACAAGAATGAATCACAAGAAGTTTAATCAAAACATGTACCGGGTCTGTTTCATTTCCATATGCACATTGATGCTAGGCACTTGCTTTACAGTTACAATATGAATTAAGTTCTATTTTTTTACTAAGCTGAACATATGTTTACACTTGGCATTGCTGTGTGATACTGTTATAACAGACAGCATAACTTTTGCCAACTTGTCAAACTTGGGGACTCCATTTTTACCAACAATCTAGCTTTCTTTATATGAATGGAGTTGTTAGCACTCAAATTAGATTTAACATCTTCAAGATGAAGTGCAGTAAACTGTTGCTGCTGTTCATCAACAACATCATCTTTACTCTCATTTCCTTTTAACAGGAAAAATTAAACTGAAGTTTTTAGTAATATATTTTATATATGAAAACCAACCACTCTCAAGATTCTCAATGTCAGCAATCTATACTTTCCTCACAACTTTACTTTTTATGGAAAATTTATTTATGATGTAATCACAAGCATATACAAAATAAATTCTCACATGTGAGAAAAATATTGTTTCCTCTGCTTCACTCAGGGTTTCAACAACATTTGATGTTTCATTACCAATAACAAATTCACTACTCTGTCATTGGTTTTTAATGGAATTGTAGGCCACTTCACATATTTCTGTAACACTCTTTACCACACTTGGCTTGAGAAATCTAGCATAGAAGACATAACAACTTCCTTAAAATATATATTTGAGTAGTATATGATTACAAAATAATGTCCACCTTTTCAAATGAAGGGATTATTTAAAGAATAAACAAACAAAAAGCTTTTTTTAATAGAGATGAATCATTTTTCTTCATGTGAAATGTTAGAAGTTTTATTTTTGAGCATGTACTTCTTATATGCTAATGTCATAAAAAAAGTATTAAAAACAAATATTGTGTTGCTTGGTGTGGTTGTATCCTAAAATAATCTTTTTCTTCCACAGATATTTGAGTTATGCCTATTTGTCATTTGAACGGCTGCTTTTGTCAGAACTAGTGCTGTAATTAACTTCGGTTTTGTGTGAAACATTTTGCTTATTCGTGTTTTTATAAGCATAATTATGACCTAATTTCTTACTACTTGTACTTGGGCAACACTTGCAGGTTTCTTCAAGACACCTTTGGTTTGGTATTGTGTAAATAAGAGGTGGCTGTTGTTTCTGAGCAGTGGCCTCATCATTGTAAAAACCACAGCAAGGAGTTCTAAAGTTCAATGAATCTAGTAAAACACCTCTCAAGTGAAATCCACCTTGTACAAACATGCTTCTAAATGTTTCCTAAGTTTATTTACCACGTAGGTTGTCGCTACTAGGCCACCTGAGTTATACAGGGTGGTGGCCAGTAGTTTATATAGTTAAATTGTTTAGGTGCAGACTAAGGGCACCTGAGGTTGTCGCGTTAGGGGTAAACAAATACTCGTATTCTCCGTTATTTAACACACCAGGATTTTATTGATCAGAAGGTCACATAGTTATTACACACACTGGCGAGACTGAGCCCCCCTGCAAGTCGTTTGCCTGAAGGGCTGGTGGGCTGAATACTATGCATCGGGGAAGGTTGTTCAAGGGAGACGTTTCTCTACTTATCTGTGACTGTGGCTTTTGGTGAGTTGTCTTCATTGGTAGCTGAGGCATGGTGAGTTGGGTGGCCCTGGTTCTGGCCCTCGGACTGGCTCTCGTTGGCGTGCTGTACTAAGTTGGCTTATCTCTGCGGTTTTGACTGTCTCTCTCTGAAGTCCGGGATTAGGGTTCTCCCGTGACTTGTACTTTCCCTGCGACCACGGCTGGCGTTCCTGGTTGGAGAGTGCATCCTCCTCATCCTGCTTCCGGCTATCACGTTTCTGCATTCCTCACCGCGGAAACTGCCACTACATTTTCGGAAATGAACTCATAAGTTCTCAGTACTTTTACTGGGTTTGTCTCGGGAATTTACACATGAAGTTTTGGCTGTTCCTGGGTTCTCTCCTCGGTGGTGTTACTATTGACTCACTGACTGACTGACTGCTTGCCTCGTCGCCATACGGCGCACGACTACGCCTTCTCGGGGAATGGTGCCACTCGGACTGGAGCTACCACTTTTTCCGGGGATTTACTCATGTTCTCGGCACTGTTCTCGTCACACGACTGATTACTCCCATGTCTGATTTGGCTTCTCCCGTTTCGGCTGCATTTATCTCGTCTCGTGGCTGTACCGCCGAACAACTCCCATCTCGGTTGAACAACTGACTGCGAACAACTGATTGTACATTATTGCCTGGGCCGGGCCCGAACTCCGGCCCGGTGATACGACTGCCTCTCGCCTAACTGCCTTCTCTGTCTCACATCGCGGCTGCCGAACAACTCCTCATCCACGACTGACTGACGACAACTGACTCACGACAACTGCCCCCGTTCCTTCGCTGCTTCTGAATTTAACCCGTCTCCCGATATATTCAAATTGGCTGTCAGCAGTTTGTCTCGCGAGAAAAAGGGAATTCCCCCATGTAACTCGCGCGTTTTTTGTATAGGATTTTGTGTCTCGTAAGCAGCTCACGCGCTCCAACTAGGGGTGGAGGGAGGGTGTGGCATGACGTCCCGGGGCTTCTTGGGAGCTGTGTCTGCACTAATCTCGTAGGGGGTTCCCTTGATTCCTTCGCCGAGGGCTTATATAAGCTATTTTTCGGGACTTTCCCTGTTTTTCTCTCGCTTCGGTTCTTCCCTCGCGTGTCCTTATATGGCGGGACTTCCCCGGGGTACTTCCCCCAGATGTGTGAATACAGCGCAATTCCTACCCTCTGTACCCGTCACACGCCAAGGTCTTGAAACTGTTGCAGTTTCTCCCTGCCTTTAACACTTCCATGAGTGCTTGCTGTGATTTGCTGAGGTGGGATCGGTCTAGTTTATGACTAAGTTAAATTAGTAGAGTCCAATAGTGGCTAGATGCTCAAGGATAGGGATGGTCGCAGTAGGTCTAGTTTAATAAGTTTTTTTCACTCTCACCGGGTGAGTGTCCCCTCCTGTATTGTAGGTTTAAGGTTAGGCTAAGTTTAGTTTGATGTAGTTAAATTTTAATTGAGTCTCATTTAAGTGTCTTTTTTAAGCTAAGTTGCGCCCTTCTGGCTTGTCTGTCGAAACAAAAAATTTGAACGACAAGTTGCGTTACTTTTTGCCGAACTCTCAGGGTGTAATGGGATAGTAAGAAGTTAAATGGAAGATGTTGAGAGGCATTATGTTGGTCCGAAATCAACTAAAAATGTTCATGTTTGTTGTCCAGTGAATCATTCCTGTTAAATTGTTGGTAAAGCTTTGAAATTGTTATTCTTGAAAATTTTTCTAGTTAAATTGTTTGTTTTACATACCCATCACAACACTAGATTTCTAGTTATCTTTTTTAATTTTAAGTATATGTATCTAGATTTAATTATTAATTTAATTAAAATGTTTGATCTCGATATAGTCTAATCTGGCTAGTAATGGTTTTTAAATTCATTTAGGTAAGGGGATTTATTCATAATCAAGTACAAGAGTTTTGTACGGAAAAGCGCTATATGTGTCGCAAGTAGCACTGGCAGTCTGATATGTACAGTGTAAATGTGAGAAATGCTAGTACCATAATTTCTGTGGTATAGACTTGCCATGCAATATTGCCAAAACTTCTACAACTTTTGTTTTCAACATAATTAATTTTTCATATATAACAATATCATGATATGCAAAAACATCACTTAAACAGAAAGGTCAAAAGACTGTCAATGAACAGCCCTCTTATTGCTGTTATATACAGTTATAGTTTAAAGCTTAAATTATAACTTGCAATGAAACTGGTTTGACTAATTCATTCAAAATGGGTGAATATATCATTCAACATTTAAATCATATATAATATAAATCCTTTTTTTGACCCTATGATTTACCTTTTTTTTTTTTTTGGTTTCAAGTAATGATATTACAGTATAAATTTCTCTTGTTTTACAGATTCCTGGAATTTAAAACATCTTCCTATCCTAGTCTCTAGAAATGTGTAACGCAAAGTTTCACGTAATTAAGCAATCACATCAATATCCAACATGCAGCTCTTATGTTACCTAAATTTTAATTCAGTGTGAAAGCAGTAACCATACACAAGCACTGCTGAAAGAAGTAAGTAATATAAAATAAATTAAAATTAGTGGAAACTAAAAGTTGTTGCTTGTCATTCATCTCACTTGGCCAACTGGACTACTAACTTTTCCCCCCTTCTTGAGGTGTGCTTCACTGCTCCCTCCAAGCAAGATCGCTAGGCTTTGGGCCAGGCACATGCCCCAGTGGGTTCTGCAGCCAGGATGGTACTTAACCGAAGGAATACCATTTACTTGGAATATGTCTACCATCTTAGAACCTTCGGCCAACTAGGTATCTCCTCCAAGGCTAGGTCTGGAAGTAAAAAGTAGCTAGAGTGTAAAGCATGAGGTACACAGGGTATCCACCCTGAATCAGTAAGTTGGGGACAACACACTTAGGCTGCAGGAAGCACGTGTCTAATGCAACATTGCTGGTCAGTGACCTAATGATGGAACTAAACTCAGTCACTTAGGGACAGATGTGGATGTTGATCATGGTCTGGAAAAACTGAAAATGTACTAATGGCTATTACTGCTACTCACTTCTGATAGGAGTGGATCTGCCAACACAGCAGATCACAGAGCTTAGGTTTGTACACACTTGCAGAGTTATTGCTGCTGCCTAACCACCTTGCTAACTGAGGCTTTCTCAGGTGCTACTGACTAAGGTGGCAAGATTTAAATAACAATGGAGATGAAACAAAATGAGTGTTTACCTGTTTCAAAGGGCAAGTTAGTGTTCACAACAGTATACTCCTTTTTCTACCATGACCTTCCTTCCGTGTGTTGTATTCAATCAGTTGCTGTTGGGACCCAGAGAAATTCCTGCAAGCATGACCTGTAACTGTGCTTTCTGGCACTTAGGAATCTTTATGATCCCCCCCCCTCCAACAAAAAAGAGCACCACTCCTCACCGTACAAACAGGAAATACGACAATCAAACTGAGTATCTTCTCACAGAATCCACATAAAACTTATTTTAGTATGATCCACAACCCCCAGCCAGCATTCTCATGGCCAGAACTATGTGGGCATTTTGCCATTCCCACTATAATCTAGTTCGTGTAAAATGTACCAACATAAAACTGTCTGGTTTGATTACTACTAATGTCATCACAATAACTTAAAATTCTTTAGGTTGCCATATGAAAGAACTTGGATGTGAATGGAAACCCACCCGCAAATGATGATGGGTTCTGCACCATCAAGCTGCAAGTTTGATTCATAGCCCACAGACAGCTTATAATATAAAAAAAATACTTCTGCCCAGGGACGGATATACAATTTTAATCACACAAGTAATACACATTACTACGAGCAATCTTTACCAGAGGGGAATGTCCTACACAGCAGAGTGATTGCTGTTGAACTTCCTAATGCAGAAATACACAAACACAAAACAAACTCAGTAGCTCATTATATGCCTAGGCAGAGAGGTGGACAGGAATGACAGAGCATGGTGACAAGCCACATAAGGAAGAGCCCTTCTTCTCTGATGCTCACCCTGGAGAGATATCTGGAATAAAACATCCACACACTCATCTGGAAGTACTCACATGTGTTCTTAACAGTGGGAGTGGTTGGCTCTTGAACTCGAGGACAAGCAGCAATTAAATGCTCAACTGAAAATTGCGAAAGGGAGCAGGGAAGAGGGTTTGTCTTACAACAATGTTCATGAGGATGCAAATAATATTCTGGGAAATATCTCATGGTGTGAATGGCAGTGAAAATGTATCTTGAATATTTCAACACAGATGTAAACTATGACAACTGCAATATTTAAAGGAAATAAACATGTGAGTTTAAGTTACAAGTAGGCCACTACACTAACAAATATATATAAAAGGACAGCATGAAAAAAGTGTCATCCTTCTTTGTGTGCATGCCTGTTGACAAGTACTAGACTGTGAGTACTTTAATTCCTGTCCTTTTATACATTTAAAGGAAATAAACATAGGTAAATTTATAAAAATGTTGTGCTTTATTCACATTTACTTGCAATAAAATTGATTTATTAACTGCTGATCAGAAATTACTTGTTCAGTGCACAAGTGCTGTTGAAAAAAATCTTATGTTTTAATATTTACATTTAACAGTATTCCAAAGAAAAACCTACAAAATGAAAAAAAAAATATTTATTTTAAGAAATGTCAGTCACATTCTACTCTTTGACAAGAAGTACGAAAATTTTAATAGTGTTACGTGTCGTTGCTTTGCATCGCGCGAGCGAGCGAAGAGTGTGTGGACGACGAGTAGTGATATGATAGCAGGCTGCAAGTCAGGAAGGAATGTTTGAGTGACATGCAAGCAATAACGCTTTAGGCCACCGCAATAAGCCTATGGCAGCTTCTGACATTCAGCAGATTAAATTTCTGCAATTATCTAAAGTAATTTTCTGGTTTATCGCCCTTGCCTCTCTCTCAGCGTGACTCAGGATGTGAGGAATATTCCAGATTTTGGCTGACAATACTATATAAGACGCGACAGGCCTCTGAGCGCAGAGTTTTTTTATGAGAGTCGGAGTTTGGGCGATTGGCGACCCTAAGCAATTGACGATGAGCCAGAAGAGCAACAGGTGGCAACATAACTGACCAGCGGAAATAAAATCTGTGAATGCGAGCATCGGTGCAGTGAAGTGTGCAAATGGCAGGCAGAACTATTGAACTGGATGTGCGAGTGTAAGACACTTCAAATGATGACAACAGACAGACTGAAGATGTGTTACAGATGAATGTGAGTTAACTGACTATAACCAAACACAGACATTGAGAAGCACTTTAATTAGAGTTGAGATAGACCTTAAATATTGTGCTCACTGAGAAATAAAAAGAATAATAGTGGAGACAAATAATTAATGTTGTAAATAGTAGCTGTGTGAATAAATTGAAAAACAAATTTAGTTATTTTAATTTTATTAAGACCTCCATTCTTCATGAACTCAGATATGCCCACAAATTTTTTGTAACACTGGTATCAGAAGTGGAATGGAGGCATTCAATTGCAAATTAAGTTAGACAAAAGTTTAGTAATTCGTGATATTCAAACAAATTAATTAAATGTAATAACTGTAGGCAAAAATAATTAAGACTGTTTTGTAAAACCGTCGCAGTGAATGTTAGCTAGAATAATGTCTGCAGAACTGGAAGCACTGCGAGCATTTATTGAGGGATTACGCAGCCAAATGAGGGCAAGTGTTAAAAGTCTTGATAACGCAATTAATAGTGCGAACAAAGCTGCAAATAACCAAATTGATATAGTGTGGAAAAAAGTGTAAATGAAATTGTAAATAGTGTAAATGAGAATGTAAATAGCCAGATAACTAATATAAGTGATTTAGTACATAGAAAAATAGACTGTAAATGAAAATGTAGACAGGAAAATAGACACTGTAAATGAAAATGTAGACAAGAAAATGAGACACTATAAATGAAAATATAGACAGGAAAACAGACACTGTAAATGAAAATGTACACAGGAAAATAGACATTAAATGAAAATATAGCCAGGAAAATAGACACTGTAAATGAAAATGTAGACAAAAAAATAGAAGGCATGAGCGAGTTGGTGAATTCGAGAAATGACTGTGAACGAAAGAATTGACAGTGTCAAAAATGACAAGAAACGGAAAATAAGTAAATCAGAGAAGGAATGGCCAGAATTTCTTCAGCAATGAAGTTCCTCTATCACCACACCGGCAGCCAAGAAAAGTGAGAAAGCAGTACTAGACATAGCCAACACAACAACCTTGGAGGATAGCCGGCAGCTCTATGGCATTGGTGTCCGCAGCCAGGAGTGGGGAAGGGGGTCTCAATTAAGCCTGCCCATTACAGTGGTTAGACTTCTTGGCAGAAGTACCAAAACCAGTTTGAAATAGTTGCCACCCTGAATGGCTGGTCTGCCAAACAGAGGGCTTACTTACCTGGCAGCTGTACTGAGAAGCCTCACACTGAGCATATGACAATCTCTGCTAGAGCGACATTGGCTGGAGTACCCCACACTGGTGTCTGCCTTGGAGCTGCATTTCTGTGACTGATACCTGTGATATACCCACCATGCCCAACTATAAAGCAACAGCTAGCATCCAGGAGAGCCACTGTAGGAGCTATGACAAGACATAGTGTGGCTGTCCCACTTATCTCTGGAAGGGTACCCTGAAGGAGGGGTGTGACATCATTGCAGTCAGCTTCTTCAGTGATGCCATTGCCAACACAGAGATACAACAAGTGGTACATCTTTCTGCACCCCACACCATACAGAACGCCCTGGCCCAAGCACTGGAGGTGGAGTCTGCAAGATAGGTGTCCGCACCATGATGACCGGTACAGGTAGTGACGCAGAACGAAAACAACAAAGACACAATAACAAAGTCTCTGAAAGAGTTGCAGTTGGCTTTGAGGGGCCATCACTTCCAGGGTACGTGTTACAGAGTTTCGCAGCTCCCCGCCCAAACAGCAGGAGTGTTGGTCACGTGGAAAGCTGTGGCACCTGAGAACCTATTGCCCACAACAGCAGCAGCAGAAACAGAAGCAGCAGTGGGAAAAGAGATAGCGAGGCGAATAACAAATTACTTCGATGATCACATCCAAGCACTTGCATAAAGAAATGTGAGCTTCATGCATATGCTCAGCAACTGAGATACTGCATTGATGAGGTAATGCTGCAAGCTGTACACCTCACAAATCAGTTGGAAAACGCACGTGATAACTTGCGAGTACTGTCCAGATGCCCTGCGCACACTGTGCTACACAGCAGTGAAAGGAGCTCATGGCATGGAGTGAGTGATGTGATGGCCCCTCTCAACAGTGGCTCTGAGGATAGCAGTCCCATGGAAGAAATGCTTTGGGGAGCAAAGAATCAGCTGTGTGATCTCAAGAAGGGGAGTGAGGCAGTCAACAGGAGCTACCAGAGTATGTCGTACGAGGATCCAGTCACAACCTGTGGCATTCACTGCAAGAAACAGCACTTTTCAGATTGGTAGAAGTAGTCTAAAGGAAGATGCAAGGGAAAATTCTGTAGTTGCATTATCGTTTAAAACCGGTAAATTAGATATTAGTCCTTCTGAAGGCACAGGCGACCATATTCTAATAGATTGAGATAATCCAACACAGCAGCGAGGGAACCTACAGAGAGTTTCCAAGATTCTTCTGAGATTGCTCATACACAGCAACAGACTTTTAGATATAGTGACAGGACGAAGACCCGGTACGACTGGAGAAAGTCGGATGAGGTGTTTCAAGAAGCACAACTGGTGTGGCTGTACAACCCACAGAGGCAAAAATGGCATTTGAATCTACAGAAATGTTGGGAAGGTCCATACAGGATTCTGAAGAAGATCAATGATAAGGACTTTTAGATTTGTCTTCAAGGCTCTCAGGCAGAGCGGAAGGCTGCCCACATCGACCGACTGGCACTCTATGAAGGTCATGATGTTGCAGAGTCTGTTCAGGACAAATAGACTTGAGGAGGGGGCAGTGTTATGTGTTGCTGCTTTGCATTGCACAAGCAAGTGAAGAGTGTGTGGAGGACAGAGTAGTGATATGATAGAGGTTGGTGAGTCACGAAGGAATGTTTGAATGACAGGTGAACGATAACACTTTAAGCTGCAGCGATAAGCCTATCTTTATCTGAAGGAATTTTCTGGCTTGTCATCATTTTATCTCTCTCTCAGCATGACTCAAGGTGCAGGGAATGTTGCAGATCTTGTCTGCCGATGCTATTTAAAATGTGACGGGCCTCAGAGCGTAGAGTTCTTTTATGAGTGTCGGGAGTTTGGGCAATTGTCAACCTTAAGCAATAAATTATGAGCCAGAAGAGCAACAAATGGCAATGTAGAGGCCACTGGGAATAAAATCTGTGACTGCGAGCATCGGTGCTGTGAAGGTTGTGACTGGCAGGCAGGACTATTGAACTTGATGTGTGAGTGTAAGACATTTCAAATGATGGCAACAGAAAGACTGAAGATGTATTAATGATGCATGTGAGTTAATTGACTGTAATCAAACAGAGACATTCAGGATCACTTAGAGTTGAGATGAACCTCAAATATTGCGCTCACTGAAAAATAAAAAGAGTAATAGTGGAGATAGATAATTTAATACTGTAAATAATAGTTGCATGAATAAATTAAAAATCACATTTATTTATTTTATTTTTATTAAAACCACCATCCCTCATGAACTCAGATATGCCTATCTGGTGTATTGTAACAATATAAACTCACTGTCATAGTCACACTTAGAATGAACAAGAGGTGAAAGTTGATATTCAGCAGCATCAAGGGTAAAAGTGAAACTTATTTATGTTTGAATGCCAGTGGTCATGTCAAGACCACTATAATCTGGTATCATGAATGATCTGAGATGCTATATGCAGTATAATCAGTGAGCATGTGAAATGAATGTGAGTAGCTAGTACACTTCAGCAACACATTCAATACATTTATAATCACTTTACATTTTTAAGGAAGGGTGAATCATTGGACTGCAGGAGGCAGGGTGGTCATTCCATCAAACTGCCCATCACCTGGACCACTGCAACCTGTGTGATGGTGATGGGAGCAATGGGAACATGAGGGAACACACAAACACTGAGGAGGCGGTTCTGGGTGACCCAGAATAACCACTGGAAGAGAAACATTTCATCATCTGACAGTACAAACTCAACCAACAGTATGTCTTTTCACCATCCAGAGACATGTAGCAGCATCATTAATGACACCTGTTTCCACCCACACTATTGCAAGGTAACTTGAAAACCGGCATTCTTAAGTCCCTTATGCTATGTTCCATTAACACCCCAACAAAGGTGACTTTGTTTGAAGTTATGTCACAATTAGGTGGCATGAACCGCTGAGGAATGGCAATAAGTCATCTTTAGTGATGAATCCACATTTTGTCTGAACATAAATGACAACTATACTTAAGTATGAAGAGGCACTGAACAAAGCAAAATTCTCAATTTCATTGCTGAGTGACATGCTGCTAGAACTAATGACATCATGACATGGGGCACATTTTACAAATCTCAATTTTCCATGGTAGATATCAGGGAAATATTGATAGCACAGCAGTAATTTCAGATAATTCTGCAGTTTCAAGTGCTTCCATTCATGGCAAGGCTCCAATGGACAATTTTCCAAAAGGATAAAACCCACCCACGTAAGACACAGGTTTCCAGGACTGCCTTCATGCTATTGACACCTTTCCTTGGCCAACCTGGTCTACAAATTTGTCTATATAGAACATGTATGCAGCCAGCTGGGATAGCAGCTTGAGATATCAATGGGTCTGCAGCCGTGGGCGCCGGCAGCAGGGTGCAAGGGGGTGCACTTGCACCCCCGTCAGGAAAGAAAATACATAGAAAAAATTACATTTTTTTTTATTAAGTTACTGTTTGAATAAAAACTGAAGGCGTCTAGGTTGCTGTCCAAATTTGTTCATCACCTTGTCAATAAATTCAGTATCCTCCTCTACTCTTTTCCTGTGAACACTGAGCATGCACAGGCCGCTTAGTCTCGCGTCTCCCATCGTTGAGCGATTCCACGTCTTGACACGTCGTAATGTGCTAAATGTACGTTCAATACTACATGTTGTTGCTGGAATAGTTAAACCAATTTTGATTGCCTCACATACCACTGGGTAAAACGGAGTGGCTTGAGCAATTACATCTGTATTTTCAACAACAGATTCATTAAAAACGGCATTATTTGCTTCATTTGTCTTCATCATCTCGTACCATGTGGTAGCCTCGGCAATAAAATTATGTAGAAGACCTCCGTAGAGGTTCTGTATATCTTCTGCTATCGCTAAAAATGCTGATTTGTATAATTTTCTGGGTGAAGCTGCATAAGCGAAAATGCTTTCTTGTGTGTTGAAGAAAATCAAATTTTTAGTGAAGAAATAATAGAATCTATGTATGGGATAAATATAAAGATATTCTGAAAAATTCTTCCACATTTTCAGATGGTTGATTTGATCTGTAAGTCTGTTTTGCCACTACTCGAGGAC
Source organism: Clitarchus hookeri (assembly GCA_002778355.1). NCBI lineage: Eukaryota > Metazoa > Arthropoda > Insecta > Phasmatodea > Phasmatidae > Clitarchus > Clitarchus hookeri. The sequence goes on along the minus strand of NQII01001994.1, from coordinate 90,848 downwards.
GCTTAAATTCAACATCCAGTTTTTCGCAAATTTTTTGAGCTTTCTCGAAAATGACCGCAAACTCCATAGAGGCATTATCGCGGTGAGATTGAAGCACATCAGTTAATTTATTTATATGATCGTGTATTGTCTTTACATTCATATTTACTTCTTGTAATTGATTGCACACGGGTTCAAGTTTGGCAGAACAGGCAGCAATTAATAAAAGTGTCACAATGTATGTTGGAGTAGTTGCAGTCGTGTAGAGCTGATACGCTTTGGTTTTCGTTGTAGAGTTCGGCACGTCCTGCGAAAGCTCTTCTAAAAGTTGTAAAATAATCAGAAAGTTATCAGAAAATTTTCTGATACTTTTGTACTTTGCTGTCCAACGTGTTTCACAAAATAGAGGTATATTTGGAATTTTATTCCGCCGCAATGTACTCTCTCTAAAAAAATTATAATGTCCTTTGTAGTCCCAGCAGTATTTCTCACTTCACTGATAGTATTCAGGTCATTAATGACAAGATTCAATACATGGCTTGCACAGTGGAAAAATAGGGCTGAAGGATATTTATCATTAATAATTTTCTGAACACCAACTATGTGACCTGCCATACCCATCGTATCCTTGGCCAACAAGTTTATTTAAATCAAAATTACAATCTTGCAGGAAGCGAATATAGTTTCCGAAATGGCTTTTGAGTTCAATTCTTGTACCGGTACATATCCGAGGAATTCTTCACAAATTATTGGTTTTTTATCATCTTTATCATAACGTAGATAGCGAACACCAATCGATAATTGCTCTGTGCCACTAATATCAGCAGTCTCATCAGCCAAAACCGAAAAAGCCGAAGCATGTTTCACCTCCTCAATTATTTTGCTTTTCAGAACATCGGAACAAATTTCAATCAATTCGTTTTGAATTTGATGCAATATGTATAAGGAATTTTTTGCTCCAGATTCTAAATGATTCTTCAAAATCTCGTCTCCCGAGTCAACTCGAAAATGTAGCAGGTCTCTAAAAACAGAACCCTCGTCCACTTTCCCACGAAGTGGAAGGTCATGTCGCCCGCAAAATAAAATTGTTGATACGATAGATCAAAGTTTTAAACAATTTTCTTCAACTTCCTTGTGATATGCTGTATTTAAAGATTCATGAACGCTTAGTCCCCTTCTATCCATGATCTTTTCAAATGTATTTGACGAAGCCAGTGCATCACAATGCCACTTACTTGTCGCATGAGACTGTGCAGCTTCATGAAACTTTTGATATTTGAGGCAAGGAGAAACTATAAACTGTCCTTGGAGACCGTGCTGCACTGGAGGCCGAAATAAAATACATATCCTACACAAAGGTCCCTTTGCTATAGCTGAGTAGGCTAACCACGGATATGTTGTAAGCCATTCATGTCGGAAAGCTCGTTTAGCATCAAGGTTAACTCATTTTTAAAATTGTACATTTTACTAGGGTTCCAAGGATGTCTCAGTAATTTCAAATGTAGATCATCATTGACTTGATAACCAAGGTACAAGCACAACCCAATATCCAATAATGAATTAGTTGTGCTTGTGCTAGAAAAATCGAGCAATGCATATGCTTGAAAATCTTTACGCGCAGAGCTGGTACCTTTAAGCAAAACGCATTCTTATATAATAAATAAACTAATCAATTAACGCATTCAGAAAAAAAAAATCAAAAATATTTCATGAAGTGATATGATGTATACTTTACCAATATTTTTGTGATAACAAATGAGTTAACATTTAAGTAGTGATTTTAAAAGTTTTTATTAATTTATAAAGCTTTCAATTTTTAATGTATATTTTTATAACTTCTATACATAATCATTCTAGAGAAAATAATACAAGAGTTTAAATAATGAATGATAAGTTGCAAATTTTGTTGAGACTTTTTTTACTATGTTTTATGGGTAGTGGTTATTATTTTTTTTCTTTCAGTGTAGTATAACAAAAATGTATAAAGTATTTTCTATTATTATTTCGTTTTTTTTGAGTCTTATTTTCCTCTGTATGCGGATAATAAACCATACATTAAATGATTTGGGTAGAAACACCAACACAACATACCTGGACTATCTATATCTAGTCTGTCTGTATCCGGCCTGGATGTCTTAATATGAGGTGAATCACCTTCATCAAAATGATGATTACGTTTTTTCCACAAAAAAACCTCTTATGTCACTCATAACTTGAACAAAAATTAATAAGCTACACAACAAATTACTTAAAAAGGACTATAAATAGAGTCGCTGTTTAAGCAGATTTATTACTGATAACTCATTTGCGCACTATCAACAACTACAATTATTAATAGGTATAATTAGAACAGTGTGAACTGAAGCTGTCGCAGACAGGAAATCCCCTGCATCCATCGCGCGGCAGTGGGGATTCCCAGAGCAATAATGCCAACCATCGACTACAGAGATTAAGTATGTTTTCGATGAGCAAAATATATTCAATCAAAAACCTGCGCAATTTGAATTTGATGTTGCATTTATCTACATAATATACATGTATAATTCTATATTTGATATTAGTTAATAGCATGTGTAGATGCAGATACACCTCCCTGAAAGCAATCCTGGTGGTGCCCATGTCTGCAGCACCTGGAATAGCAGTTGCAACAATTGTGGGATGATCTTCCACAGATAGAATTAGATGCATAAATGATTTAATGCCAGACAGAACCCCCCCGCATGTACATATAAAACATACTATCCAACTATAAAATTTTTCCCAAATATATAACCTATTTGACTTGAGATTTTTATTAGTTATTTGTATTGTCATCTGCACTATTTGTTTTAAGTTTCATTTCATTTTGATGTATCCTCCAGGGTACAACAATTTTTATAGCAATGTGTGTATTTTATTTATACAATCAAAAAATGTATTTATTTCACCCATGTGAAATACTTACTGTTTAGTGAGTTTTAATATCATTAATATACAGTTTCCAATTTTTGGTTAAGTTTATATAAGGCATGGAAAAAAAATATGAGGAAAGAGTTGCATGGAAAGGTAAAATAATTTATCACAATATGTTCCTCAAAAATAGTTGGGCATGTAAATGATAAATATTTACTTTAAAGTATTTTTGATACTCCTGTGGTACGTATACCTAATATTTTGAAAAGTATTGGAATAAAAATATTTGTGCTTGAATTTTATGATGTAGAATACTAACTACAATGACTATATTTTTCTTAACATTATTTATATAAAAAATATATAAACCATAATAACATTATAATGGAATAATCATACAAAATATGATAATGGTTATCAATGTGAAAAACATGGTTTAATAATTTTGTCACTAAACTAAAATTCAAAAATAACACAAGAAAAACTGAATTACCTGTACGGTGGTACTCTGATCTGAAAAGGGGCTACTGAAAAATGTACATATGATATTCATCACACTGTTGATTACATAGTTTTCAAGTGCAAGGTCTGCATGTTTCCTATCACATGGTGAATTAGCAACAATTGCCAAGTCAATGAGAAAGCTTTTTTCAAACAATTTCCACATGTGGTGCGATGTATAAATCTCTTTCATTTCTACTTCAGTGTCAATGTAACAGTGGTTCAGGAAGTTGATATATGCTTCTTTAACCTGAAAAAAAAGAATGAAACAGTTAACAAATATCATATGTCATACATGTTAAAAATAAATGATAAATGTTTTGTTAAGGCTTGTTAACAAGGTCATTAGAGAGTGAATGTGTGGCTCAGACACTCATGATCATAGAAGGACAAGGCCCAAGGACTAGTAAGGAACCATTCCAGTATTCAGTTGGTGTGATTTTAGAAATGAACGGAAAACTGAAACCAGGATGACTGACCTCTGAATTTAACCTGAGTCATCCCAAGTGTAAGTCTGTTTTACTACTATAACACTTTCTCAGGAGTAAATATTTACAATTATCAGTCAAAAAGTTTAAAAGAAACATAAGAATTAAGAAGAAGATTAATATTTCAGGATTGCAAACAAATTATACCCAACTTCATTGCTTAAATGTAACCACATCTGCTCATTGAGGCAGAACTTAACTTTCATTAAAAATATCAACATTACATCCTGAGTTAAAATATATTATAAAGGACAGGAATTCAAGTACTCACAGTCTAGTACTTGTTGACAGGCACACACACAAAGAAGGAAGACACATTTTTCATGTGGTTGCGCGATCACGACGTTTCGCTGGCTAGACTAGCTTCATCAGGCGGAGAGTTGTACACACTGCAATATAGTGGAAGGGCGCTGTTGGAAAATTGAAAATTTGTCATTATGGCTGATGAGTGTGGTTTGGAGATGTGATTATCTTATGTTAAGGCCTGGCAGCAGAGTTGAGAGAGCCCTACCACCCTCAAGCAATAGCTCAGAACTCAAGATACTGGGAATTAGCTAATCAATTTATAACAAAATCCTGGCAGCCACCAGGTCTCAACATAAGATAATCACAGCTCCAAACCACTCTCATCAGCTATACCGGCAAATTTTCAATTTTCCCACCGCACCCTAGTTTGCCACCTACCCGTTAGGTTTACTACCTACACTACCCTTCCACCACATTGCAGTGTCCTACAACTTGCTGCCTGATGAAGCTAGCCTAGCCAGCAAAAGTCGCAATCGCGCAACCACGTGACAAATGTGTTGTCCTTCTTTGTGTGTGTGCCTGTCGACAAGTCCTAGACTGTGAGTACTTTTATTCCTGTCCTTTTATATATTTTGGGTAGCCTAGCAGCCTACTTGCAACCTTTCAATTCCTGAGTTAATTTACACTAGTTTTAATTCAGCTCTAAAATGGAGTATTGTTTTATTTAGATAAACTTTACTCAAGCAGATATGCAAAAATTGAGCAATGAACAAAACATTTTTAACACTTGTATTTAAAAATATTTTTTTAAAATATCTTCTGGATAATATTGTTACAGCAAATTTTGGAGGCTATAATCCATTCACGGTATCTTCGATACTTTTGAAAAGAACCTTTGAAAAATCACCCTAGAAGTTACATGTTCAATTGGTTATAAAAAAATTGTATATGGAAAAAGGTTTTGTGTTGCTTTTAGCACTGAAGCACTATNAGTATATTTTTCCAATAAATTATAATAATTTGTTAAAAGTCCGTACGAATTACAACGGATTTTGAAGGGATATGTTGGTTATAGCTGAAAAGAAATAGTTTGAGGGTTAAATATTAATATGTATAAATTTAATGCCGTAATTGTAAAGTTAATATTGCTAAACTATATATTTACATTTTTACGTAGCACTCATGGGTAAAGATTTCACTGTTATTAATTGAAATTAAATAAATTTCAGTGTCTCTCCAGCGGACTCATACACTCCATCTTGTCCGTTTGGGCACGTTTTTTTCAGAAGTATAACCACGCCATATTGGATATTGGAGACGCTGAATTGTGGTTATAAAACTAACGTAACACATTCTTTCTACTTATAAGATAATTCTAGGTTAAGATGTAATTTTAGTATCAGCGTTGTTATTTCCGCAGTTTATCTTTGTAAGTTTTAAATAAACTTGCAAAATATAGAAAGGCATTTGAATATTTCCGTTACGTAATTCCCTTCGCAATCCTTAACAGAAAAACATATTTTAAAAGAATGACAAGGAATTGAATTTTGGTCAATAACTGATAATCGATTATTTTCGAAAGCTTTTTGTGGAGCCTAAGAGATAGCAGCACATTAGCGTTGGTTCTTGAGTACTAAATGTAGCAGTGACTTACACGTCTTTGCGCCGCACGTAGTGTTGTTTTGATATTGTGGCAGTGAAGAAGTGCGACAGTTTCTTGACGGAAAAGCGATGTACCTACACCGCAGGTTTCAAAATGAAAGTGATTTTGTTCGCTGAAGAGTTTGGAAATCGAGCCGCGGGCTGTGAATTCGTAGTATATGAAACGTTAGTGCGGGGTTGGAGGAATTTTTCTCACTTATAAGTCGCACCCCGAGTTTTCAATAAATTTTTTTTAATAAAATGTGCGACTTATATGCGATAAAATAGAATAAATGGTACCCATTTATCACAGTGAAATCTTTAACCTGAGTGCTACTTCCAAAAGTTTATTATGTAAAATTTAACTTTTTCCTTACACCAAATATGTAAATAAATCTTAATACAATAAGTAAACTTTAATTAAATTATATAATTAACAGTTCCGATATATACTCAATCTACCTTTTTGTATGTATTACAATATTTTGCTAAATTGATTAGCATTTTTTAGACATTTGGAAAATTTTATTAAAGTATATGACAGTTAAGATTACATGGCATTGTTTCTCTTCAAAAATAAATTTTGGTAGTTCCCACATGGACACTGTTAGCAAAATAATTGACAGCTCCTACATGGCTCTGTTTTTGTTTACAAAACGTTTGACAGGTGTCGCATGGCAATGTTTTGTTTACATACTGCGGAAGGATACATAATCGGCTCCCTGAAAGTACATCTTTAGCAGGGCTTCAGAAAATCTTGAAGTTACCGTGAATACATTATAGACAATTATTTGTGGCTTTTTATTTTGATACAAAACTTAACGTTGGCCATTGATTGTGAAACCTTATTTTCAGGTAATTGTTTTGTCAGGATCTGTTGATACAGGAAGAGAATACACTCTTTAGTTCAGCAGCTGACCACAGTCTTTAGAAACAATCTTCTATTCTTCTTGTGAATGCAGTCAGCACTGCTCTTCACACTAATTGCTTTGGACATTGACTGCCACAGGTAGAACGTGTCATAGATGATCCATAATATTAGCTGAGTGACCGTTTGTGCAAGTGCACTGCACACATGCGAGCGGAGCATGATAAGCAATTTTCCTTTCTCACTCCTGTGTGTGTTGTGCAATATTTGTTTGGGTTTTCTTTGAATGGTCAGTGGTAGGATGATGGGGGGAAAACATTGAGAAAGTTCTTTCTATTCCTATGATAGGTGTGTGCAAACTTATTAAAATAAAACAACGTATCGTACAAAGACAGAGCAACGACTGATTTTATTTTTAAAAAAATCTTAACTGCTAACGACAGACGTAGATGGCAGCACTAGACATATATTGTAGATATCATAACAACACCCCCACTATATCTAACAATATATATGCTTATATTAAACAATTTGCACACCCAATTTATCTAAAATTTTATAATGTTTAACAGAACATAAACTTTTGGTGAACAAATCAGCAGGCATTTCAGCCGTAGGCAAATACTTAACATTTACAACATTATTTGCCACACATTCTCTACAGAAATGATATTTTATGTCGATGTGTTTGGTTCTCTTATGAAAAACTGGATTTATAGTTAACTTTAGTGCACTCTGATTGTCATTGAACAGATCAATAGTATACATATTTTGTGTAATTTCACATTGCAAATTTCTTAAATAAACAGCCTCTTTACAAGCTTCTGTTATCGCCATGTACTCGGCCTCACTACTTGACAAAGCAACTGTTTTCTGTTTCTTTGTTTCCCAAGATATTACACAACCAGATAAAGTAAAACAAATTCCAGTATATGACCTCCTGTCAATAACATTTCCTGCCCAATCAGCATCAGCGAATCCTTCTAATATTGAACTACCATTAGCAGAATACTTTAAACCAAAATCTCTAGTACATTTTAAATACCTCAATAACCGCTTAACATATGCACAATGTTCTTTAGAATAACAATTATTGAATTGGCTTAAATACCCAACTGTATATGCTATATCCGGTCTGGTCAAAACCGTTAAATACATAAGACATCCAATTATCTGTTGATAAGGAAAATTACCTACACAATGCTCACTGTTAGATACATTCAACTTAGTCTCCATTGGAGTCCGAACTGGTTTACATTGACTCATATTAAATTTATACAGCAGCTGATCAATATAATCTCTTTGACTTAAGGTTATTGTTTGCTGAGATTTATCAACAGTAACATTTACACCTAGACATTTTTTTTATTTCTCCTAAATCTTTTATTTTGAACTGATTTGCTAGGACATGCTTCAAATGATTAGTCTCATTAATATCATTTGAGAAAATAAAAAAGTCATCGACAAATAATGTGACTACAGTTTTCAACTGATTTTTCATTTTTGTATACAAACATGGTTCTATTTTAGACTTATTATAACCCATGTTAACAAACATTCATCTACCTTTTTGTACCAAGCTCTTGAAGACTGTTTCAGCCCATAAATAGCCTTTTTTAATTTAAGCACTTGGCCATTTTTTGTTTTTTCTGAAAAACCTTTTGGTATCTGCATATAAATAGTTTCTTCAAGAGTACCATTCAAAAAAGCAGTTGTAACATCTAGATGCGTAGTTTTAAATCCTAGTTGTACTGACAATGCAAAAAGTAATCTCAACGTTGTATGTCTCACTACCGGAGAAAAAGTTTCTGTAAAGTCCACACCTTCAACTTGCGTAAAACCTTTCGCCACTAAACCCGCACGAAAACTGACTTTATTTTCACTATCATACTTTTTACAAAGCACCCACTTGCACTGTACAACTCTACCGTCTTCTGGAGCATCACTCAACTCCCACGCATCATTGTCTTTGAAACATTGTAACTCTTCTCTCATAGCCGCCTCCCACTGCTCCTTTTCAGGCCCACTTAAAGCGTCGTGCAGAGACAGACCAGCCGCATCATCATATGTTTGACCGTCAACACACAGATTAGAGAACCCATATCTGTCAGGAACCTTCCTTACCCGCTTGGGTAGGCACTTTTGGCTTTCCTGCTCTTCGTCCTTCAGTGTGCTATCTGCATCTTCATATTCACTGGGAACATATGACTCATCATCATATCGGAAACTGTCTATAGAACTTTCAGAGTTATTTTGTATAGACTCAGGTTCTTGTTGTTCATCATCAGCAGGTTCCTTACGATCCCCCACTGAATCAACATTCTGAAAATTCTGATCAGCTTGCACCTCGATGAGATTTTCAGATTTTGATTCCTTCTCGATGATGATCACGTCCCTACTGGTTGATACTTTCCTGGTTTCTGGATCATAGACCCGATATCCCTTTACATTATCTGGATATCCTATGAGAATGCATTTAGTTGCCTTCTTGTCCCACTTCTTGCGCTTTTCTTTAGGTACATGGACCATCACAGTGCTACCAAAAATTCTAATATGACTAATATCTGGTTTGGAGCCAGTCCACAACTCATACGGAGTTCTATTATTCAACGTCGCTGCCACAATTCTATTCTGCAGATACACTGCCGTATTGGTGGCTTCACCCCAGAATTCTTTGCCTAAATTGGCATCAAAAAGTAGACACCTTGCCTTTTCTACTACTGTACGATTAAATCGTTCGCACAGTCCATTCTGTTCTGGAGTGTATGGATTGCTCTTCTGATGAATCATGCCGGCACTATTCAGGTAATCTTGAAATTCTTTGTTGCAGTACTCGAGCCCGTTGTCACTTCTTAATACTTTGATTGTCCTCTTTGTTTGATTTTCCACTTGAGCTTTGAAAATTTTGAAATACTTCAAAGCCTCATTCTTGTGTTTCAGAAAATAAACAAAAGTCATCCGACTATAATCGTCAACAAACAACAAGAAGTATCTCGAGCCGCCTATGGACACATTCTCCATAGGTCCACAGATGTCTGTATGCACAATATCTAGTAGATTACTGCTGCGCTGGCCAGTGCTCCTAAATGGTAACCGGCACTGTTTCCCTTCACAACATGTAGTACATGAGGACTTGCTTATTTCTACCTTCTCATCAAGGGACATACCCTGCACAGCATTCTTCATTTTATTTAAATAATCTTTATTAACGTGTCCCAATCTGCGATGCCAAGTTGTTCCTGACACAACTGAAGCTGCCAAACATTCTGGTTGTAACAAATTAACTTTGTACACTCCGTTGACCAACACTGCCTCAGCAACCAACTCATTATTCTGGTTGTAAACTGAGCAACCGTCTTCCTTGAAAGATACACTGTTGCCTTTTTCAATTAACTGGCTAACAGATAATAAGTTCGTTGTCAAACTCGGTACACAAAACACGTTCTCCACTACGATGTCATACTCGTGACTGTCGGTCGTAGTTGTGATTTTAACATCGCCGGAACAAATTACTGGTACACTCTGACTGTTTGCAACAACAATTTCCTTTTGTTCATACTTTGCATTCATAACCCAACTTTGATTAGCTGTTAAGTGTACACTTGCGCCTGAGTCGATATACCACTCGTCTTTGTTGAAACTTCCACTCAGGAATACTGCACTAAAAGCATTTGACTGCATTCGAGTACTATTTTTCTGCATTGACGAGGTATTTTCATTATTTGTGCACTGGTTTTTATAATGGCCGGTTTGTTTACATCGATAACATTTTATCTGTTTGACATTTGACTTTGACTTTGAAGGTTGAGTGTTGCCAACATCATTCTTTCCGGCCATAGACCAATTATTCTGCTTTCCCTTGAACCTAGAACGAGCCGCAAAAGCGCCGCTAACTTCACACTCATCATCATGACTTGCCAAATCTATATCCAACAGCTTTGTTTTGATAGAATCTGCCGTCATTTGAATGCCTGAATGCTCAATTGCCATGATCATAGGGGAAAAACGATCAGGCAATCCTGCTAATAGTAACAATCCTGTCCACTCATCATTAATTTCAAATCCTGTTCTGCTGAGTTTCTGTGCTGTATCGATAATCTGCGTCACATACGACGTCATCGANGGTACTTTCATTATTTGTGCACTGGTTTTTATAATGGCCGGTTTGTTTACATCGATAACATTTTATCTGTTTGACAGTCGACTTTGACGGTTGAGTGTTGCCAACATCATTCTTTCCGGCCATAGACCAATTATTCTGCTTTCCCTTGAACCTAGAACGAGCCGCAAAAGCGCCGCTAACTTCACACTCATCATCATGACTTGCCAAATCCATATCCAACAGCTTTGTTTTGATAGAATCTGCCGTCATTTGAATGCCTGAATGCTCAATTGCCATGATCATAGGGGAAAAACGATCAGGCAATCCTGCTAATAGTAACGATCCTGTCCACTGATCATTAATTTCAAATCCTGTTCCGCTGAGTTTCTGTGCTGTATCGATAATCTGCGTCACATACGACGTCATCGAACTGCAACTCTCTCGGCGAATCGAAATCAAATTCCGTAGCAAACTTATTCTTCGTGAAAAACCGCTATCATCGAATAATTGTTTCAACTTTGCCCACAATTCTTTCGAAGATGTAACATTTTTTACGTGAACGTATAAAGACGGGTCGATGGTCATAATCAACTTCGCTTTGGTTCTTTCGTCATCTGCAGAATTTATTTCTTTATCGACTTCTGGCTTCACACAATGTTTCGTGCCTTCGAGTATTAAGAAATTCTCCGCCGCGAAACACCATTCGTTGTAATTATCACGTCCCTTTAACTTGGGAACGTTAACAAGATAGTTCGTTGACATTTTGAATCTGATGCACTAAACTTGTACAGTCCGATAAATACAACAATCCATCACGTCACAGTTCAATCGCGCACTTTTTGTAATCTGCTTTTAACACTTGCTAAACGTAACTGCAAAATACTTCTTAAAAGCAACAAAATCGCGAAACTTTTGTTTTGTAGAGCGAACGGCCCATAACCTAAAATAAAACAACGTATCGTACAAAGACAGAGCAACGACTGATTTTATTTTTTAAAAAATCTTAACTGCTAACGACAGACGTAGATGGCAGCACTAGACATATATTGTAGATATCATAACAACACTTATAAATACTTAATATCGGATGATACAGGCCATTTTGTCTCTTTTGCTTCAGATTGACTTCTTGTCTCTTCTAACGAAAAGAGCAGACTGTGTATGAGAAGATGGTGGCGAAAGGGTGAATTTGTTCAAGGCACAAGGCAGAGCTATTTCTTATGCCATGTAGATAAATAACTTTTACCTTTTTAGTTATGTAGGTAGAGTTAATAGGTAGATGTTCTGGGCCCAGCACAAACAGTAGTTATAAATAGTGTCCTTTATAAATGTTCAAGTCAAGTTGTGTCCCTTACTCATTCATATACCGTACAAATTATGTTCTCTGGCCTTTGTTAAATAGGTACTGTTTGCTAGTCTTAACAGAATCTTGGTAAAGGTTTCAGAATTTATGGTTAAACCTCGTTTAAGTACTGCTTGGCAGCTTGACGATTTCACTTGAGTTAATTTTTTGTTGAATCCTCTGCCATATCTTCACACTTTTCATAATCATGGAATGTCATTCAGCAATAACTAAGTTAAACACAGACGTTTTCAGAATTATAGACAAATTGGTCGTTATTGTTACTTTTATTTTATGTGTATTAAATTGAGCCATGAACTAACGTTTAATCTTTTTCTTTTTACTTTGATAATTAGCTACCACTTTCCCTGAGGATATATTATTGTTAGTACTTTTCGGGAAGGAAACTTTAACATAGCTGTAAAAGAACTGTTGGCCTACCACNTAGTGTATATCAATATACAGTCTTATTTTAACATTAAACTGCTGTCATAGAAAAAATCCCCTATACCAACTTTTTATATCAATTTAATAATAAATATAATGCGAATTACACAAAGGTATTTCAAATAGACATGAAGGGTCCTTAAATTTGATACAAACTAAAAGTTTGGTACACTTTTTGGAAAAATAAACACATAAAAACAAACAGCAAATATTTATATCCATTATGCACACAATCTTGATATTAACCTGTTTTTCGTTGTTATAAAAAAATTTAAGCATTTCGTCCCTAGCAAGCATTTTGCTTATCACCTTTATTTATGCTTAAAACTTGGATAATGTTGTCTAAATATACTATGAATAAACCTGTAAGCTTCTATAGGCTATTCACTATAAATAAAGCACTTCTTTTAAGGCATAATAACAAAACAATTATACTTTATTGTTGTCTGAGACATCTCCTCTCATGTGTTACCAAAAAAAAATTATGAAACAAATCAGGTCAATTAGAAAGAAAACAAAGAAATAACATATTGATACACTGGCATGAAATCATTAACTTTTTAAGTCTTAGTTTTGTTCTGTAATATTAAAACAAAATTGAGAATATAATTTTTACATATAAAAACAATACAAAACATATAAGATTTCAAAAAGTCTGACATTATTCTACCTTCTGTGCTTTGAGAGCAGGGAATTTATGAAATATATATACATTACAGGTTATTTTGTTACAAACTGCATATTTTTTTAATCTTTCTATTTTTTGCTTGAAAAGACGTAACAACCTTTATCAATGAGTCAGCTTTCAGGTTCAGTTCCATTAATACCTGATATTCATTTCATGTTTTTTTCCCCCGAGGTCTCCGACAGATTGAGGATCGAAAATCAATTTATGAGATTGGGTTTTATAAACTCCAAATCTAAAGATTTAAATATCCATCTCATAGCACCGTTACATTTGTGGACTTGTAGATTACTTGAGAGTTGATACCATCATTGATAATCATTGAAAAAAAGAATAATAAAGGCCACTTGTTACATTATCTGGATGCAGAATACAGACCTTGATATCACTGACTATATCAACAGATTTTTTAGGCATATTGTAGAAGGTAATAATGTTTGATATGTTGGTATCCCTGACTCAACATCAACTGCATCATCAAAATGTAGTAAAGAAAACTGAACATTATTCTTCTTAGGCACATGTGAAACCAAGGCACCAGCTTGTAACAATGTTAACATTCCGCTTCAGTGTGGCCGGCCCATCACTTATGTTGTTAAAGTGAGGTGGAATTTATTTTTTTATTTTGTAGTGTGCTCACGAAAGTTGTTCTCTTTTGTAAGAAATCCAAAACTAATCATTAGAAGGAAAAAAAACTGTCCATAGTGAAATTTCTATCCATGCTGATAATTGGGGCAGTAACGTACTTAATAACATTGTCTGAAGCATAGTAAACTTAAGCATAGTAAACTTTTTATGGGTTGCTGGGTTGCCATCCACCAAACATATCTAAATTACTTGTATAAAACATTTGTCCATCACTTGGCATAAACATTTATTCCATTTTTAACTGGCTGTCTAGCATATACAGGATCCAAAACATAGATGTCCAAACTGAAGAAGATGATAAAGGAGCTCAAGGCCAACAAAATGTTCAATACATGTTGTACCAATATTTCCCTTTTTGCCTCCGCATACACTAAGTGAGCCATTTTTCTTAGATAAGGATAGGCCTTATACAAAAAGGAATAGCTCTAACCCCAGCAGACAAGAGAAACAAGAAAGGTAGTACAAACATGGACCCTTGGTTTCATTAAGTGAATGCAATACTAGCCAACATGCAGAGCACACAACAGTTCGATCTCCTTCACAAAATACTCAAAAGTTTGTAGGTGTTAAGATAACGTGGAGGAAAAAAAAAACCGGGACGAATCCTGTTTATTTATGGACTACAGCCATGCTTGTGAGTACATGCTTAACAGAAATAAGTTATTTTAAATAAAATATAACAAAAATTATATGATTTACAAGTAAATATTTATACTACATAAATATCACTGAAGACCTTTTACTATTACACTATCGTTACTTTAGTTTTCTTTCTTTTTTTACTTTAATTTACTTTACTGGGGTACACGGCATGCAAATTATATATAAAAAAAAGAAACATGCTAATCAACAGATTTTGATACAAATTTATAAAACAGCCATGACAAAAAAGTAGGTATTGTGTGAGATTTAATTCACATGCAGTTCATTACACAGGTTAGAGTCTTCCAGGTTAAAAATTCATGCAATCATGCTAAATAATTTAACTTCTTTTTGGGCCGAGCACGAAAGCCAAAGACGAGCTGACCAGGCGTGGTTCACTGGCACAAAGGGCAGTACACTGCTACTCTGCTAAATGGTAGGGCTTCGCTAAGGCAGGTACGTACAGCAGTAGGGAACCGCAAAGATGTCCCCCAAAATATGCGACCACTCGAAGCAGGTCCAGAAAACTAAACTACACCATAAACAGCTGTGAAATTTGCAGAACCAGTTAAATAAGTACTTCACATGATGGCATAGAAAGCAAGATGGAAGCAAAAAGGTTTATCTTGCAAATTCAAGTCATGATCATAGATTAAGATGCATGATTGCAATGAATCTCACAAGTATAAAACAGAGAAACTTACACCTTTGTGCACTAAATTACACAACATTTAACAAGTTGAAAAGAAGCTGTTTTTCTTTCATTGCCAACGTAATTGTTACAATAATTATAAACATTTGTTTTATCCCGACACAAGATTCTAAATTGGAAAAAAAAATCAACATCATCACATAATAACTACCAACACAACTGTCACCAATGTGTCACTATTAAAATTTGTGATATATACAAATGTCAGTTATTCAGTTTTAGAGGTAAAAGAGTTACAACTACTTCACAATCTTTTAATGTAGAAAGTGTTCTACAATTTATATTTTTTATATACATATTTTCAGAAATAAACAGAGTGGTTGTGTATGGCAGCCATTTTGTTACATAAACGAGACCAGGAGAGTGGACTGGCGAGCTTTACAAGAACAATACTAAATAACAGGAACACTTAACAAAGTAAAAGAGGGATGAACACATTAAAAAAAACTTAACATGTGATTAAGATGGCATAATGTGTGGTCTGATTCTACACCATTTAAAAATTATGATTTTTTTGGACCTACTCTACTCTTCGCTAAGATTTTCATAATAGTGACAAAAATAATTGTCCCAGTGAAGTGACATTTGTACAAATGGTATATCACTAGTGTAGCCACTTTACAGAACACCATTCATGTCATTATCATTACATTGAAGTGAAAAATAGTAACGGTTTTGCAGAAGTTATGTCTTGTCCAGAAATTTTTCACTAGATTCAGTTTAAAAAATAATAATGTACTGTATAAACGAATGCCTCCCACTGGAAAAACTACTTTATTATATGCCTAATCAGAAATATTAATCATACTCGGTCAAGAGCAGCCTTATACATCAAAAAGTTTAAAACACGATATACAGAATTTGCAATAATTACAAACTGAATTTACAACAATGCTATTTAGTTGGAAAAAAGGTTTAGCTCTCACAAATAATAGTTGACCTTGAGATTCAACACAATTGAGTGAAAGAGACAGAGAATTGTGTATCAGACATTTTTATTGGTCTTGAGCCCTCTATCATCTGCTTTGTGAATTATATTAAAATTAGTATTGTCTAATTAAAATGAATTTCTATGTATGTATTTATTTGATTTATTTTTACTGCCACCGTCTAACTTTTATACAGTTGACTCCTATCTACTATTTATCAGGGACCTGTCAAAAAATTTCCATACATGCAGGATTTCAGTATATGAGGGTTCTGACATGCACATTGACGCTACTCCCCACCTGTGGTGTACAGAATGGTTCGTAGGGTCTACGGTTAATGTTCAGTGGCACAGACTATAAGGTGCCTTGAAGGTTGAGGGTATATCAATAAGGTAGTCTTTCGGTGTTTCACTTTACTGGTTGGTTATATTGTCTCGAGTTTAAACATACCAAAACACTTCAGAGGTGTGGTACTCTATTTAACTAACTGGGATTAACTGTGGGCGACGTCGTGGGGGAGGGGGGCTTCTTTGGCTGACGACTTGATACTTAGCTCTGCTTGTAGTGCTTGGTATGTTGTCGGCTGTGGATGAGATCCGGCGATGTGAGCGGCATTGAAAAGGCCCGCGTTTGGTGCCGTCTCCCCTCGACTGCTGCTCTGGGTCCGCTCCTCGATGCTCTCCTCTCATTCCGACGTCCTCTCGCGATTTACGACGCAACTGACTCTCTCGGCATGGTGATAAAACTGTCTCACTCTTGTCTAGTAAATTCGCTTATATCCTCTCTTGCCTCCCTCCCTCGTTTCCTACACGTGTCTCNATAAAACTGTCTCACTCTTGTCTCGTAAATTCGCTTATATCCTCTCTTGCCTCCCTCCCTCGTTTCCTACACGTGTCTCTCTTGTTGGGGGAGAGAGGAGGAGGGCGCAGTACCAAGCACTTCTTACATGCGCCATGGCTCTTGTTGGTGGAAGGAGGGATGACCTGCACCCTCAAACTTACCCTGTCAGCTTATTCTTCCGTAGTGCGTATCCCAGTTGCCCCGCGGTTTGGCCAAAAGGGGGATTGGGGGGGAGGAGTGCTCGTGGCACCACTTTCAATTTGTCAGCAGTTTTCTCTGACGTGAAGCTAGAGGTGCTCTTGCTTGGCTCTGCAATTTCTCCCGCTTTCCTATGTATTTACGTAGCACCTTCTGGGTTCTTCGGTGATATGCCAGCTCTTGCTCGGCACAACCTTGACACGTGTAACTGCAATCTGTCCCCTGGGTTGACCTGGCTGTCCACTTGTCTCGCGACATGTGTCAACTGGTAGGCGCTCGCGGGGAGGATAATATGGCGGGGAGGTTAGCAACGTTTCTACTCCCAATATGTGTTACACGTCAACATCAATAAAATACTATTTCTGACCTTATCATACGTAATTTTGAGTATAATGAGATCTGTACAATAACTGTGAATAAAGTTTATCTAATAAACATAACAAAAAATGGGGAATTTTTAAAAAAAAGTATTACTGTATTTGTATTACTGTAAATAATACATTAAAAAACACTTCGCTTCAACTTGTTTAAATAAAGAATATAACATCTCAAAATAATGTATATAATTGATTGTAATCCGACACCAAATGCAAGCCGACATAAAACTTTCAAACCCTCTGAAAATGAAATTAATATAACACCAAATGCAAGGCAGATTTTGAATGTCCCGCACACACACAATCAGCTGAGAGCATGCGGAGAGATTATAGATTGGGCAGTTTACAAAGGCAAGCCGCCACGTGCCGCCGCGATAAGCCTATCATGACTCATGTGCTCCTGACCTTGGGCGGATAGAATTTCTGAGGATATTTTCGAAAAAATGTTCTGGTCATTGCTCTGGCCTCTCTCAGCGAGACTCAATTTGAGGGGAACCTTCTAGATTGGGCAAACAAGAATACTTAAGCCGCGACGTCCCACGAGTCGACAATTCAGAGTTTGCAGGATTGTGCGACCTTAAGCGACAGGTGTGCGAAAACAGCAAAACGACAAGCATGCAGAGCAACGAGTGGCGACAAAAGTGACCAACAGGAGTGAAAACTACACTTTGTAGGCATTGGTACAGTGAAGAGAGAGACTAACAGGCAGGACTATTGAACTGGATGCGTGAGTGTAAGACATTTGGAATGATGGCAATGGACAGATTGAATATGTATAAACAATGAGTGTGAATAAGTGACTGTAATCAATATAGACATATTGATACAAACTTTAATTAGAATTGAGATAGATATGAAATATTTTGTTCACTGAAAATCACTTGAGTAATATTGGAGATAGATAGTTAAATGTTGTAAATAATAACAATGTGAATAAATTAAAAATGTAATTTAGTTATTTTATTTTTATTAGACCTCCATCCCTTATGAACTTGGATACGCATCTCTGGCCTCTTCTAAACATATAAAAAAGGTTTAATTTCCCGAGTTGAACAAAGTTGAATTACACTGAGAAATGTGATGTAAAAATTTGAAAATTTAACCTTTTTTAATTTAATAACTTAAAAATACAAAATTTCCTAAAATACTTTGATCTAAGATTAAAAATATATTACCAAATTATTATTTGAATGCCGTTCTTCTCTGATTTTAAAGAATTTATGAAACATTAATTTTTTTAATGCATTGAATGTTTACTTAAAACATCAAATAGTTCATTATGGGGAAATAGACTTAACACAAATTTCTATCAGCTTCCCAAAATACACTCATTTGCAAACAAAACTGATTACCCTGATGGTGCCATCACAGGGGCACATAAGTGGGTACAGGCACAGCACATGGTAATATGTATACAGAAAACATTGAAATATTGTACCACACCAAGCATGTATTGTAGGGTACCAACATTTGCAAGATGCATGTGGTATGGTGTTGTACCACTTATAGCACGGAGACAGGCAGAGATACGGTCGAGCATGGAGGCATACAGACGTCGGATGTTCCCCTGAGGAAGATCCTGCCACAGCTGACGCAACTGACCCTCCAAATCCACCGTAGTTGCAGCTGGCCGAAGTTGCCATCAAATCTGGTCCCAAACATTCTCAATGGGCAAGAGGTCCAGGGACCTTGCTGGCTAAGGAAGCATGTTGACATCACGAAGGCAACCACAGATCTCCGGTCTAAATGAGGCCGGGTATTATCCTGCTAAAAAATGGGGCTGTCAAGCTGCACCACGAAGGGGAGCGCACATTGTCACAGAATTTCCTGCATGTATCGCCGCACCATCAGGGTTCCTTCATTCATCACCAGTGGGGTTCAGGAATCATAGGAAATGGCACCCCACACCATGATTCATCTCGTTAGGGCGGTGTTCCACTCTATAATGAAGCATGGATCACAGCGTTGGCCAGAACGTCTCGAGACTCAAATTTGGCAGTCTTATGAATCCAGACAGAACCATGATTTGTCACTGAACACCACTCATCTCCACAAGCTACCATGCTGCTTGTTCCCGGCAGGTTATATATGATCTGCGATGCTCAGGTCATTATGGTAGACATCATAAGGGATGCCAAGACAACAGATCCCACTCTGCACTCCACAGACTCACAGTATAGGTAGAATGGTTCAAGTGGCGAGCAATATGCTGAAACGTACAACATGCCTCTCGGAAGCCGATGATGCGGCCTCTTTCAAACTCATCCAGCTGGGCAAAGGCTTGTCGAATGTGCCGTCGGGGCATGCTGCGTATTCACTCTTGGCACTGAGGCTCACGCTACTATTAAGGCCTTATTCTGTGTCTTAAGGCTACGAATTATGGAGATATATATATGCCCTCTAATAGCACACCCGCACAAGCAAACTGCATTAAATTTTAATGGGACACATGTCTCGCTATGATGATACTGTGTGGCAACCTTGATTTAATTTTCATGATTTGTTCATGGTGACCAATATTTTTTTTTCAAATGAGTGTGTATTACTGAAATTAGTGGCTTCAAACTACTGGGGCTGTGAAAATAACATATGTAGATTACAAGACAGTACATTTTATAGAGATATTTGAAGGTATATATTATTGCAAGGGCATAAGTGGACATATTAACTTTTGCCATTTTAAGGTCTGCAATAAATATGACATATCAAGTTACAAAGAAACCAAATCAGAAACACATAAGTACAAAAATAATATTCTCAGTTAAATTTGCAGTTCTTCCTCTATTACAAAATATTTTGCACTGGTCTGCAATAACTTTGATAGTACTGGTTACAAAAACCAAATCAAACACATCAGCACAAAATAATATTGTCAGTTGAAATTGCTGTTCCTCCTATATTACTAAAAATTTCTGACTGTAGAACCTCTGATATATGTTAATACTGTGGCTAATGCACTTCACTTTATTATTATTCTAGCATTTATTGATATACACTGTTTTGATTCTCTTCTTCTAACGAAAAAAATTCAGAACATAGAATAATACTATATGATGCAGAATGGCTTGTGATTATATTCTGATAGAGAAAATGACACTCTGAACTGATGAGAGGTGGCAGTGATGATACTGCGAATAAGTTTTAGGAATGTGGCCAGCTGGTGGTCTCCTCTTTTATTCCGCCTTAAATGGCACATCTGAATCAAGAGTGTATGTAAATTCAAAAACTTCAAATTTCTCATATCAAAGGTCTTATTTTCTTTCAAATATACACGTACATAATGTAACAAGTACTGAGTTTTTATCATAGAATTTTGATGTACTTGATGAAATGTTCATCATGTATTTCAATTTACTCAAATGAAATCTGTACCAGAATCTGGAACTAGAGCAGAAAATAAAGAATTAGAAAAACACAGACAACTAATTTTTGGAACCAACACATTTCTACTCATATTCCACAAAATTACATACTGAAGTTTTATAGAGAGTATACATAATGAAGATTCTAGTAAACAAATTTTTAAATTGTTATGACAACAGATGCACATATTTCCAAGCTGTGGGTTAATAATTAATATTTAGATTCTTCCATTATGCTTGCCAAATCCACCAAACAGAAATAACCCTGCACATGTTCCTGCTTTCTGGCAGAGTCAATAACAGAGAAGAAAGGATGCTGACACTAATTAGTGCTTGTTTACACCTCTTGAGGTACAGACCTGTCAAAGGAAACAAGAATAATGTTTTCAAATTATCAGAAAAGAGCACAATTTGTAATGAGTAAACAGGGGCTGACCGCTTTAATAATTTGAAAAAGAAGAATTATCCCTATCAAAAGGCTAACACATGCTAACAAATTTGACAACTTAAACAAATTATAAGAATACGATAAACTGCAATTTTGTGTATTTATTAAGGGTCATGGTAACAATAAAAAAGTTTCATGTCTAGATGTTATGTACAGAAAGGCCAAAGACAATGTGGCCTAGTTATACTGGGCTCTGAACTACTTGGGCAATCTTGTGCTAGCGATTGCATTGGAACCATCAATAGGCCAATCTCCCTCCATAGCAGTGTGACATCTTGGCAACTATGACCCCTAAGGACATCAAGTATGCACAGATGACTAGGAAGATGGATTAATGGCAGGGGTTATGTACATGCATGAGCAGTTGAATTAAAGTTACTTGCCTAGTAGCATGCAGCACCACCTTTTGCCTTGATGACAGTGGGGATACAGCATGGCATGGATTCCACAAAGTATAATAAGTGGTTGGGAGTCATACATACTGATCCATGATAACTGCAAAGCCTCCCATAATGCATGGAGATTGGTCAGAGCAGGCTCCATAGCACACACATCCATCTCAATAGCATCCCAGGTGTGTTGGATAAGATTGAGTTTGGGTGACCTAGGGGGCCATGAAATTAGCCTTAAATATATTGTGTTCATTCAACCACTTGGTCATTACCTAGCTTTAGGTACAGGTCTACTATAGGTTGTTGTAGGCGCAGAAATCAGTACACATGATCTGACAGGAAGTCCTTGTATTGTTAGCTGGTGCAAGACAATGACACGTGTACCAGGGGACCCATTTCATTCCATGTAAACAGTCTTTATACGAGAGGTTACCACCACTGACCTGAAATGTACCTTGCTGACATGAGGGATCCATCGCTTCTTGTACTTCCCCATTCTGTGCTCGCCCAGGCATTCAGTATAAGGTCTGACAGCATCCCAGTCACATGTAGCTGGGCACTGTTCCATGTGACTGTCACTGTTCACAGTGCTATTCCACCAACATGGCAGTTGTCTCTAATTCAACTGCTCATGATTGTATTTAATCTTTGGTATTCACAGTGTCTTTTTATGCATGTGCATATTATCCCCACAAAAGGAAACTCTTTCAAAACATTACAATATTTTTTATACTAAATTTTTTGTTTTCATTACACAAAGGGATATGCTAGTGATCCTCATACTTCAACATTATTTTTAGTAGAAATAAAGTTTTTTTTGTTACTTCTTTCTATATTGAAGGATTAAGGAAAAAGATGAGGTTGGGGATAGTAAAAATGTGGAGATACGAGGGGAATGGGGTGCAATTGGAAAGCATAAGGTTTTATTAAGAAAGGATGGGATAAACTTAGAACAAGAAAATGGGTCATTTCAAGATTATTCTTTGATTTTTAAAGACAATCCTGGGTACAAACTCAGATTTCCCCCAACTGGTATAATACCAATGACCATTTGCACTTGGAAGGACCCGGGTTCAATTCCCAGTCCAGCCATCCTGATTTTGGTTTTCCATGGTTTCCTGAAATCCGTAACAAAGGCCATGGCCGATTCCTTCCCATTCCTTCCCCAATCCCTCTTCCCTGAGAAACTTGCTCTGTTTCTAATGACTTCGCTGTTGACGAGACATTAAGCCCAACTACCTACCTTCCAGAAAAATCTAATTAAAATGCCTGAAAATTCTAACACAACCAACAGAAATAAACAAGAATAATTACACATGTGAGCGAATATAAATGCATTATTGCATTTACGCATATACAAAACAGAAGCAAAAAATTCTCAAATAGGCCTATTATGCACAAGTTTTAAAACTATGATGTTATAAACTTATAACGATTGATATATAAATTGTTATATTTCATGTACGATTTTTTAAGTTTTCTCCATTCAGTTTTTCATTAAACATATCATTGACAATGAAGAGGCACTACTCTGGGTACACTACTAAAAATCAAGACTTAGTAATAACTTTACAACTGAGCATTCTATTCCCATTTTTTTTATCTTCAGAAATGTATGTTCAGTATAAAATGTATAATATAATATAATTTGTAATATCTTCTTCCATAACCTTTGATTCAGCAATGTACAAAACTAAATTGTGCAAATCAAAATATGTTTTACCTCTGGAATGCAATCTTGATGAGAAACCATAACAACAATATCATCCAAAGGAAGTAGACTATGACATTTAATCTCAGTGTAAACATTTTTTCCCATTGTACAACATGCCAACAGCTTCACGAGTTCAACATGGTACCTGAAACACACACAATTATATTTATATTCCTTAACATTGTCACTATTTGTAATTCAAAACAGTCCAAACACTTATAATTCATACAACTATCACACATTAACTAAAAATATTACAATAACAAAACAAATCTACTCATTCAGCACACACAATATGCACCCAGGGTAAAATAAGCCAGACACAAACTCATAATCGTGTCTTTTACAAATAGTGCACCAATACAATACCCTGTGGCCATGTAGTATGCATTGACATAATGATACTTTTAACCTTCGTTACTGAAATAACAGTGACATAGTCATTTAACACCCACAATATGGATATTTAAAAAAAATTAGATGCTAAGAAACAAAGTTACTGCTCCTACTTTAAAGATGGTCTAGTAATTCAAGCCTATAATCATGTTAATTTGAGATGAAAACAAACCAAAAGAAGATGTAAATTGATAACCCTAAGAAATATTAGGAAAAATTAAAAATTTTATACCAATTTTTAACGCTAAAAAGTAATACAACTTTATTCTTTTAAGATACATACACATTATATAAACTATTCTAACCCATGACACTGAGCATAGTAATGTCTCATTTTAAAACTACTTTGAAACATTTTTTAGTTCTATTTATTTTTGACATATATTACTCACAGTATTCCATTACTTAACACTACAGGCAAAAACAACACATATATTAAATAATATTTTGTCATTAAATTTACCCAATGAGAGCACAAAAACATAATTTTGTACAGGTTTATTAGAGTACCACCAAAACTAGAATATGGTCATATTATATTCAACTCAAAAACAAATATGTGTATTAAATTATATAACAATAAATATTTTAATTAGTCCTCGGAAGAATAATTTTTACTTTTTGGATTGGATGGTTTCAATTAACATGGGTCTTAGATGCCTGCCTGTGAATCACATATGTTCCATGCTGGTGTAACAAAATTAAGATTTCTTCAGTCTACTTACAAAATATCTTATAGTTTAGTACAGGTGTCCAATAACCAAAGGGAAAAAGCAAGTGTGCACATAGAATAGAAGTCTTATTTAAGTCTAGCTTGCATGGAAATCTTTTCACAAAAATTAGGTTCCCCTACCAATAATTTATTGGGATATTATACAAAATTTCATTATCATGAGTATTTGTATCTGTCTCTCCTCTCCCTTCAAACATTGTTCCTTCGATAAAAATCAAAAAGGGCCATATACACAACCTGCAATGTGATACAAAATTATTTTGGGAAAAAGGTTTTAAGCAGTTCACTTGTAATTTTGACTGGCATATCTGCAAAAGCTTCACTATTTCTCAGCCTCCACCTTCAGCATGTACACCAAATTGGCAATGGTATTTTCTGGTTTATGTCTTGCCTTATGAACTTGAGTTTTCATTCTAGTTTACAGACAATTTTTTAAAATGTAATGATTGTTTTTTAAAAACATAAAACAGTGTATAGTTAAAAAAATAATAATTTTAAAGAAAATGTTTTCTGGAGTATACATAAATTTACTGAAAATAATGCTAAGAAATATTAATTACATACATTTATGGGTGGTATGAATTATAACTTATTATTTGTAATTAATACTAAATCCCTTTGCAAATGGAATTTCTTTTAAATATTTTTGGTATAGTGTAGTTTTATATCTTTGTGGGCACTTTTAACTGTGGGTTTTATATTATCTAACAACTCCTATACAAAATTATATAAATATACAATATGAAATGTATATATATTATTGTAGTATACAAGATAAAAATAAAATCAAAATCATATCAGATATAGAAGAGATATCAATGAAACTATAGGCATTATTCACAAAAGTGGGATAATTCTCCAACAAACTTAAATTTTATTCCGAGAATTATACTAATACAAGGTGTAGTTATTAAAGTAATGGGACTGTTGAGAAACATGCTAAAAATACTACAAAAACATTTAATATCCTTCAACTTACTATCTCCCAAACCATATCCATATACAACAGCAAATACATCTTTCACTGTTCAAAGCAGTGCTGGAACTCTTCAACTGTCACCCTCTTCAAAATATTAAAAATGTGCTCCATTCAATAAGCTTTTCACTTTGAGAACAGGTGGAAGTAGCACTGTATCAGATCAATCACAGGGATGAGTTTGTCTGCAAAAAACTGCCTCACAGAGAAGACATTGAGGGTGGATACATTGTTCTGATACAGAAGTCATGAGTCGTCATTCTCACAATAGAGTTTTTCCTTCCTCACTCAACCTCTCAGCTTGATCATGACCTCAATGCAATACTTCTGATTTAAGGTTTAACATTCAGGTACCTATTTAACCAGGATCATGCCCTCAATGCAAAAGAAAAGGGTCATCATTACCTTCAGTTTGAACTTGCAAATACTTGCTTTTTCATGGCATTGTCAGTATACACATCCTTTAAATTTTCAAATATTATGTCAAAGATTTTTCTAAGCTTTACAAGAATTTTTAGATTTACACACAGCTTGATTTTCACACTAACCATGATCCCGGCACAATGACAAAAATATTTTTCTTTTGCCAAAGTTCAGAGGTAAACCGGCCAAGAGATGTTTATGACAGAAGCATCAAGGATACATTGCCTAAGTCAGCTTTGCTTCCCATCCCTCAGGTGTGCCCTGTCCTGTAACTTAAGGAGGTAGTATCCATTCCATCTTTGATTTTTCTTACAAATCTTCGTAATGAAAATTGATGACCAGACATANTCACAAAAATATTTTTCTTTTGCCAAAGTTCAGAGGTAAACCGGCCAAGAGATGTTTATGACAGAAGCATCAAGGATACATTGCCTAAGTCAGCTTTGCTTCCCATCCCTCAGGTGTGCCCTGTCCTGTTACTTAAGGAGGTAGTATCCATTCCATCTTTGATTTTTCTTACAAATCTTCATAATGAAAATTGATGACCAGACATNAACTTAAGGAGGTAGTATCCATTCCATCTTTGATTTTTCTTACAAATCTTCGTAATGAAAATTGATGACCAGACATAGAAAATCAAAGCTGGACATGACATAGAGGACTACTTAACAAATTCTTTTAAATTTGTACGGTTTCAATAAAAAAAAAAAAAATTCCCATGTGGAATTGGCAATATGAAATAATTAGGTAATATTTGATTACGGTTACAGATGTGATACTAATCATATAAGAGAAATTACTTGGATTTTGAAATAACTGTTCAGATGTTCCCTATGCCTTGACTAGCTTGGTTTTTGAATATTGGCTCCAAAAATTAAGTTACGGGGGAAAATACGTAAATCTAAGATGGCAAGGATACTTCCCCCTTAATACACACACCTCATATACTGACAGAATAATCTTGTTTTGGACAAACTACTTTTAGTCCAAACCATGGGTAGGATTAATGCCGTACTAAGTAAGAAAGAAACATGGCAGATATTAAAATAAAGACTGGCTAGCTACATATTATGTACCAGGTGAAAACAGATGCAGATTACCTTCAAAGGAAAAATGCATTGAATGGCCTTCCATGGTAATTTGTTATAAAGCATAGATGGCTATTTATTATAGAATATGTTACTCACTTTATGATACAAGAGCAACCAAATCACAATATATATCAGTTATGTAATAGAAAATTTTTTAAAATTAATATGCAAAATGCTTACTTTGAAAGCACAAATCAACACTAAATGTAATACTAACATTTAAAAATAAAGTTCTGATTGCAAAAATAATCCTCATTATCTCTTTCTGCTTTATAAATATAATTTAGTTTATTCTGGTTGAATTCCCTAGTTTTGGGGGTTTGGGAGTACATGACGTCATGTGTGCTCGTGTACTGACCGTATTGTTTATGCTAATGACATCAACATTTTAATTTGTAACACTTGTTCATGGACAACCTGTATATGAGACAAACTAATTATCATGATAAATTTAAGATTTAATAATGAGAAACGTTTGAATACCTATTCAGTAAGCATAGCCACAGCACCTAATGGCTTTATATTGAGATATGATTTACTACACAGGAATCATGTGCAGATCTTTTCGAATGGGCAAGTTTATTCTAGGTTAAAGCTACCTTACCTCAAAAAAGGTTTCAATGTTAGTATACCAGTAATTTAGAAGTATTCAGAATAAAAAAAGATTATCCTAAGCAAAATAGAAATACGCCAAAAGTCAAAATTGAAATCAATATGAAACCTCTACCCTTAGACATGCCAAATGGACAGGTTAACTTAAGGTTCGGGTGTGTGTCAGTCAAACATGTGAGGCTAACACTGCAAATGCACCAGTTAACTGAAATTGAATATCAGGCTCAAGAACAGCCTGGAAAGGTTACGATTAAGCCCTTCGAACAAAATGTATGACTAAGTATCATTAAAAACTAAGTTCTGTTATCTCTTATACGAATACTTGAGAGTTTTTCTTCGTAAGCAGACGTAATTGGTTGTACTACAGAGGAAGCTGTGGCACCATTTCATCAATGCCGTATTGTGTTTAACCTGGTAAAAGAGAAGCAATTTATGACAGTGTTGAGAAACACAATCAAAATTTATAATCATATCCTGTAAAACTTGTTGGTATTTCCTGTTGTTTAGTGAAAAAAAGAAAAAAGATGGTGTGCATTGCTTGTGTACTGAGTACTGGAAAATAAACTAATTTCTAAAAGACGACATATACTCCTATCTTGTATTGATGATTTTTTAGCTAGTTGACCAAAACAACATTTTCTGACGACATTTTTTGAAGTATGTAAGGTGGTTTAGATGCTCTGATATCAACATAAACAACGTTGCACCAATTGACTGAGGCAGGTTTGCTGTCCAGCCATCGAGGGGGATATGGGTACCGGACTCCACAGGTAGGGGTTTTCTGTGGAGGTGGGCACCTGGGTGCTTGAGGTGTCATGGAAGTACCCTTCCATAGTATCAGAGCCTGGTAACCTGCCATGTACCTTAGAAAGGGTTGATGGCAATTCATACATAGCCACTCTCCACCAAGGCAACCTAAAGGCTCCTCAATAGGTGCTTCATCACCTGCCACCCCTGGACATAGACAAAGTTGGGCTACCCCGAGCAGTCCCTATGCTAACCGGCTTCCTTGTGACTGGGAAAAGGGTATCTGTCTTGACAGTCTGGGCCACAGAGGGGTACCAAGCGCAAACCAATAGGCGAGGTGTTGGACTACTGAGCATTCAGACCATTAGGGCCCAAAACTAGAATTGAATTGTGAAGAAATGCAATGTAATGGTAAAGGAGAGGATATGGTGTTAGTTCGGCCACTCCCCTCAGGTGGTCAGGGGTGAGCAGCGGATGACCTGTGATGGGTCTTGGCTTGTTTTGTGGTGCCCCATTGGACCGCTTTGACTGGATCACAGGTAAAAACTGTGCGTCTTCCCTTCTCGAGTAACGCCGAAAGGGGGAGGGTGGCAGAAGACGTATAATGATCTGTAATGGATGGCCCTCGCTCACTTTCTGGCCCCTCTGTGAACTGTCACTTCTACTACTCAATGATGGTTGAGCAGCTGTGTCAGCTGGCACCACAACAGTTCGGCTTGCATGTCTCCATTGGCTGGGAGTAGAGTCGGCACCCTGGGCCTTGGCTTCGGTCTTGGTCAGTGTGGTGTTGCGCTACCACCTCCATGGGACACTGGTCGAGCAGTCAGTCTGCGAACCCACCACTGCCATGTCAAGTTAAGTAGTACCACGGGCAACAGGAGGCTTTCTTCTGTGCCAGAGTACGGGTTTGAACTCGTGATAGCAGTGGTTGGCTCCAAGGCAGAGCAGACTTGGTGGGTTCCCGTCCACTGAGAAGGGTCAATGCAGTGAGCGGCAACATTGCTCCGGTGCTGACCTGAAGAGTCAGCAGGGGTGTGGGTAAGCGCCCCAAGGATGGTGCACCCCAGGCAGACCATGGTGCTCTTGAGTGCGAGGGTCTCAGAGTGTTGACAGGGTGAATGAAGGCGCACAGGAGTGTCACACATTCAGGTTTGGGTGAGGTCAACTGTCGTGTTAGCCTAACTTTACCTGTGATGATCAGGCATATCCCGATCCCCCTGC
This sequence comes from Clitarchus hookeri, assembly GCA_002778355.1. Lineage (NCBI taxonomy): Eukaryota > Metazoa > Arthropoda > Insecta > Phasmatodea > Phasmatidae > Clitarchus > Clitarchus hookeri. Next base: position 61,196 of record NQII01001994.1, on the reverse strand, counting down.
GCATTGGGGGGCCATCCCCATAAATAATGGCCTTATCAGATGGTGCTTGGGTGACATAAAATGAATCTCTGTTGTGAATGCTACCCTTAACAGCAAGAAATTATCATCGCTTAGAATGGTGTCATACCAGAGCTGCGTGGGGTGCAGAATGGAACTGTAATCGTCAATGACAAATCCTGTTCTTGTGTCACCCATGAGATCACCATGTGAGCGTGTGTTGGCAACATGGCCATTAGGTGGTTTCCTCTGCCATTGTGGAGCACCTTAGAGCCCATTGACGTGGGGTCAAGGTTTGGGGTGCTACAGCCACTCAACTCTTACACATATTACGGGCACACTAATAATGTGCCCCTATGTTAATGAGATGCTATGGCCCGTGGCAATACCATATCTGCCGGGGGTCCCAAACACACATTTTAATCAGGATAACACCCAGCCACATGCAACTCAGATCAGTCTGAATGTAATAAAGGATGTACAGATGCTTCCTTGGCCAGCCTGATCTCCTGCCAATTGAGAATCTGTGGGACACTGACGCTACTCCCCACCTGTAGGATACAGGATGGTCCATAGGGTCTGAGTTACCTTCCTGGATCAGACTATGGGCACCTTTAATGTTGAATAGGGGTAGTAACAATAACTGTAGTCACTCTGTGTTTCAATTTACTACTTGGTTATATTGTCTCAAAAGAAATATACAGATACAATTCTGAGATGGTACCTTGCGAGTTGGGGGCCTTAAGGGCTAATTAACGTACTCGTGCTAACTGTTGTAGACGTCTTGGGGGAGGGGGGACGGTAGGCATCGGGGAGGTTTCTTTGAATGAAGACGCTGATACTTAGCTCCATTGGTAGTTCTGGGTGTTCCGGCGGTAGGTTGAGGTCTGGTAAGTTGGTTGGCCCCTTCACAGGCCCTCAGTTGGCTTGTTCTTGTTGACGGCTCACCACGACTGGCTGACTCCACGATATAACTGACTGACTCTTCTTTCGGCGTGGTGTCCTTCATTCAAGCTACCACTCGCCTCCCGTTCTCGGTATCACACTCTGCATCCCGATGTGGTGCTCCTGGCGAGCCCCCACCTGACCGTCACCATCCGGCGCGGTCTACTTCCTCTCGGGGAGGCGCCCCTTGTTATGGGGCCACCACTCGACTCCCTGGCTCGGTCTCGCGCTTTGCGTCCCGACTTGGTGATACAACTGTTCTATTCCCGTCACACGACTGACAAATCTCGAGTCTCGGCATGGCACTCCTGTCTGTCACCTCTTGGCGCGGGTCACAACTGACTCTATGTCACTGACTCTGCCGGGGTCCGAACCCCGACCTCGGTTGACTGACTCACCCGACTGCCTTGCGTCTCGGCGTGGTAATATGACTGATCTCGACGTGGGGCTCCGGCGAGCCCCCCACCCGACGTACGCCTCTCCGCGTGACGACTGACGACTCAACCCGACTGATGTAATTCAACTGATCCCTTCCTTGTCACGCAAGTCGGCTTTTAACCTCTTTTGATCCCCCCCTCCCCTCAGATCCTTGCATGTGTGTCCACTCGTTGTAGGAGGGGGAGGGGGGAAACCTGTGCCCCTACAGCCAAACACTGTCAGCTCTTCTTACTCGTCTAACTAGAGGTGTGTTGGCACCAATATAGTTTACTTCTGCATTTTCGCGGTGTGTGTTCATGTTCTCCTGCCTTTTGCGAGAGGAGGGGGGAGACTCGTGGCACAACTGCCAAGCTCTGTCAGCCCTTTGCTTGTGTATCTCGGGTGGTCTGGCGATATTCTAGCTGCTGCTCTCCTTGGCACGTGTCTTAATTCCTTTGTGGGCGAAANGGGGGGGGTGTAAGATTGCGGGGGTTGTCAGCGATGCTTCTACTTACAATATGCGTTATGCGTCAACACAATTGGATGTTGGTTGAATATCCTCCCACCCCCATGAAATGAAGATGAACTGTGGGATTGGCTAAAAAACACATACCTCAGGACATTATTCAAACCCTCGCTGAATTTATGCCACGTCAGGTTCAGGAATGTATCGTCCAACATGGAGGTCCCACTACTTACTGATCACTTTGTATTTTAAGTGACTGGAACCTTCCTCGTCTATATGTGAAAATTAAATAATTTGTTTTGCACCTGTTTGGCTATCTATGCATGCAGTTTGGTCTGCTTTTGAGCATTACTTCATAGTGTGAAATTTTCTCTGTCAGGTAGTGTATATATTGATTTCAAACAGAGTTTTAATAAAGAGTTTATTCCAAACTTGCTAGGTCACAGATCACTATGAATTTTTAAAATTTCTTTAGTTTTCTATCTTCCTGCTTGTATCAACATATCACCCAATACCAAAAATAGTTTCTCACTAAAAAAATTTATAAATTCTTGGTTTTCTTCACTAGTGTGACACAATGAGAAATGTAAAATTGGCAATATTTATTTGCCACCCTGCATATTGTGATATTAGAGTGATAAAAATACTGATGCAAATGTTGCCAGATTAGGTAGTACCCATAACAATTACAAAAATTGTGGACAGTTTAACTGGTATATTTTGATGAAATGGCACTTATATGTTACATACAATGATACCCTATCTCATATAAAATGTGTTTCGTAAACATGGGGACAAACTTCAGCAGTGACGAAAATGTAAGTACCACTTTCTGGTCCAGTGATTATTAACGCCCCTGAAAAATTCTAAATGAAATTGCCTTAATCTGTATTGTGGTTTGCCTATTTCGTATGCAACACACATTCTGTTTTGAATGTTCAACATGAATTATCTCACAAATGGTTTGCAACACTAGAGATTGTAACGCTAAGACATTTTACTCGCCTTCATGTTCGGCGCGGTGGTTCACTCTCTGCAGCTCCGATCCCCTCCCTTTTTCTTCTCCGACTCTCCCTCCTATTCCCCTCCCCCTTTCATGCATCACATTTTTTTTTATGGATGTCAGTTTATTTAAGTCATTGCACAACCCGAACTCCTTCTATTCTACGCCCGTTTGACGCCTGCGGCATGTCTCCTGTATCAAGAAATTCATTATGGATTAGCTATAACGTTCTCATTCAGCAGGGATCATCCGCCATTATGTTAACTTCCTGATACTGCCTTTTGGGCGAGCAACTGTGTGATAGGGCAGATTTTCCAGTGAGTAATGGAGATCATTAGCATATTTAATTTTGGCAGTTTTAAATNAGCAACTGTGTGATAGGGCAGATTTTCCAGTGAGTAATGGAGATCATTAGCATATTTAATTTTGGCAGTTTTAAATGTTTTGTATTATGTGTGGCGTAGTTGCATATGTCTTGGGTGTGCCGTTTCATTTGCTTTTTCAAAATTGTAGTTTTGGTCACCTGTCTAAATCCTTTTTCGGCTCAACTAAGGCATTGTGTGTCTGTATTTTCCCATATTTTAACATGTCATGCATCGTTGTATTTGGCCGCCCAAGCAAGTAGGTATACTTTCATGTTTAATGTTCATGTTCTTCCACGACNTGTCATGCATCGTTGTATTTGGCCGCCCAAGCAAGTAGGTATACTTTCATGTTTAATGTTCATGTTCTTCCACGACTCTCACATTTTTTTGGGCCGTATGATTATTTTAATTGTGGTCCGGTTTTAAATCTTTAATTGATAGGGGCTCTCTAAAGTGTCGTAAGTGACTGCCTCCGCCGCGTTTCAATTTTTTTTTTTAGTGTAAATTATAATACGTATTTTTAGGGCAAAGGAGGCTTTAATGGCCTCGAAAAGCTGCCTTCCTTTCTGTTTACTGTGTATCAAATGGGGCACCACTGTCTAGTCATTGATGTGATAATAATCATACAGTATTATGCAAGAAAGAATATTTTCAAATATTGTGGTTTGTAAAACCAAGGTTGGAAGCCAATTTTTTTCAAAACTGTCATGGTTTATTTTGAAATAATTTTTGTTAAGAAGGCAAGTGATAGACGGAACTAGGTTATTAGAATTGTAACGTCATAATGTGATACTTGTTTAGAACGCAAATAATTGATGGTACTAATCATTCAGACTTGTAAAGATTTTATTTAATATGAAAGTACCTTATTGATGGTGCTATTAATATGATACTGTATTTTAGTAATACTAGAGAATTGTCTAGTTTTTAAAACAATTTTTATAATACAATTAATTAATTGTGGAAATGTTATTTAAGTAGAAGCGTTGAAAATTTTGTAATTTTTTAGTGTCAAATACATAGTTGTTCTAATCTGCTTGCCTTAGTGTTATTTGTGCTGTGGCACAGGTTCACCTGAGAGTGTTCCCACAAAACAACTTTTTTTTGTTAATTTAGATGTGCTGATTTACAGATTGTCTGTACGAATTGCTTAGAACGTAATGTTACAAAGTTTGATGCAAAAAGAGGGGTGGCATTTCCAAAAGGAAGGGGAAAGATATTACTAACCATGTTTTTACAGGTGATACGTTTTCCTCTATACAAAACACCATTCACCAATTTGTCGCTTAATCACAAGTAGTTTCTGACCTTTAAAATATACACAGTTTTAAACTCAAATTTTGGGGGCACATAGTTCCCTTAATAATCACTTTAGGGAATAAGTTGTACATATTTTTTGTCTTATATTTTTATAAGGAATTGCCTGCTGAAGTTTGTCCCCATGTTATATAAACATGTGGTATAAGAATTTATGACAAGAGTGACAATGCCCAGTTATTACACTATACTTCTCTACTAAAAGTAAGCACAATGTTCAGAATGCAATGTAAGATATAAAAAAAAAGTAACCAAAAATGTAAAATTAATAATTGAAGTAAATGGAACAAGTCTGTTATTTTGCTACATACAGAATGGTACAAAATACAAACTTACAGACATAAAAAAAAAACATGCACAATAATTTACACTAACTTACCGAAGAGCACTACTTTCATCCATACGATGCCTTTCAGATTTCATCATTTCAATAAAGTGGTTAAATGATGCTTTGTCATTGTAAAATACCAGTACATCTTCACCCCCATTGACAAGCTTTAAAATAAAAAGAAAAAAAAAAGAGTATATAACAAATTAAAGGTAATGCATACATGCTACAAAACAGTTAAACCTTACTAAGAAACATTGGTATGACAAACTTAGCATTTCACTGAAAGAATCAAAAGTTGGGTGTTTCCCAGATTGAAGTAAATAATACATTTTTAACTTAAATAAGCAATTACGTCCAGTAAAGTGTAGTTTATGTGCTGTGACTATTGTTGTTATTAGAAATTGAAAGTGAACAAAATAACTATATAAGGTGCTAAATATTAAAAAATAAAAAACTCACAAAGTTCTTAAAAATATAAAACAAATTACCAACACTTAACATATTATACAGTTTTATCTTGCAGAAATAAACATAAAAAAAAGTTTTCAAAAAAATTATAACTACGTTTTTTTAATAAATAAGCACCGCAATAAAGATGTAAGGAAAACTTTTGCAAGATCATTTTCATGCGATATACTTTGAGAAAGAGGAGAAGATTAATCTTGAAGCAAAACTGTACATTCTATGTCTGAAAATGACAAGTTAGACTGCCAAAAGTAATAAAAACAGTAAACTGCAAAAATTAATCAAAAACAGGAAAATTTGATTTGCTTTCATTATCATAAGAGATAGTAAATTTCTTGTAAACAATTCTTAAGGAAATATAGGAAATCTGGTACAGGAAAATCTTGAAAAACAACATACATGGCAAACATTACGACAAGAATGAAGTTGGAAAATTACCTTAAATATGAAAATATTGGAGTGGAGTGGTTTGTGAAGTTATTACCAATGAGGTCTTGAAAGCTGATGAGTGTGAAATGAGAACAATATGGATCAGCACCAAAATGCAAGAGCAGGGGAAATGGAAAATCCTTTAGAAAACCAGCCAACCAGCAACGTTGCCTGGCATGACTCCCAAATGCAAAAATCCAGAGTGACCCCGCCAAGAATCAAACCCATTTCACTTTGGTGAGAGGTAAGTACTCTTTTAACTGCCACACAAACTGTGGCCCCTAATATGAAAAAAACAGCATAAATTAAAGAAGTCACAGCATTAACCTGCCAGTGGTCGCTATATGAGATTTTCTCTCACATGATTGTAAATCATGCAGTTATTTCTTAGTTATACACTGAGGCAACAAAAGTCAAGGGATACCTCCTAATATCGTGTCGGACCTCGTTTTGCCCGGCGAAGTGCAGCAACTCGATGTGGCATGGACTCAACAAGTCGTTGGAAGTCCTCTGTAGAAATATTGAGCCATGCTGCTTCTATAGACGTCCTCAATTGCGAAAGTGTTGCCGGTGCAGGAGTTTGTGCATGAACTGACTTCTTGATTATGTCCCATAAATGTTTGATGGGATTCATGTTGGGCGATCTTGGTGGCCAAATCATTCTCTGGAATTGTCCAGAATGTTCTTCATACCAAACGCGAACATTTGTGGCCCGGTGACATGGCGCATTGTCATCCATAAAAATTCCATCGTTGTTTGGGTACATGAAGTCCATGAATGGCTGCAAGTGGTCTCCAAGTAGTTGAACATAACCCTTTCCAGTCAATGATCGGTTCAGTTGGAGCAGAGGACCCAGTTCATTCCATGTAAAAACAGCCCACACCAATATGGATCCACCACCAGCTTGCACAGTTCCTTGTTGACAACTTGGGTCTATGGATTCGTGGGATCTGCACCACACTCAAACCCTACCATCAGCTCTTACCAACTGAAATCGGGACTCATCTGACCAAGCCATGGTTTTCCAGTCATCTAGGGTCCAACCGATATGGTCACGAGCCCAGGAGAGGCGCTGCAGGCGATGTCGTGCTGTAAATAAAGACACTCGAGTCTGTCTTCTGCTGGTATAGCCCAGTACAGCCAAAGTTTGCCACACTGTCCTAACGGACACGTCCGTCATACGTCCCAAATTGATTCCTGTGGTTATTTCACGCAGTATTGACTTGTCTCTTAACACTGACCATTCTGCGCACGCGTCGTTGGTCTCGGTCATTAAGTGCAGGAGGTCGGCTACTGTGTTGTCCATGGTGGGAGGTTATGCCTGAAATTAGGTATTCTTGGCACACTCTTGACACTGTGGATCTCGGAATATTGAATTCCCTAACCATTTCCGAAATGGAATGTCCCATGCGTCTAGATCAAACTACCATTCTACGTTCAAAGTCTGTTAATTCCCATCGTGCGGCCATAATCACGTCAGACTCCTTTTCACATGAATCACTTGACTACAAATGAAAGCCCAACCAATGCACTGCCCATTTATACATTTTGTACGCGATACTACTGCCATCTGTATATTTGCATATTGCTATCCCATGACTTTTGTCACCTCTGTGTACAAGAGAAGCAGCTATACATTCTTGTAGCAGAGTTTCTAGCAGTCATCATTATGGAGATTAAGTTCTGAGAAGTAAACACCCTTATCGTTAGTCGTATCAAATGTCAATTTGTCAGTTCGTTGCGTGTGAGCATATTTCTCATCACGCAGACACTGACATTAGTATTTTGCGGAGGTCAACAGGGAAATGTTCGCCAGTTGTTGTGGCCCATGTGTCTTTTAGAATGGCAAGTAGATGAAGAATGTTGGTTGAATTAGCGCTATTACAAAATCAAGGCAAGGCTTATGTTTATGAGTATTGTATTGTGACTGTCAGGGAGGGCTATATAATTTTGGGTATTTATTGTTTATATAAATCAATGAATGGCTGCACGAATCTTGCATAGTGGAAGACTTAGAAAAAAACTATGACAACCCCCAAAAGATTGCAGACAGAGAAAGTGATAATGAAAGTGAACAAAGTGATAAGTTCAAAGAGACAGAACAGTCTGCTTCCAGTAATTCAGACAGTGATGATCCTCATTCTGCATGACCTAGTTATGCAGGAAAAAATGATGAAACACAGTGGTTGATCCATTCTCCTCGCCGTAATACACGCTGCAAGAAGTAACATTGTTATACATCTTCCGGGTGTAAAAGCTGTAGCAAAAGGTGTTAAGATAGTTTTAGATTGCTGGAAATTGTTTTTCCCTGACACAACCATAAATTAAATATTTGAAAACACTAATATTTATTTGAGAGAGCTTCGCAATAACTATAGTCATGAAAGGGATTGCAAGGACACAAATTTTGAATGGATTAGTGCTTTAGTGGGTCTTCTTTATCGAGCGGGAGTCAAGAAAGCTTAGCATGTGAATTCACAAGAGTTGTGGAGTGATGATGGGACTGCGCCAGTGTTTTAGAGCTACAATGACTGCAAGGAGATTTTATTTGTTGATCTGTTTATTGCATTTTGATGATATAAATTACAGACATTTGTGAAAGATAACTAATAATTTAGCACCTATACAAAAACTTTTTGATGATTTTGTCTGTCTCTGCAAAGCTAACTATCAGTTTGGAGAATATACAACTGTAGATGAAATGTTGGAAGCATTTCAAGGCCAGTGTAAGTTCTGGCAATACATCCCAAACAAGCTGGCTAAATATGTAATAAAAATTTATTCCCTCCTAGCTGCACGCATGTTCTACACAACTAACTTAGAAATATATGTTGGTCGACCTGAAAGCTCCTATAAATTAGACAATGATTCAAGAAGTTTTTTGATACATATTGTTGCTCCAATCTTGAACACAGCCCGAAATTTCACAATTGAAGACTACTTTACATTTGTTCCATTGGCAAAATATTTTCTTGAACAGAGCATGACAATAATTGGAACATTGTTAAAAAAAATTTAAAATAAATTCTACCTTCATTTCTTACTGTGAAAGATATGCAACATTATAGCAGAATATTTGGATTTTCAAAAAAACTGATGTACTAGTGTCCTACATTCAAATCAAAGCAAGAATGTGCTACTTTTATACACCCTTCATTCTAATCACAAAATTGATAAGGGCTCGGACAAAAAAAAGAGAAAACATAAATAATGACATTTTATAACCTGACAAAGGGACATAGTCATGGTAAATTAACTGAAAGGCCAATATTCAGTATCAAGAGTAAGTTTCAAATGCCCTTTGACTACGTTTTTTCTATTTTAAATGTTGGTGGAATCAACAGCAAAATAATATACAGAGAAAACAACCAAGGATTCAGTAGCATGATGGGTATTTTTGAAAAAAACTAGCTCTTTAACTCGTGAAACAGCATCTCGTAAACGGTTCTACCATCACAAACTTCACATAATGTTATGAGAAAAATTGCAGGGGTTGAGCCGACTAAGATGAGATAACATGAAGACATACCTCAATTTTGTGCTATCTGTCCTCGTAGACAGAAAGACAGAACAGGAAAATGAATAATGCTTGCAACATGTATGAGAAGCCCATATGTCCAGAGCATTTTACATACACATGTCCTGAGTGTGAAAAAAGTCCACAAAGTGAATAAATTGACTTTAACAAGTATCGACATTCTGAAATATATTTTAACTCGTTAAATTTGCTTGTGGTGTCGGTAACTAAAAACAGGAAGATATTAACATACAATGTTAAAGACTTTTCATGAAAAGTAACAATGTAAATATTAGGTACTTTATAAAATTTTATACAATGCTTAAATATTTAAATTAATAGAATTTTTATAAACAATTTTTGGCAGACATTGCAGCATTTTTCATTTAACCTTTTGAATCAGATTTTCCACAAATTTAAAAACATAATCATATTTATCATACTATTGTGAGAAAAAGTCTCACGCATGACCACTCATACATCTTCTTTCCTAGCGACCACTCATGGGTTAAGAAGAATTAATCCCCAAAATTTTGGAATTTTATATTTTCTGTGATGACCTGATATATTTTATGCTAAATTTTACTGTCCAACACAGCACAAGGCATTACTCTATACACTTTCGCAAATCAATATTGTCTAATAGCTGTTGCTATTATCACCTGCAGTTTCCTTCACAAAATAGTAATTTATATTTTCTCTGCAGTTACCTGTCAAAAATAACAAGGCTGGTGTATGTGTTAACAATTTAACAAGTTTTGGGAAGCAATTTTCATGCTCTCTTGTCCTAAAAAAATCTTGATATGCCTTTCAAAAAGTTGGCTAAAAAAAATTATGAGTCCAAAATGTGATTGAGCAATCTCCACCTCCTTAATTGCATGAATAATATTCATTCCTGCCACCACCATAACTGTTTATTAATTTATTTATACATGAACAAAATTCAGCCCTACAATCGGTTTACAATTTGTCGTATATACTGATTACAGCCATCTTCGCTTTAAAATTTAAAATATGGAAAAAATATTCAGTAATTAAACAACTTGGTATATGAATGATTACATATTAAGTAGTATGACAAAACTCATAAAAAGGATTTTAAAAAGAAAGCAGTCTGGTGTTTACAAATTTGAATATGATATAATAATAAAATAATACATACAAACACAACTCAAACGAACAATTTAATACTATACCACCACCATCAATAAATTCAATGTTAATAGAGTTATTTTTAAATTATAAAATTATGAAACAACTGGTTAGTAGGTGTAGTTTGATTTATTACACTGAGAAATTAAGTCTCTCCAAATTTTCATAATACAGAGTGATTCACTGTAAGTTTCTGCAACACTGAACCTTTGAAATAATAATAAATATTTTTCAAGTTTTTTTTTTTGCTGTTGATTAACAACATAATAGTTTACACAAATAGTCCATTCATTGTTTCTTCAGATGTTTAGAAATGAACATTTGAAAAATCCCCCTAGGAATAACATGTCAACTTGTGTTTTAAATAACTTGTATTACACAAATATGATTAACTTTAAAGTATTGTATTCTTGAATAAATGAAACTTTAATTTAGTATCTTCTATAACTAGTAATATTTATTTCGTATAAAATACGACTTAAAAACAATGAGAGCAGTTACGTGTTGGCAATGACTAGTAAGAAGTAGTTCATAGTTAAAATATTGTTTTAACGTAGTATTTTTGTAAGCTATTGGTAAATTAAACGACGCTTATTGAAGTATTTAAGTTTTTAGGTTGCACTGATGAAAACATATTTTATTGTTACTGTTAAAAATATCAGCACAAATTACAGTGCATAGGCCTTTGTGACATGTTTATTTTAACGTCCGAGGAATAAACTTGAATATGCAAAGTGGAGCTTGTCGCGCACACACTCTCACTCTCACTCTCACTTCCTCTCAGGAAGTTTCACACCGCTATTAGTAGCAGGAAAATTATACATGTTTTAAATTTTAGAATATTTCATACTTATTACAGCAAAAATAATGATTTTTGAATTTGTAATTTACAACTGAAACAAGATTTTGTTGTTTGAATACTTATTATAATATATTTAGATGTGCTGGCAGGACGGTTACAAATCCGAAGTTGGCAGAAGTGGCGACTGGCAACATGAAATGGCATGTTGCTGAACGAAGCGTTGATTTCTCTTCTTGTGAAAAATACTTATAAGTACCACATTAAGTTTGTACACATTGTGTTTTTTAAACCTACCTAGGCAAGTTACAATGTTGTGATAAACTGTTTTCCACAGCAGGAATAAATAAACTGTAACGTGTATCGTGACCGCTGTGCGTGAAAGAGTATTGTTGTCTTTACGTTAGGCTGGACCTGTGTGTGTGATTGCAAATATTGGACGTGCAAAATTTATACGTTTTAATCGTAAACTGTTTTATGACTAAATTAATTTTTTGAAAGTCACGTCTGTATATTTATCACAACATAACTTTGTCCTAGCTGTTTGAAACACAATTGTGTAACATGCTTATGTTTCCGTGATTTGAATGTTTGCCACAATCCCAAAAAAATACTAAGTCCAGCCTGATAAATTTAAATAAATAATGAAATAAACATAGGAGGTACCAATGCATAGAAATATGAGCAGAATAAAAGTTATAATAGGCACAGGCCTACTATAACTGCGCATGTTCACCACTATCTTTTAAGTTTGTCGCTGCTATGTACAAAATATAAGCAACACGAGTTGCGTGCTTGAATTTACTGTGTCTTTTCGTTGGACTGGTTGTTCCTTCGTTTTAATATTTATTCCAACTGAGGTCGTCCTTTTAAATAAATAACTCAATGCATATCAATAACAAGAGTTCTTTCCCCTGCAGTTGTAACAGGGTTAAACACAGTGATGACAAAATATTAACATGTATTGCATGCAATGTGCTATGTCATGTATAACAAATATGTTTACAATATAAAAAAATTACCGTAAGAACTATTGTCAATATAGACATTGTTAAAAAGTCTTAAAGCTGCCTAAATAAGATTATAGGCCTAAATTGTGAACAATCGTACAAAATATAATTTGAAATAGGACAAAATTCTTTGAACAGCTGAAAACAGTAAACAAAGCATTTGACAGTTAAAATGTAGAAGTCACATGGCAGTGTTTATGTTTACATGTAAAGGAAGGATATGTAATCGGTAACCAAAAGTAGAACTTTAGCAGGGTTTCATAATATAGCTATGTAACTGAAACTAAACAGAACAATACATAAATGTAATCATACTCAGTCAAGTTACTGAGAAAAACATTGTGGAATTTGTTCATATTATCATTAAGTAATATTTATACTTTTATTACAACAGCAACTGTGGATGTCATTACCAGAGAGAAAAACATTGTGTTCCTATCAAGAGTTCTGTAATCTCTAGTCCCTAACAGAGATTAGATATCTGGTTCTTAACTATTATAGTGTTAACTTATATGATGTCTATGCCACCTATTGCTCTTGTGACACAAAGAACATTCACCAAATAAATAAAAATATCTGCTCTTATACTTACTGTATTCTGCTTTGTACTTTCTTCTGTACTTCCTTTCAAATTTTGTTGTCCTATAAGATTTTCTGTCCCTCATGCCTATTGTGACTTTATGCTTACCTACTTTTCTTGTATATCTTTAGAACTTACACACTGAAGTATAACAAGGTCATTTCTAGAGCTTCTGATAATATATGAGGAACAGCAGTGAATTCATGATTATGTGGTGTACTACCAGCACATGAACTACGAGCACTTACAATGTCCATTAACTGTTTACCTTTATTTTTGGGTGCATGATATTTTCTTGAATGAATTCTCCAACTTCTATCACTTTGCTTCTTGGTCTGATTTTATGTGGCTGATGAAATTAATTTTTTCTGTTTATTTCTACGTATGGTATCTTTCAGATTCCTTTCCCTTTCGGTCTTCTCATATCTTAAGACGTCTTAAGATGAACTCATTTTTCTTTTCAGCTCCTTTTTTCTGCTCCTACCCCTCTAATTGGTACTTTTTAAACAAATTCTTAGTTTTTTCTTTACTAACAAAAACGAAGAACATTTTTAAAAAGTACCAAGTACAGATGTAGGAGCAGAAAAAAGGAGCTGAAAGAAAACATATGTTGATCAGGCAAAAGAATTTTCTAATCATGAAGGAGAAAACATGCAACATGCATTAATGTTTTCAAATCTTGGGGCATAATATGCTAAAATTTAATATGCAAAATGAGATTTATTAAAGTGTAAATATTCATAAAAAAAATACTACAATAGAACCGGACCCTTTATAGCTTAAATAAAGATGAAAAATAGCTTTAGCCACATTATGCAGCATTTTAAAATGTTTTGAGCTTCAAAAATTGTGATAATCTCTTCGTTCACATGGTGTGGGACAATTTGGCATGGCACTATGGTAAATAGTGACATGACATTTCCCATGGGAATATTTTCAACACAGTACAGCAAAGTGTTTGAGATATGGCATACTGTTGACGGCAACTCAGATTGTGCATAGCCATTGGTTTACTAGAAAACAGTGACATATATAGAGACCCATCAAAAGGGAAGGGGTGGTCTGTATTTGGAAATGGGAAGACTGGTATATTTTATCTCACTTTAGCCAAAAGTTCCAAGAATAATTTAATTCAATATTGTTTNGGGGGGGGGGGAGTGGAAAGCCCTCAAGCCCTTCAGTCTGTCCTGTACATTATAAAAGACCTCTGCTTTAAAATTATGCTTTCATCATTATTGAGTAACTTAAAGATCAACATAATAGAATATAATTTTAATTGTCAATCTTTGTCCGACATTACAATCATCTAACACATGTGCCACACACTTCAAATTAGCTTCCATGGAAACCACGTGCAAGTAGTGCAGGGATAAATAAAATTTAAACTAGAGTAGTTATGAATCATACCAATAAATAAAACTTTGTCTGTGCACAAGTGTTCATAAGCAAAAATATTATTTTAGGGCAATCATATTTTGTATTTGTGTGTCGACAATGGAGTGGAATGGAGAGGTTTGCGCGGCTCTTTAACAACGGGGTCTTGAGATCCAATAAGGGTGAAGCACGGTGAGTATGGATCAGTACCAGACTGCAATGGGAGGGGAAACTAGGGTTCCCAGAGAAAACGTGCTAACCAGCGGCATTATCCAGCACAAATCCCAAATACAAAAATCTGGGAGAGAACCTGCTGGGAATCGTACCCGGTTCACCTTGGTGAGAGGTGAGTGCTCTAACTGCTGGAATACCATGGCCCCATGTGCTGATAACATGATAGCTATTCATGTAATGAAATATAACCATAAAATTTTAAAATGTCTCACAACTTTTCCTTTTTTAAAAACGAACATTCTGTTTAAATTAGTAAGTTAAAATGACTTTCACTTAAGTACTTGCTATATTTCCAATAAATTACCTATTAATTTAGTGCAAAGCCTACTACTAATTAAATATATGGCGTAGGAAACTAAAAATTTAGATATTTAATTTTTTCAATTAAATGATTTTAATAAATTCACATATACAGAAAATGTAATTCATTTTATGCATTATTCAAGTAAAACATTAATCTAATTAATAGCATTTGTTGATTGTGAGTTTAAAATCGGACCTATAAACTCTCCTCACACTATTGTTAAATGTGTGCCGTCTCAGGATAGCTCCGAGATGGTGTGCATAGTGAAATAAGAGCACAAGAGTGTCTGCATTCTTAAAAAGTTTAGAAACCAAAATATGCAATTTCCACAAATAAAAATGGTTCTCTGCGAGAAAACTGCCAGCTATGCTGCAAAGAATATTTTAATGCAATGAAATTGGGTTGTTCTAAAGTGTTCTACCCGACAAAACATTTATTTATTTTTAAAGGTGAGAAATGCCCTGGGGGTAAACTTAGAAAACAAAGAATCTCTATTTTTTTGTTTACCAATGCCCATGGAACAGCAAAATTATCACTGTTTGTTGTGAAACAAAACATTACCAATATAACTAATTGGGCCATACACTAAGACTGAGATAAAAGGAACGTGTGTGTTAAATAAAATATTTATATTTTCACAGCCAACAATTTTTGGTGTTAAAAATTATCACCCTTCTTTAACTATATGGCTATGGGATGGCCCGGTAAAGTAAGAATTGGTTTTGTGTTTTGAGAGTCGTCGCTCCTGTAAGCGAGTCGCATATTAGGGCAGTGTTATGGCAGTTTTGAAAGCTATGGGAATTCCGATTGGTTCTTGAAAGCCATGTTGTTGTGCAAGATACACCAATGTTGAATTGGCATGATGGCCAAGGTACTGGTAACATTAACAATCCCAAACTTTTGAAACCCAGCACAAATGCATGAAGTGATGTCACAGGATGTCAATCTCCAACAATTAAAAAAGAGTTGTATAATGTTAAGTTAAAATTATAGATATCATGAGGAGATAATAATAGCAATATTAATTTTAGCATGGAATTTCAAGAATTTCTGTCTACAGTTTGTGTGTATTCGGTTTTTGTGTATTTGTGCAACAGTCATAACGAAGTTAATGTAACTTCCTTCTTGCCACCACTACTGCAATTCTGAAAGCATCTGCGGTCAAGGCTAGAAATATGTCCCATGAGGGTTAACTACCTATTTGGTTTCTGTTCATCGTAATTTTCAACCCGATCCTTTTCTTCTTAGCCCTAAAACTGTGTTTTACGTAATGGAATTGCTTCATTAGTTACATTTAACTGCTGGCATGTAGTGCTCACAGGTGGTCCAGTTGTAAGCCTATGGGCTTGGCCACGCTGATATTCTTAACCTAAATCATCGTGGCTTGTGGTGATCCATGTTGAGACACATCAATCTAAATTCTCAATGAATATGAATATTTCCTTCAATGTGATTTTTATCATGTGCAAGAGTGAAATGTGTTCATCCAATATGAACCAGTGCATTAAATGTGTAATGCCAATAAAGGCATACTGTATGTTCATAAGTGCAAGAACATTGTTTAGTGTGCCTTGGCATGTTTTTCCTTTTCACTACGTGGAATGCAGTGTAGCCCTAATTTCAATGCATTCAGGTCAGTACTGAGTCAGCTAGATCACTATGCAGTTCGAGTCATGGTCACTATTGTTCACCTTGGCACACCAGTATAATTTAATAGTTGAGAGGTTTTGGATGGCGTGTAACAGCATGTCCCTTGAGTGCCGGTGAGGGTGAAATAAAGTGACGATGCAGCAGCAGTGGAATGCAAGGGCAAAGAAAACATGAGAATTTCAAGAAAACCTGCCAGTCAATGGCAGTGTACACCACATTTCCCCACATGCAAAAATCCAGTGAACTCGCTGGGAATTCAACCCAGGTCATCTTGGTGGGAGGCAAATAGTCCAACTATTGCAACCACTACGACACCTAGAACGTACTACACAATGAGATCTCAGGACCTTAGTTGTGTTAATTGCATCTTTCGGTGGTGACTAAACACACACAATTATGTGCACACATACAGAACATATTTAGGCTTCTGAAATAATATATAACAGCCAAATATACTGCCATTATAATAAATTAAATTTGTTAAACATTTGCTTTAAATACCAACCAACTTGAAACCCAAAATTTGGGCGAAACTTGCACGCAGCTAAATTATTTGCCTATCATTCAATAATTTTGTGAACTCTCATGCACTTTTGGCCTCCAAGAAATGCAATACATTTTTACATCACAATATTCACTGAATACCACACATGGTTCACATTTTTTTAAATTTTATATCAGTTATAGAGTAGACAACCAACAAACATACTCACCCATTTCTAAAAATTTAATTAAATATACATAAATGCAGTCTGTTTTTAACCATTACATAACAAAGATGCATAAATGGTTATTGCTTTTCAACTCCACAAAAAGAAATTCTGTAGGTAAACAAAACGAAACAATAAAAAAATTTTCATTATGTCCATGGAGTTGATGCTTTCACCTGGTTAACAACTTTGGGGGGAAATTAACATTCCTACTTAAGCAAGCAGAATCATTTTATAGCTTAATTTGGCATATTTAATATTTACACATAAATTTTCAGTAAATTTTAAATTATGCGTATTTTAGTCAACAATGGGTAGATTTAAGTATATGCAGATGTTTTCTAGACTTTCTGGAAAATTTGATAAAAAAAAAAGTATTTTCTTAAATGTTTTCCAAATGTAAGGACCGAGTAAAACATTACCAATATATTATTTTAATTAATGCTCTGTATATTGGATTAATGCGTATACTAGAGATATAGATATATATTTTTTAGAATAACCACAATTGACACAGAAGGAAGATGCACAGGCCTGAAGAAAATGAAAATCCTCAACCAGTTGAAACCTGTCATAAGAATATGTGCCACTTGTTTCATGTCTCTCTCAATTCTTTTCTTATTTATTTGGTATTTTGCAAAATAATTTTTTTCTGTTGGAATGTTTTATAGTTAGGCTTAATTTTTTTTTTTATTCAATTTGAAGTTGTAAAACAAACTTAATTATCTGAAAATCATGTAATATTGAAATATTTATCTGTTATATATTTTTATGCTTATGTTAAAAAAATAATTTTCTTAATGTTTATCAATTCTTTACATACATAATACTGTGTAAATTCTTAATTTCCAGTTATTAAAATGACAAACATAATTTGTGAATTATTATATGTCTTTCTGAAATAGTGTTTTTATCCTCCATTTTGGGTAAGTTTGTTTGCAGATATTTTATTTTGCAACGCGATCATATGATTGTATTATTTTGTTTATAATCCTTTTTTTTAAGAATTTTTGTGTTTTTTTTGTACAGCAGTTTGCCTGATATGGCTTAACCTTGTGGCCAACCTTTTCATCCTTCTTGTGATGTGAGCCGCACACCCAATCGTGGCATAGTCGTTTTGACCATGATTCCACTTCTTTGGCCAGCACCGCAGTAATGTCTGAAATGAACCTACAAGTAACCTCTAAAATATCTTTGCCAGCTGTACATGCTGGGGAGTGCTACGAATTTTCTGTCTTCTGACACGTCTGTTGTTTAATAATTAATTTATTTAATTTAAACTGTTCAACTGCGAAATTATTTTTTGTTTTTCTCTTAATTTAAAGTAAAATAAATGTAAAAATTAAGTGTTGAATGTAATGTAAAATTTCAAATGAAGCGATCCAGGGTACCCGACGATGTCGCTACTTGGCCACCTGGGTTATACAGGGTGGTGGCCAGTAGTTCATATAGTTCAATTATGTAGGTACAGACTAAGGACACCTGAGGTTGTTGCTTTAGGGGTAAACAAATACTCGTATTCTCCGTTATTTAACACACCAGGATTTTATTGATCAGAAGGTCACATAGTTATTACACACCCTGGCGAGACTGAGCCCCCCTGCAAGTCGTTTACCTCAAGGGCTGGTGGGCTTGAATACTATGCATCGGGGTAGGTTGTTGAAGGGAGACGTTTCTCTACTTATCTGCGACTGCGGCTTTTGGTGTGTTGTCTTCGTTGGTAGCCGAGGCATGGTGAGTTGGGTGGCCCTGGTTCTGGCCCTCGGACTGGCTCTCGTTGACGTGCTGTACTAAGTTGGCTTTTCCCTGCGGTTTTGACGGTCTCTCTCTGAAGTCCGGGATTAGGGTTCTACCGTGACTTGTACTTTCCCTGTGATCCCGGCTGGCGTTCCTGATTGGAGAGTGCATCCTTCTCGGCCTGCTTCCAGCTATCGCGTTTCTGCATTCCTAACCGCGGAAACTGCCACTACGTTTTCGGTACTTTTACNGTGGCCCTGGTTCTGGCCCTCGGACTGGCTCTCGTTGACGTGCTGTACTAAGTTGGCTTTTCCCTGCGGTTTTGACTGTCTCTCTCTGAAGTCTGGGATTAGGGTTCTCCCGTGACTTGTACTTTCCCTGCGATCCCAGCTGGCGTTCCTGATTGGAGAGTGCATCCTCCTCGGCCTGCTTCCAGCTATCGCGTTTCTGCATTCCTAACCGCGGAAACTGCCACTACGTTTTCGGTACTTTTACTGGGTTTGTCTCGGAAATTTACTCATATTCTCGGCACTGTTCTCGTCACACGACTGTTTACTCCCGTTTCTGATTCGGCTTCTCCCGTTTTGGCTGCATCTATCTCGTCTCGTGGCTGTACCGCCGAACAACTCCCGCCTCGGCTGGCGATAATTGCTCCCAAACAATTGATTGTGAACAACTGATTACAACTGACCGGCCCTGTGTCGAGAGAAACAGGGACTTCCCTCATGTAACTCACACGTTTTTTTTGTATAGGATNCTCACACGTTTTTTTGTATAGGATTTCGGTCTCATCAGCGACTCGCTCGCTCAACCTAGGGGCGGAGGGAGGGGTGCGGCAAGCGTCTCTGGGATTCCTGGCAGCTGTGTCGGCACTCATCTGTGCGGGGGTTAACTTGTTTCCTTCGTAGAGGGCTTATATCAGCTAATTTTTGGGACTTTCCCTGTTTCCTTTGGCTTCGGTTCATCCCTGCATATTCTTATACGGTGGGACATCCCCAGGGGTTATTTCTCAGGGTTTGAATACAGCGCAATTCCTATCCCCGGTACATGCCACACGTCAACGATATAATCACGGCCATAATATACTGTAACAATAAGAGAGAATGTAATTTGTTTAGTACTCAGTATATTAAAAAAACTAAGGAAAAAGTTAATACTNATACTGTAACAATAAGAGAGAATGTAATTTGTTTAGTACTCAGTATATTAAAAAAACTAAGGAAAAAGTTAATACTTATCTCTTCATAAGAAACAAATAGAGTTTTATTTGTTTACACATACATACATTTCTGTTGTACCACAAAGAAAAAGAGAGTTCAATATAACCATCCTAAGGAAATAATAAATAAGTATTTGGTTATTAACTTCCTCAATTATCGCACATTGATAATATATAATTTTATAACTATAATGTTGTGTTTATAAAAATTTCAACTACACCATGAGTGTACCTAATACTTTATTTATACTTTTTTTTAATAAGTAAAACAGGAGCATGCCCATAATTTCATCTTCTGTAGTAAACCTTAAGTCTACACAGAAATTTAGATCCCACCTTTCATTTATGTGCCATCCTTGTGTTGTAATGTGAGTACCTAGGAGTGCTCAAGTTTGTGACATTAAGGTGCTATATAACAACTATTCTACTGCAAAAGAATTATTCAAAAACATGTANATACTGTAACAATAAGAGAGAACGTAATTTGTTTAGTACTCATTATATTAAAAAAACTAAGGAAAAAGTTAATACTCATCTCTTCATAAGAAACAAATAAAGTTTTATTTGTTTACACATACATACATTTCTGTTGTACCACAAAGAAAAAGAGAGTTCAATATAACCATCCTAAGGAAATAATAAATAAGTATTTGGTTATTAACTTCCTCAATTATCGCACATTGATAATATATAATTTTATAACTATAATGTTGTGTTTATAAAAATTTCAACTACACCATGAGTGTACCTAATACTTTATTTATACTTTTTTTAATAAGTAAAACAGGAGCATGCCCATAATTTCATCTTCTGTAGTAAACCTTAAGTCTACACAGAAATTTAGATCCCACCTTTCATTTATGTGCCATCCTTGTGTTGTAATGTGAGTACCTATGAGTGCTCAAGTTTGTGACATTAAGGTGCTATATAACAACTATTCTACTGCAAAAGAATTATTCAAAAACATGTATGTACACTAATGAAAATAATAAAAATGCTTTGAATGTTTTTTAAATGTAACATTAGATGGTAAAACACATACCAAGACAATCTAAAAAGTAAATAAAAGAGCACACTAAATATTTTCTGTGATACCAATAAAGAATTTTTTAAGTTTAATAAGAGAAAAAGGAATGAACTGTCAGCAACATGACTTAAAAACTATGTGTGTATCTTTGCTATTCCAATAAATTTTTTTCAAATTTACATATAAAATACTATGTGTAATCACTCTGTGACTTGTATGTATACTATATGTAAACATTCCATTACCTATTTCAATTTTTTTTTTGCGTAAATTTAATGCAACAAATTGATGCATGATGCTGTGATCTGTACACATATTGTAAGCTAATGCAGTTTCTTTCTTCTAGACATGTTCTATATCAGGGCCAGCCCAGAGGTTTCTCAGGGCCCGGGCAAACAACATTGTTTGGGCCCCCACCCATTCTTTTACTACTCTCTGCTTCTTACTGTGTTATCTTGTAAACAATTTTAGTGATCAGAAATCAATTGTTATAAAGTGTTTGTTGAATTTTGGAAAAATAAATAAAATGATATGTAAGCCAAAGTCCAGTGCCTTGTAACTGAGGTGAAAGGGAATAAAAATGATATTTATGTTTAAGGAAGTTTAATATTTACTTGTCTGGAAAGATAATTTTAAATATATGCACAGAAAGTAATATTTAATTTGTCATCCAGTTTCTTCTACTGCGTTTAAACCACCAGCATTGTTCCTGTTGGAGCATCAATATGGTCAACGTCATAAAGAGCAAAGTCTGTCTAGAAAAGCCTCTAAGACTGGGTGTTTGTACGGGGAATCTCACTGAATTTCTTATGTAGGACAGCTTTCTATAGGCTGGTCTTGGTTAATTGCGCACTTAATATGGGAAAGAAACAAAACTAAAAAATTATTTGCAAACCAGAAGAGACTGCTTTGGAAAAAAAAAAAAAAAAAAAAAGAATGAAAGAACAGAATTGCAGAAGACAATGTTCACATTATTTCACATTTATTAAATAATATTATCAAAACATGACAGACAAGGATATCAATTAACGGGAGACACTGTGGAGAGGGGACAACAACACTACAGTATCACATACACAGTATATAGGTGATGTTTGTTATATTAAATTCATTATTTTGGAACACAAAATATTTTTAGAATATTAAATATATATCATAAGATAAAAATGTGAAAATGTACTCTATTCTTGGCAGCATGGAAAGCAACAGCTTTAATAAGATGAAGATGTTTACCTCCTGCATCACCATATCTTGGCATCTACGGATGAACTGGTTTTCAGCCTTCACAAGCGTCTGGAGAAATTTTAGATATTGAACATGACGACCATGGGTTTCTATACAATGCACAAAATGCTGGATTACTTGCTCATTTACTTCATTACAAAGTGTTAAGTTATCTTGAAAGATGCTACGCACTGTTTGAGCTTCAAGAATCTGCAAGCGTAAACCAAAGTATCACATTCAGAACATCATCAATACATATAAAATAAACAATATATATAAAATTTATAACTGCATAATAATAAAACACATTTTTATACGTACACCAGGATTAAGAAAAAGGTCTAATTGTTTATGCAGTAACATTTGATTCTGTTGATTTCCCAAGCAAAAATTTTGCAAGAACTCATGTGCCAAGCGCATCAATTCAATCATGCGAATATCTTCTTTTTTGTCATATGGAATCTGTAGCATATCGAGGACAACTGTATGCACTCCAACATTTCTCAGGAGTCTCTGTTCATGTTTCCTTGGCTTGGGTAGTGCACCAGGGTTACTTTGCACACAAAGTTTATTCATTCGAATCAGTATCTGTAGACAGAAAAACCAAGCAAACAAAATAGTTTCAAATATAAACTAGGAAAAGAACCAAATTTACTGTATGGAACAAAAAATTTGAAGCACCTTAAAAAGCACTTTACAAAAAAATTTTGTGATATAAACATGCAATTTTTTGACAAAAGATGCAGGTGTCACACAGCAAACACTATTTATTAGCAACTAATTTATAGCAAAAAACAAATTACGGAGTTGTAAACACAAAATAAAAGATATGAAGGTNGAAGGAAGGAAGGAAGGAAGGAAGGAAGGAAGGAAGGAAGGAAGGAAGGAAGGAGACAATCCCTGAGAGGATAAAGAACAAAAAATATATAGATATAATTTATGGTACAATTAAATTGTTGATTTGTATGTTATCCAGGCTATATGACTAAATACAAGAATTAAGATCCACTTCTGTGTCATGCACATAGGCCATTCCTTCTGTCAATATTTTTTAAGTTAGTAAAACAGACATCATTAATTTTTGGATTGACTCTTAGGCTGTCAAAATATCACCACATTTATTCTTCAATATTCCTTGTTTGTTTATTTTTTAATTTTGTGACATTTAATTTGCTATGGTAATTATATGATGGCATTCAAATAAAGTGAAAAAAAAAAAAATCATAAAGTACTGATATTACTTATGCTGCATTTCTCAGAGCATTTTCTTAATATTAAATAATTTATAACATATTTTTATTTCCTGATATGATTCAGTTATGAAAAATAAAACAAAATATCAGACATTAACACTATTTGCTTGAGAGTTCAAGCACAAATATCTACAAGTGTTTTGTTATCAACCAAAACATAATCACACGTGTATAACACTCAAATGGTGAAATATTAATTTTACAGTGTGACAGAAGATATTGTAGGGGCTACAGCAAGAGTGTGTACCAACACACATTTGCCCNGAAATATTAATTTTACAGTGTGACAGAAGATATTGTAGGGGCTACAGCAAGAGTGTGTACCAACACACATTTGCCCACCTGCTGTATTTTCTTGTATTCCTCAGCTTGATCACCATGAAGTGGAGGTCCAATATCCAAATCTATAGCAGAACCTTGTTTTTCTGAAGAACTTAGCACAGGAGCAACTTTTTTTGAACTGTTTTTCCTTTCATCTAACACATTATCATCTTCATCTTTGGTTTTTTTCCTCCCATGTTCTTCTACACTTCTAGACTTATAAACCCACAGCTCGGATTTCTCAACAGATTGCCGCAGGACATCCAAATCTGACTTAATTTGTTTGTATGACTCAACATCACTGTCAGAAACGAGAAGTTGGACCTGAAATAACAATTCACACCCAATAAATATTAGAATGTAGTACAGCAAGTTTAAGTAAATATTAAGAAATCTTTCACATATATAGATCAAAACAAACTCTTTATTTCAGAAGTTATTACTAAAAGACCATCAAATGCACAACAATTCATCATGTAGGACTACGCAAAACTGTATTTTATGTTTGGCTTCATGTCTCATAAACAGTAGGGTAGCTAGAGACTGAAACAGTTGCTCAATCAAGAGCAGGAAAGGAATTGAATATGGTGTTTGTACCAAGGAACCAGCCAAGCATTTTCCTGGAGCAATTTGTAAAATACCATGATGAACCAAAATTAGGATAGTCAGACTGGAAATCAAACCCAGATAAAATATTTCTTTATATAGGTTGAAAATAGTGATCATATTTTGTGAAAGATGCTATTTTAGAAGTCAAAACACACAACACCAGCAGTCTTCTCAAATCAAATGTGATTTCTGTATTTTTTAATTAAAATAACACCGCCAAATAAAGATAATGCTGAAGACTATACCATTGGTTGGTGGGTTTTCTCATGACACTCTCATTTCCCTCACCCTTGCATTTCACCACTGCTCAATCTTTACATCATTTCACCCACACCAGCACTCAAGACCTAACTGTTATAGGTGACCAAAAATTCTCAACAAATCATGAAATCATTTGTCTAATTAAAAAAAAAAAAAAAGCACTTAGTTTTTCAAAATAAAATCAAAATTTTTTTTATCAATACCATGGTTCCCATCTGGAAAGTATGGATGCAANGCACTTAGTTTTTCAAAATAAAATCAAAATTTTTTTTATCAATACCATGGTTCCCATCTGGAAAGTATGGATGCAATCAAACTTATTGTGTCAGTACTGAGGTGGAAGCAGTTACTATAAAAATGATTAATCAAACTGAATATAATCCTGAATACAGTGAACAAAATGTATTNCTGAGGTGGAAGCAGTTACTATAAAAATGATTAATCAAACTGAATATAATCCTGAATACAGTGAACAAAATGTATTCCTGTGCACTCTAAATTAAATCCATTCCTATAAGTAGTAGGGTTATCTTCGTTTAGAGACAGGCATCAGGTATGAAGATTGAGGATTCGTCTGCAATTGTAGTTGACATCACANTAGGGTTATCTTCGTTTAGAGACAGGCATCAGGTATGAAGATTGAGGATTCGTCTGCAATTGTAGTTGACATCACATCTGGTAGTCATACTTGACTCCCTGGGGCCACCATGTTTGCTTACATTTCTGTCTACCTGAACACCATGTTGGTTGTGGGTGATATTGACTTTGACCCCATAACCACAAACTCGAAAAATAGAAAAAAATCATTTTAAAAAATTTTTAATTTGAATACAAATTACATTAGTGATACGGACTGTTATGTTCAATATGGGTGACCTTGACACCTGTAACCTTGAACTTGAAATTTTGAGGAAAATCTTGATATTGAAAAAATCTAAAACTCAAGGAAAAAATTGCATTAATTACCCTGATTGCGATGTTGGATGTTTGGTGACCTTGACACCAGTGTCCAACACAAAAACATAGAAAAATTGTAAAAAACAAAAAAAAANGATGTTGGATGTTTGGTGACCTTGACACCAGTGTCCAACACAAAAACATAGAAAAATTGTAAAAAACAAAAAAAAAACTTGTAAAATTAAAGAAAAAATACAGTATCAACACATACCACCATGTTGTATAAGAGTGACCTTAACAGTGATCCTAGTGACCTTGAACTCAAAAATATCAANACTTGTAAAATTAAAGAAAAAATACACTATCAACACATACCACCATGTTGTATAAGAGTGACCTTAACAGTGATCCTAGTGACCTTGAACTCAAAAATATCAATAAAATATTGCAAAAAAAAAAACTTGTGCATATCAATGAAAAAATTACACAACTGTCTCCAACCACCATGTTGGATGTGGGTGATCTTGAATTTGACCCCAGTGACCTTAAACTTGAAAAAAAAAAAAAACAGAATTTTAGAACATTCTAAAAATTTAAGAAAATATTACGAACTGGTGGAAAATGGAAAATTAACATCCGGACACAACGGTTACAAATGAATGAAGGTTTCATTGAAAAATTATGCAGGTTGTACTCTGCATATGATGATCACAGGGTTATACACCTATGGACAGAGGCTACAGAGTGTCTTGAACAACGTGACAATTAAGTCCTGCAGTCGTGCGTAAAGAGAATCATAAAGATGTTGGATATCATCCTGGGGAATAGTGTTCCATGCTAATTCCACCTGTTAGTGCAATTGGTGGAGATTTTTTGCCGGAATTGCAGACAGCATCAAATGCCATCCCATCATGTCCCACACATGTTCAATGAGGGACAGGTCGGGTAATCGTGCTGGCCAGAGGAGTTGGCGAACACCTTTGAGAGCATGTTAGGTAACACGAAACATGTGTGCACAGGCATTGTCCTGTTGGAAGAGGACTTCTCCTTGGTGTTGTAGGAACAGCAACAAAGTGGGCTGGATGATGTTCTGCATGTAGCATTCACTGTTCAGTGTTCCCTCAACCAACATCAGAGGCATACAGTCATTGTAGGCTATTGCTCCCCAGACCATGATTCCAGGAGTTGGTACTGTATGTCCCTGCCATATACACTTTGGTTATTGCCACTCTCCTGGTCGACGCCGCACTTGCGAACATCTGTCACTGGCGCCAAGGCGGAATCTGCTCTCATCACTAAACACAACTCCCCGCCATTGATCCCTCCAGTTGCGTCGTTTGTGACACCATCCGAGGCGGGCTGCACGGTGAGCATGTGTGACAGGAAGTCTGGTGAGTGGCACCCTTGATCGTAGCCCAGCGTCCAGCAAACAGTTTGTGATGGTCCTAGCAATAGCTGCTGGTCTGATGCAGCGGTCCAGGCGGGAATCCATATGCCACTGCCGTCCGGAACCAGGTTGACGAGCATGTGCACCATCATTGAACCACCGGCACCACCAATGATGCGCATTAGACAGTTCACATCCTGCACATTGGGCAATTCTTCGAAAGGACCATCCAGCCTCCCTCAGGCCTGCAATATGACCTCGTTCAAAGTCCGGTAATAGCATGAAGTGTGGTTGTCTATGCCGTTGTGGCATGTCTACAATGCTTACTACACACAGGTCGATGCTTGAAACAACAGACTACTCTTTCACTGAGTAAACTATAGTTGCATTGGACTCAGCAGTGTTATTCCTAGTACGCAGTTCCTACTCTGTTCACAGCACAGCACTGTTAATCATTGCATGTACTGCCCTTTATCAGNACCATCATTGAACCACCGGCACCACCAATGATGCGCATTAGACAGTTCACATCCTGCACATTGGGCAATTCTTCGAAAGGACCATCCAGCCTCCCTCAGGCCTACAATATGACCTCGTTCAAAGTCCGTTAATAGCATGAAGTGTGGTTGTCTATGCCGTTGTGGCATGTCTACAATGCTTACTACACACAGGTCGATGCTTGAAACAACAGACTACTCTTTCACTGAGTAAACTACAGTTGCATTGGACTCAGCAGTGTTATTCCTAGTACGCAGTTCCTACTCTGTTCACAGCACAGCACTGTTAATCATTGCATGTACTGCCCTTTATCAGTGCCCACGAACATCACATCACCCGACTCTTCACTTCCTCACTATTTACTCACCACAGCTCGACCCGCTCACTGCCTACATACGCCACCAACATATCACCTGACTCTCTACTCCTTCACAATTTTCTCACTATAGCATGACCCCCTCAGAATTCATCCTTGCCTCCAAACACTCTCTATCACTTCATCCCCTCACCATCACTCGCGATTGACTGTTGGTCATGCAACATCTTGACCCATTGTGATATTTTCTTTAAATCATTGATCCCTGTGCTGACAAAAAAAAATCTGTAAAACTGATAAAATCCATAAAAACGGCAGGGCTAATCTAGTAGTTAAACTTCACTCACATGTTTCCTATTCAACTATTCTTGAAAACCAGCAAATGTAAATAATTAATCTAATTAAAATGTATCCTATGTATAAGTAAGTACTTTACTGCTCAAAGTACCATCTACTGTTAATTACTGCTTCATTTATAAAATAATTTTTTCCTGCATCTCATAAAAATTTTATGAATAAAGTTTTTTATGTATCAGGAGAGACTGGATTTTTTGAGACTGAGTTGCAGTACATGAAATTGACACGTATATAATAGTAAATGGGAAGTAGAATTTATGGAAAAAAAAAAAAAAAAAAGGAAACCCACATACAAATGACTTGCAAACAACGGTAACTGAAAGGAGTATAGAGGGATGAAACTGCAGAAGCAGACCATGACTGGCATACATTTAATATATCCTGAGATTATTAAAATGTTAAAATTGTGAAATATGCTTCATTTTATCAACATGTATTTTTATTTTAAATACAGTGAATACTGTCAGGTTTGATTTTTGAACATTCCTTGATGAAATATGCTCCATTTGTACATATTTACCCCACTCTGGTGTTTATCATCATTTGTTCATTAGCACGCGGTATAATATTTTATTAACTGTACTATGCTTGTTACATATATATTTTTATTTGACTGTATCAAGTGACAAGATGCAGAACTTTAAGTATTTTTATTTTAGATTTTTCAATTGCCCCATGCCAACAAAATTAATCTCCATGAATACAAAACATAAATGATACTTTTGATTAATTCAAAACCATATCATTAGTTTTCATGTATTTACAATGTTTATAAAACATTATTTATTCTGAAGCATCTCAAAATATGAGAGAAATATTTAAGAATATTGTGTCATTCCTACTTACATGCATCCAATAAGTTTTTTATATGGTTTAACACCTTCCCTTCAACAGGGAAGGAAAAATCTATGCCATGAATTAAGGAAACAATCCCAGCATTCACATGGAGTGATTACAGAAAAACTTGTATTCAGTATGGCTGCCTTAAGGTTTAAATATGAATCCTCTCATACACAAGTTCAGTGCTTAAATTCATGTAGGCACTGTGCCATCTCACATAGGTTCAATAAACGTTTTCTTTCATTTGCATAATACTAACTAAAATTTTCTGAGGCATTCATTTGTCTGCATCTGTAAGCATACCCATTTTCTACCGCTTTCTGCCATAACCATGATAACTATGATTCTGATATGAAGATATTTTTTACCAATTCTTTGATTATTCAAAAATAAACCACAATCATGCCTCTTAACATTTGTATTCTATGTTTTAATATATTGTGCATTTACACACATACACACATATACGTGCACACCCCACATGTGTGTGTGTGTGTGAATACAAACTAGAGGGGAATCAAACAAATGATAATAAACACCAGAGTAGGGTAGATGAGCACAAATGCAGCAAATTTCACCAAGGAACAAAATGTCTATTGCCCATAGTTAACCCACAATGACAGTGGCAATGTGCAGGAGCAGGCATGCAACCACAATAATAAGGCAACCGCATGTGGGAATCATACCGGATGATGCTGCTGGTTGGCACGTTTCCTCAGAAATCTCCTGTTTGCCCGTTGCATTCCGATGCTGCTCCATACTCACCTCACTTCACT
The DNA here is from genome assembly GCA_002778355.1 of Clitarchus hookeri. Lineage (NCBI taxonomy): Eukaryota > Metazoa > Arthropoda > Insecta > Phasmatodea > Phasmatidae > Clitarchus > Clitarchus hookeri. The sequence continues at coordinate 31,409 of NQII01001994.1, read as the reverse complement.
TTCATCGGCTCTCAAGACCTCGCTGTTAAAAGCTGCCCAAATCTTTCCATTCTAATTCACTAAAAAGCACCTTCTAAAAAAACTGCTAATATTTTAATGACTGCTCACTAATAATAACAAAAACAAACCTTAGTTAATTATAGGTGGGTTATGAGGCACTTAAGTATTTTTTTTCAGGAATGAACTGGAATGTATCAAAAATGTTCAGTGACTCTCCACCAGAAAATGCCAAATAANCAGTTGCATTGGACTCAGCAGTGTTATTCCTAGTACGCAGTTCCTACTCTGTTCACAGCACAGCACTGTTAATCATTGCATGTACTGCCCTTTATCAGTGCCCACGAACATCACATCACCCGACTCTTCACTTCCTCACTATTAACTCACCACAGCTCGACCCGCTCACTGCCTACATACGCCACCAACATATCACCTGACTCTCTACTCCTTCACAATTTTCTCACTATAGCATGACCCCCTCAGAATTCATCCTTGCCTCCAAACACTCTCTATCACTTCATCCCCTCACCATCACTCGCGATTGACTGTTGGTCATGCAACATCTTGACNTGCCTCCAAACACTCTCTATCACTTCATCCCCTCACCATCACTCGCGATTGACTGTTGGTCATGCAACATCTTGACCCATTGTGATATTTTCTTTAAATCATTGATCCCTGTGCTAACAAAAAAAAATCTGTAAAACTGATAAAATCCATAAAAACGGCAGGGCTAATCTAGTAGTTAAACTTCACTCACANAACAAAAAAAAATCTGTAAAACTGATAAAATCCATAAAAACGGCAGGGCTAATCTAGTAGTTAAACTTCACTCACATGTTTCCTATTCAACTATTCTTGAAAACCAGCAAATGTAAATAATTAATCTAATTAAAATGTATCCTATGTATAAGTAAGTACTTTACTGCTCAAAGTACCATCTACTGTTAATTACTGCTTCATTTATAAAATAATTTTTTCCTGCATCTCATAAAAATTTTATGAATAAAGTTTTTTATGTATCAGGAGAGACTGGATTTTTTGAGACTGAGTTGCAGTACATGAAATTGACACGTATATAATAGTAAATGGGAAGTAGAATTTATGGAAAAAAAAAAAAAAAAGGGAAACCCACATACAAATGACTTGCAAACAACGGTAACTGAAAGGAGTATAGAGGGATGAAACTGCAGAAGCAGACCATGACTGGCATACATTTAATATATCCTGAGATTATTAAAATGTTAAAATTGTGTAATATGCTTCATTTTATCAACATGTATTTTTATTTTAAATACAGTGAATACTGTCAGGTTTGATTTTTGAACATTNTAATATGCTTCATTTTATCAACATGTATTTTTATTTTAAATACAGTGAATACTGTCAGGTTTGATTTTTGAACATTTCCTTGATGAAATATGCTCCATTTGTACATATTTACCCCACTCTGGTGTTTATCATCATTTGTTCATTAGCACGNTTTCCTTGATGAAATATGCTCCATTTGTACATATTTACCCCACTCTGGTGTTTATCATCATTTGTTCATTAGCACGTGGTATAATATTTTATTAACTGTACTATGCTTGTTACATATATATTTTTATTTGACTGTCTCAAGTGACAAGATGCAGAACTTTAAGTATTTTTATTTTAGATTTTTCAATTACCCCATGCCAACAAAATTAATCTCCATGAATACAAAACATAAATGATACTTTTGATTAATTCAAAACCATATCATNACCCCATGCCAACAAAATTAATCTCCATGAATACAAAACATAAATGATACTTTTGATTAATTCAAAACCATATCATTAGTTTTCATGTATTTACAATGTTTATAAAACATTATTTATTCTGAAGCATCTCAAAATATGAGAGAAATATTTAAGAATATTGTGTCATTCCTACTTACATGCATCCAATAAGTTTTTTATATGGTTTAACACCTTCCCTTCAACAGGGAAGGAAAAATCTATGCCATGAATTAAGGAAACAATCCCAGCATTCACATGGAGTGATTACAGAAAAACTTGTATTCAGTATGGCTGCCTTAAGGTTTAAATATGAATCCTCTCATACACAAGTTCAGTGCTTAAATTCATGTAGGCACTGTGCCATCTCACATAGGTTCAATAAACGTTTTCTTTCATTTGCATAATACTAACTAAAATTTTCTGAGGCATTCATTTGTCTGCATCTGTAAGCATACCCATTTTCTACCGCTTTCTGCCATAACCATGATAACTATGATTCTGATATGAAGATATTTTTNATCTGTAAGCATACCCATTTTCTACCGCTTTCTGCCATAACCATGATAACTATGATTCTGATATGAAGATATTTTTACCAATTCTTTGATTATTCAAAAATAAACCACAATCATGCCTCTTAACATTTGTATTCTATGTTTTAATATATTGTGCATTTACACACATACACACATATACGTGCACACCCCACATGTGTGTGTGTGTGTGAATACAAACTAGAGGGGAATCAAACAAATGATAATAAACACCAGAGTAGGGTAGATGAGCACAAATGCAGCAAATTTCACCAAGGAACAAAATGTCTATTGCCCATAGTTAACCCACAATGACAGTGGCAATGTGCAGGAGCAGGCATGCAACCACAATAATAAGGCAACCGCATGTGGGAATCATACCGGATNACCCACAATGACAGTGGCAATGTGCAGGAGCAGGCATGCAACCACAATAATAAGGCAACCGCATGTGGGAATCATACCGGATGATGCTGCTGGTTGGCACGTTTCCTCAGAAATCTCCTGTTTGCCCGTTGCATTCCGATGCTGCTCCATACTCACCTCACTTCACTTTCATCGGCTCTCAAGACCTCGCTGTTAAAAGCTGCCCAAATCTTTCCATTCTAATTCACTAAAAAGCACCTTCTAAAAAAACTGCTAATATTTTAATGACTGCTCACTAATAATAACAATAACAAACCTTAGTTAATTATAGGTGGGTTATGAGGCACTGAAGTATTTTTTTTCAGGAATGAACTGGAATGTATCAAAAATGTTCAGTGACTCTCCACCAGAAAATGCCAAATAANTAAGTATTTTTTTTCAGGAATGAACTGGAATGTATCAAAAATGTTCAGTGACTCTCCACCAGAAAATGCCAAATAAAAATCCATATATTAGATGTGATACAGTTACATATTTTTTTCAGAAATATGATAAAACCATGCAATAATTTGGATTGGGAAAAAGTCTTTATGCACTGTAATTATTGCTCAGTTATTAATGACAGGAATTGTGACTTCAGGAGCAAAAAGAAGAAAGGTCATTTGTGGACGGAACAGGAATTTTGAACGTATCCATCATAAATTTTGAGGGGCACCAGTTAGCTGTAGAGCATGGAATGGTGTTGGGAAGTGGCCCGTTCACCAATGTGGCTGCCTCCTGAAGTTACCGATAACTGTAACAGAGATTGTTGTAAGTGCAGTCCAGCAATGCCTACCTGTTGAGGGTGTTGGTCCCACCCCCACCCCCTCATGATGCCAGTAATGTGAGACTGATAATGGCTCCCTCACAAACTCAGAAAATATGGTAATTTTGCAGATGAAAGTCAGGAAAAATTACAATATTTAAGTGAAAAATGTGTGAAACACTGATAAGTGGATACAGCACCTTATGAGACAGTGAAGCAGCCTGACACATGAAGAAAATACACTGTTCAGTTTACGTATTAAAATTCCACACATCCACACACAATACAACCGTTATGGCATGTTGCCAGCCTAAACAGCAAAATNAGTTTACGTATTAAAATTCCACACATCCACACACAATACAACCGTTATGGCATGTTGCCAGCCTAAACAGCAAAATTAGTTCACAAAATAATTAAGTACAATTTAAGCACCTGGACACATGAACCTGCAGGGGAGGGTGTGGCGGTACTACTCCTGGGTAAAATAATGAGCTGAAAAAGGTTCTCTGATATTTGAGACTATGGCAAGTTACATGATCGGTATGCAAAGTTGCATTACCTGGGAGCGACCTGTAGCATAACTAGTCCCTTACGCACCAGTATTTAGACTAAGTATCGTGGTGGCAGCCCGCTCTGGACTCAAGTGGGCTGGTGCCAAATTAAAAAAAAAAAGCAAGCCAACTAAATATTACATAAGGAAAATAGTAACATGAAAAGCACTAAGATCATATACAAATAATACAAGACACTGGAAACGAATTATACAATTAATTTAGCAATGACAAAATACGTGAGTTGGCCTTACACATTCAAAAATACACCCCGAATATTAAATTTGGCTTTGTCTCTCCAACTCTCTCGTGACACAGGTGAGAAAGTAAATTTATTTATTATACAAAAATACAATGAAGCAAAATATTATATTAAATATGATACAATGAGATTTATGTCATTGGACAAGTCCAAGTAGGCAAAAGGAGTGTAAGTAGTTAAATATAAACTGCGTAGTGTGTGGGTTGAATAGTACTACCCCCTTTTTAGGTCCTCATTCTTACAATATATGTGACGAAAAATTCTGGGGTGCACACTACACACTTGCACTTTATACACAAACACACACACGGGTCACATGTGGGATGACAATGGCACACAATAGGTCACCAGCCTGCAAGAAGTGCTGAATCCCCATCATCGTGTTTATTTCCCTGGTGCTCTGGTGGCTGGAGATGAATTTCAGTGTAGAAGAATGGCATGAACTTTTACACCTTGGGGACATGAAGATCAGGAGATGGCTGCTTGACACTGGTGGTGGAATGGCTGGTCAGTGGGGTGCATTCCCACGAACTCCATGCTGGCTAGTAATTAATGGCAGCCAACTACGAGTTCAGGCGCGGCAATCCCCAGTAGAACGAGTGTCATGGCAGTACAGTAGTAGAGGGATGAATGGAACTAAGGCAGGGAGGTATTGCATATATCATTAAAATATAAAATTATACCTGATAAACTCTCAAGACCTCGCTGTTAAGAGCCACCCAAATCTGTTCTCTCTTCACCATACTTGATAAAAACTTGAACAAGGGACTCTGATGACATAAAAAGTTGCATATATCAAAAGACTTACATGTAAGAAATATATTTCTAATAATAACTTTTAGGTAAACTATTTGGATGAATTTTTAATGGAAAATTTTTTCGGCAAAATACACTTTCAGCGCTTTATTCCTAAAATTTTTAAATTTGCAAATGTAGTACTTACTCCACATCAGAACCAGTAGCAGACTTCTTTACTCATTTTGCCAGCCATTAGAGCTATCGACATGCTATTGTGGAATGTGGTGGTGTGACAGTCTCAGGAATTAAGTGTAATATGAAGGACTAATTTATGTGGTTGCTGCCCATACCGGTGAATTAAATTACCCCCCCACACACTAGATTTGGTATGCCTGCATGCTAGTCTACATGTATTGGAGGTGACTGTGAGGGCCACGGTGGTGCAGCAGATACAGCACTCGTCTCACACCAAGGCGAACAATATTTGACTCCCAGTGGGTACACTCCCCATNATTTGACTCCCAGTGGGTACACTTCCCATTTCCCTTTTGGGAATTGTGCAGGATGCCACTGATTGGCAGGTTTTCTTGGGGCTCTCCCATTTCCCCTGCCCTTGAATTATGGTACTGCTCAATGTCAACCTCGTTTCACCCTCATCTGCTGTCAAGACCTTGCTGTTAAGAGCTTCCCAAACCTCTCCACTCACACTCCATTCAGGAGTGACTGTGTTATTATAATTTTGATCTGTAGGATGTCCTGTGTTTGTTAACTTATAAAAATGAGCGACATGGCATTGGAAACGTCTGCTTCTGAACTAAAAATATGACTGATGTNTTTCGCTTTTGGGAATTGTGCAGGATGCCACTGATTGGCAGGTTTTCTTGGGGCTCTCCCATTTCCCCTGCCCTTGTATTATGGTACTGCTCAATGTCAACCTCGTTTCACCCTCATCTGCTGTCAAGACCTTGCTGTTAAGAGCTTCCCAAACCTCTCCACTCACACTCCATTCAGGAGTGATGTGTTATTATAATTTTGATCTGTAGGATGTCCGGTGTTTGTTAACTTATAAAAATGAGCGACATGGCATTGGAAACGTCTGCTTCTGAACTAAAAATATGACTGATGTTCAGCATTTGAATAGCAGCTTGGAAAATGTACATTTACTGATATATTTGTTTTCATATGTCATTACTTTTTCAAAACTGGTTAGGTTAGTACATACGTTACAGAAGAGACTTTTGTGGATAAAGGTAATGTTGGAAAAATTAACATTAATGATTCTGGGTTCAACATTTGTTTGAGTAACAATAGAGACGAAAATTTTGTGACATTTCAGTAAGTTAAGCTGCATACTGTAACAAATTAATTTAACTTCACTATAGTGAATAAAATATTTTTAAAAAATGGTCTTAGTTCTCCGAAGTCTACACAATCATTCCTATCCTCACATTATATATATATAAATTATTGAACTGTACATATATATGCATGTACCTCTAGTTATATATATATATATATATATATATTACTAGAGGCACATGCATATATATGTACAATTCAATAATTTTTCTAATGCAAGAGAAAAAGTTTTAAATATATTTATAAGTATTTTTTAAGGGAAGATCTGGCACATATTATTAGTGATAGTAAAATATTTCTGCGGAAATCAACAGCGGAGGTTTTTAGAGCCAATGTAGGTAAAGTGAAGTAGAGATGCCGAAGCATAATTCTATAAGTTGAGATGTTTTGGTCAGCACTTGAAATCAATGGCTTGAGTGAAGGCGAAGTGAGAAGGAGATAGAACAACAGTGGAATGCAATGGTGGGGAAAATGAGAGTACCCTCCCACTCCCCATCCCCCAAAAATAACACCTGGTTTGTCATTCACTGTGGGAGGAGAGACATATGTGTAATATAAGAAAATTATTTCTTATAGCAGAAATTATTTCTTATCTCATCTAGCAGTCTATATGTTGGAATGAGTTGAAAGCAAAGGGATTGCATTACTCATTTTTTAAAATGCAGAAGATTAAAATTAAAATGCCTGCTCATAATGAAATAAAAGAAAAATTTTCAATTTAAATATGTATACATATATTTCATATAGATATATATATATATATATATATAGTTTGCATATTTTGTTGGCCAGATGTCCTATTTCCATGTGCAACTGCCAAGTGGAGTGTCAGTGAATTTTTTTAACAAAAAGTACGTTGCTTTGTAAATATTGCTGTACTTTATAAATTCCTTTCCAGATTTGTCACAGTGGCAGCTTCATAACTGGCTTTCCCATTATAAATTCCTTTCCAATGCAATCATAGTGCATGGAAAAGTGTGTTATTTATCTCTGGGACAAAGACCAAGTATATATTTCCACAAAAGAAAATTAATTTATATCATTTTTTTTTAAATAACTTTCTATTTTTCTGTGCATATCACAATACACTTTACCATGTATCCGGAATGTTCGGGGGATGATGCTTTCTGGATATATGAATATTCCGAAAAACCGAAGGAAAGAATTTTAGTTAGTTTAACAGCAAATATTGTACAAAACATATATTGTGTGAACTACATTTTATTTTATATTGCCTACAAAAATAAAGTACCTACACATAAAAACCATGTCATCATAAATAATAACTCCGCTAATGGCAGTTCTGTGGTGCGGCGCTGACAGGCCGGCCGCTCTTCCTCCCTATACAACGTGCCCTCCTTTCATTGCTTCTCCTCACACCACGCCACAGCTGCCATTGAAAAGTAGGTCACTGACTCACGAACCAACTGTAACCAGTTGCGTTGCGCGTCACACCAGTAGCTTCCTTGTTTACGTATCCTCAGTTCATTGACAAGCAAAAACATTGCAATTTAGTAAATTATGTGCAAGTGCACACATGTTATAAACTGTCTCTCTTTCTGGTGTGTAGTTAGCAGCATTACTTGTTCCCTGCTTGTAACGATTTATAAATAAAAATTATTTAAACAGCAATAAAACTTACATAAAAGGTTTTGTACAGGCGTGTTCCTAAGGTAAGCAAATGGCTTGTTTTTTTTTTTACATATCATGAAGGGTACCGCCACTTGTGCCAGGTGTTGCATCACTTACTCTTACTGATTGACATTTTTGTAAACATATACGCCAGACCTTGTTGTTTCAACAGCTTCGCCTTGTGTGTTCCTGCCACACTGGAACACCCTAACATAGTAAGACGACCTTTACTATCTTTCATTCCTCTGTGCTGTTCATCAGCTATACACAAACTAGACCGTGGCATATAACGCCAGTACAAAGAAGTTTTGTACACATTTTATACTTGATCTGGAGTCAGATTTTCATCAGAAACTAATTTTACAAATTCACCAACAAAATTTCCCACTGCTTCTGCATCTGCAGAAAGCTTTTCTTGTTTCAGCTTCTAGGCTGAAATGCCATGACGTTATTGGAATCTGTATAGTAACCCTTGAGAATAGTCACACATGAAAGGCAGCTTCATTTCATTGTGAAACAATTTAGCTTGTTCCATTAATATTGTGCAGGAAATTATGACTTCTTCGCTGTGCGTAGCCGAAACCACGCAATTAAGACATCAAGTTGTGCACTTTTACTCAACCGGATTGTTTTAGAATTTTCTATAGCTTTATTCAACTAGCTATATGCATAAAACTTGCACAGTTCATTTTTTTTATGTCATATACAGTTGAACTGCCAATGCCATAATGCAAACAGCAATTTAAAGGATGCACCAGCATACTATTTTTAAAATTTCAACTTTGTCTTTAATAGACAACATAATTGTAACCGGAACACTCGTTTGTCCTTTATGCCAACATTGTGTAACATAACAATTAACTAAACGTTCAAANACATAATTGTAACCGGAACACTCGTTTGTCCTTTATGCCAACATTGTGTAACATAACAATTAACTAAACGTTCAAAATTGTCTACAAGCACTCAACATATACTACATGCTAGCCAGCTATCATCACGTGCAACCTATGGGGCTGTGTATGNAAATTGTCTACAAGCACTCAACATATACTACATGCTAGCCAGCTATCATCACGTGCAACCTATGGGGCTGTGTATGGTGCTTGCTTGGTGAGGGAGTGGGATAGTTGCTTCACACGCACATCAAGCGGCGTGTTGTGTGACAGGGTGTCAGATGTGTTACGGGTAACTGAAGGCCGGATAAATGGTGGAGGAGTGTATAACATTTCCAATGTTTAAATGAATATGGTTAGATGAAGATAATAAACCACTGTCCTGGTAGGAAGGTCAATGATATGAATATACGCAAAGTTGAGAGTGCTCATTATCCCTTTATCCTAGCATGGTGAGAGCTTTCTATGTTCTGAATTTTTTAGTTATGTTATGCTAGATGTACAGCTGGAAAAAGAGAAGTGCACTGCAACTATGCTTATATAAGAACTGAGGGCATAATGTTTCATATTGCCTTGACGTGGGTTGGGAGTATTACCCACAATCTTAATTTCAGGGCTCAGTCTCAACTGTGAATGGGTGGGAACTATGCTTGTAAAAGGGTTTAAGGAATAATGTATCATATTGTTTTGTGCAGGCTTGAGTGTGTTACCTACAATATTAATTTGGCAGTTCCATCTCTAACTGTTCATAAATGGCAGACAACTATGCTTATAAGAAAGCCTAATGCATAATACATTATATCAACTTGGTTGGCACTGTTGTGTTATCTATGACATGTATTTGATGGTTACGTGTTTAACAAATGGGAAATGGTGAGTAACTATGCTTACAGGAATGCTTATGAAATAATGGTTCAACAGATCAGTAATGCAGGCAACTATGCTCATAAAAGCTATTATGACTTAATGCATCGTAATGTATTGTGTGTCGTCATGAGTGTTACATACATGAATTTGGTGGCTATAACATACATAGATNCTTAATGCATCGTAATGTATTGTGTGTCGTCATGAGTGTTACATACATGAATTTGGTGGCTATAACATACATAGATCGAAAATTACAGGTATCTATGATCATAAGAGAACTTAAATGCATAATTTGTCTTTTGTGGGCTTGTTCTGATCTGAGATATTCCAAGTTTCATGCAAATAACTCTATAAACAGTTACTGAATGATGACCATCTACACCTCTGAGTTGGTGAGATCGACATGGACGTACTATGCTTATAATGTATCTTGAGGTAAGGTAACCATTATCCTTTATTCAGAGCTTAGGCTGGTTGCATATACTAAGACATAATTGTATTTTTAAAATAACAGACTAATACATATATGGCTAAAAAATTCAATATGGCATTAAACACACAAATAATAAAAGTTTATGATGTCATGTCGTCATTCAATTTGAAAACACAAGTTAAAAAATATATAACATTTACCATATTTACTAGCATGCCTATAATTTAAAAATTCAATATGCGTTCACATATACGTCACAAGATAAACTTATGTTTCCAAGTTTCTAAAGCATTAAATAAAATTAATTTTAAAAAATTAACAAATAACATTTATTAATAAAAAATATGTTATAGACAACTTTGCAGCTGTATGTTTCCCCAATTTTGTCAATCTTCCACAACCCTGTGGAGTTTTGGCTATTTTTTAAATTAAACACCACTAGCGTGTATAATTAAGGACCTGTCAATATTGCAAATGTGTGGGTGTAATGGCGAGAAAAAAAAAACTTGTGCAATTTTTATGGTGATATTTGAGACTTTTGGTGGGTTGNAAATCAAAGGAAATACAGTACATTTTGAGGAAACTGGATGGAAAAATAAGATAGTGGGTGAAAACAAAATGGCTGAAGACAAAATGGTGTACACCCAAAGGTCAAAGTCAAGGGCACACTCAAGATGGCCACCATGATATAACACACAATCAAAAATGGAGTCCAAAGATAATTTTCTAACCTGTTCCAATGACAACAGTCATAGTATTGCCAGACAAAATTAAATGAGATAAGTCAAGCTGCCACCCAGCTAAGATCCCTAAGGTTANACAACAGTCATAGTATTGCCAGACAAAATTAAATGAGATAAGTCAAGCTGCCACCCAGCTAAGATCCCTAAGGTTAAAATTTTAATGTATCTCTCTATCTGTCTGTCCAGCTACCTATTTATCTACCTATCTATCTCACACACCTATACACACCATCTGTTCTGGTATGAGTATTAATATCATAGTGTGTGCGTGTCTGCTGCCTTCCTGATGATCCNTCCTATACACACCATCTGTTCTGGTATGAGTATTAATATCATAGTGTGTGCGTGTCTGCTGCCTTCCTGATGATCCAACTCCTGAGACAACATAAACTGGTGAATATTACTCACATTCTATTTCAGGATGAGGATAAGAAGCATAGTGTACATCCAGCTGCACTAGGAATCACTACATCCACACATGCGCATGCGCGCACACACACACTCCCCCCTCTCTCTCTCGTATTTGCACCCCTTCCCTACGTGTGCTGCTCGTACATGATAACAGATAGGAAGAAATGAACTGCCAGTTGGCTTCGTAAGACTAAACATCGATAACTGGCATTAACAAAATTGCACACAAACTATTTCTTTGTTGTGGTGAAAAGTTGCTTGCCTTAAATGGGAGAATATGCATCATGTTAGAATATGATGTCTCTTGACACAAAATAGCAATTCGGCTTATTAAAATTCATTTATATACAGTTAACTCCCGATTATCCGTGAGAGGATTTTCTGTTTTGCAGCTTAACAAACTGTATATTTAAACATTGAATATTAATTTTTTTTAAGTTTTCTGTAAATACTGGTGAACAAAGTTTAGGGTTTAAGACATTCGTGTTAATTAGTGGAATACACAACTATGTAGGCCTATTGAAAAGTAATTATATTTCAGGATCTTAGATAGGAAATATATTTTCACAAAACAAATTACTTCTAATCAATTTGATGCTAATAAGACATGAAACTTGGTTACAAAACATGGCACATCAGTAATTATGTGCAAAGTGTTTTTCTGTGAAATTTTCGTTTAATCATCTCTGGTGCAACACACACTATCATTTTTAATTAAATGTTAATTCATTTCATAGGCAGGTATCTTCCGAATGAAATTATACCCCAGAGGCATATAAACTGCACAAAAAATTNATGTTAATTCATTTCATAGGCAGGTATCTTCCGAATGAAATTATACCCCAGAGGCATATAAACTGCACAAAAAATTAATTTTGTCATCTCTTTAGATTTTTATACCCCCATAATAGGCATACATATTGAAATTAAAACAAGACGCACAATGANATGTTAATTCATTTCATAGGCAGGTATCTTCCGAATGAAATTATACCCCAGAGGCATATAAACTGCACAAAAAATTTATTTTGTCATCTCTTTAGATTTTTATACCCCCATAATAGGCATACATATTGAAATTAAAACAAGATGCACAATGAAAAAAAACTATCTTCTTTGCAACAATTAAGAATTGCCATGAAAAGCATTCTTTGGAGACTCAATACACAACGTCATTGCACAACGTGTAAAAAAACAAAGTGGCCCTGGGTCATACACCAAAATGGCTGTGTGATAATTAAGCTTCTTAATAAGGTGTATTGTCACCCCTTGCATGGATAACAGCTTCACAACGCCTTCTCATGCTTCTGACATGGCGCCACACGTTCAGTTGAAGCAGACATCCCGACTCTTCCAGAAGGGTGTCTTCAAGTGCTTGTAGTGTTTAGGGTGGTGGATTTCTCAGTCAGATGCATTAGTCGAGTTGGTCCTAGCCGTGTTCAATCGGATTCATGTCGGGACTTCTGGATGGCCACTCTATTCATTGCACATGGAGCTTTTGCAGAAATCTCCGAATGATGTTGGCATCATGAGCTCTAGCATTATAATGCATTAATAATGCATTTTCTCCAAGTTGCCTCACTTGAGGAATGNGATGTTGGCATCATGAGCTCTAGCATTATAATGCATTAATAATGCATTTTCTCCAAGTTGCCTCACTTGAGGAATGCCATATAGCACTAAGATCTCGTCAATGTACCGTTCAGCGGTTAAGGATCCATTGTGAATTATCAGGGGATCGGTTTTCGTGTCACTTATGCCTGCCCACACCATAACAGATCTACCTCCATAAGCAACCGGAGATTGTACAGCTGACGGATGAAATCGCTCCCATCTTCTCCAGACTCGCAGAGGATCATCTGAACAATATAACGAGGGATTGATCCATACAACATAGTTGGCAACATCTAAAGACATGAACAAATTTTTTTTTTTTGAGCAGTTTAGTTCACCTTCTTTTGTCACCAAAAATTTTTAAACATAGAGGGGGATATAAGTTTTATTGATAACAAAGTCCATTTTCAGTGGGTTTTGTAGGAAAATCTAAGAATGTGTTATTGAAATTTCAACTTATTTCAATAGATTCATGTTTTTCAAATAAACAGATATCTTGGAAGTACTTCTAAGATACCCATTTGTTGCAAATAATGCACACATCCTAAGCCCAAGTGGCATGTTAACTCACTACAAGTGTCAGGATGTGGTTTTGAATGATTAATAATTTAAGGTTATAATAAACAAATCTCAAAGACTGTACTCATTCTCGTCTGCCTCAAAAATCACACTTTAAGTGAAATATTACTAAATTCTTCAAAAGCCACACATTTGCCAAATAAAATGGCATCATTGTATATAGTGGATTCTCAATTATTCGTTCCTGTTAATTTCGTTTTATCGTATTTACTGTTATATATTTATTTTTGTCCCATTAAAATTCCCCAATAAACAATGATAATTGCTAACAGCATTCAACAATTGCCAATTGCTTGTTTTCCCGTAACGTCCGTTCAAAGCAGATGGTATATTCACCAAAGACTGTGTGCATCAATTTTTTTTAAACACTATGAGAATGCAAAACAACGCAGATAGTTGACAACTGGTACTATCAATGGTATTGTTTACTTCTTCCAGCACAATTTTTTTTTTGTGTTTTATTAACTATGTTTATTCTTCTTCTTACATGTTTACTGCACTCGTAAGTTGGCGACAGTGAGAAAGCATATTTATTCTTATTGTTCTTAACCGATTACTGCACTTGTAGGTTGGCGACAATGAGAATTATTAAAACAATCTCTGACACCGCATCGAATGATCTATGATCTTGGTATTGTAAACTGAATTTGGCATAAAGTTATAGATGCAGTATTTTTACGGCGTGATTATTTTTGGAAACTATTGGTTGCGGGTTTGGTTAGTATTGTAAGGGTTTGAAAACAGTTTGGCAAGTAATGGTTGGCAAAAATTGTCCCAAATAAATTAAATTGTGGCAATTTTAACCTAGCGATTGAGCATGGCTTGGCCATCGGTACATTAAAATAAATAAAAATTAAATTTCATCCCAATTTCAAGAAATTATGTTTTTAATTTAAAGTAAATATTTAATCATAAGTTTACTTGAATAAGTAAATTTTAATGAAATCTTTAGGCTGTTGGTTTAAACAACATGCATTTTGAGGTTATGTACGTTATTTATCAGGTCTGAAATCCAAGTCCACATTCATAGTTTTCCAGCATGCTTCAGTTTTTGTTGATCCACTGAAAAACTAATTTTTCCGAATCCACTGTATACAATCTCCAAGTGCATGCAGCATCTATTGTGAATAAAGGAACTATGTCAGCAAGTGAAAAATCAGCTTTAAGTCACTTATTTTGACACCCAAGAAAGGAAGAGAAAACAAGTGACAGTGTGAAAAGAAGGGGGGTAAGAAGGCAAGAGTGGCACACCAGTGATAGAGAAAAAGAATGCTTCCTGATCCTCTGTCCTCTAACCCTGTCAAACCTCTGGCATGCAGTATTTATTGCTGTATGCTGCCCCCAAACAATAAAAAGTGGATTCAATGGCAGCACTGTGATAAACACACCAACTCAAGCCACAAAAATTTTTTAAGAAAACAGGAAACAGTGGATAACATAATCTTTGTACTGTAGTTGACAAAACTGTACAAAAAATCATTAGATAATTGAAACCGTGTTTCAAGAATCCGCGGTTGATGAGCGATTACAGTTTTATATGCTACTGTGTCTTTTCGCAATACTTTTTTTTATCATTACTTTACTTTCAGTATTGCTTTGCTACTTTTTTTTTCAGATAGTTTTGATACATCATTTGGCAGATATTTAAACATAACTTTAACATTCACAATGCTTTGCTACAAAAAATAATTAGTAACAAATTGTGAAATAAAAAGGTTAAGGATACAAACATTAAGGCAGGCCATAGATATCACACAGCACGAGGAATACTCTACTATGGCTACCAGATTAAGGCATTGTGAAGTTGCTGATGGCTTATCTGGGGCTGGAACTAACATTGCTTTGTTTGCTTGAGACACGATGGTTGAAGGGAAGGATCGAGGAAAGAGATGATATGTTTGCTCCATGGGTGGCATTGGGCCATGTCCTAAACAAAATGTTCACAATCTAAGCACTACGGTACAACACTTAACCTGCATAATAATTTTAGTGTTGCGTGTAGGCTAGACATGTTTCCTAACACACTGCCAATATAAAATCACAAAGGACAACAGGAAGTGAAAAACACCCTGCAAGGCCAGATTATGCGCAGTATACAAAAGTAAATACAGTATTGAGTTCTTATGTCATTTTTATTACCTGTAAAATGTCATCCCTATGGATTTCGACGTGTCTCCGACAGGCAGACGTGCAGTACTGTCAAATGCTGTCTACAGTGGTAAAATACAGTGCTCATACAATAATCTTTGACCTTGTCTCAATTATTGTGACTTTTTTGTAATTTCTGTGACCCCTCCTAATTTCTGTGGCTTTTCCGTGGCATCTGTGACCTGTAGACACCCATTATTAGGTGATTCCGCAAGTGTTTCTCGACACTACTGGAAGAAAGAGTGACTGAGATTATTGAAAAAATAAGCAATTACACCACCAAAAATAAGCAAGAAATCTTTCTGCAAGGATTAATTGACATCCACAAACAAGCTACAAAATGGCAAAATGCATGTCCAATAGAAACATTCAGACTAAAAGTAAGTCCAAGACTTACAGGTCCAAATCAAACATCTTTGTGTACCACATTGAGTTTAACAACAGACAAACTATATGTCGTGTCACATTCCAAACCTATTTTGGGATAACTAAGAAAAAGAGTTGAGCGACTCTGGGTTTTAAAGAGTAATAACTAAACCCTTCATGACATGAGAGGAAAATGAGCTGGCTCTCATTTAGGAATGATTTCTGGTGACGACTGCTAGAAAATCCATCACTTTTTCATTGTATTTGTCAAAACAAGTCCATTGTTAGAATATTATAAAGCAGTATCTCTTTTCTGAGCTCAATGGTAAGAACATATATAAAATATTCTTTAAAAAAATCTAGAATGCAAAATGAACAGGAAATACAAAATTTTCGCAAAGCATTTCCACAAAAATCTCACTTAATTTTTTGGTTCTCTTCTAAATGTTATACACATTTTAGTGAGAAAATTGGCCTTCGCACTGGCTAAAAATGTACGCTGGAAGAAATATATCCACACCCTTGTGGGATGTATATTTATACCTGAAAAACTTCTGCTTATTGAAATAAATTTGTGTTTTGTTAATAAATTGTCTAATTTTTGTAGAAAAAGGCTTTTGGAAATAGATATTTTACACTCACAAGGTAAGCGGCACACAATGTTTGAACTCTTTCTCGTTAACATGATGTTTATGGACTTGTTATAATATATTTTTATTCAGATTACTTCTTATTTAAATAAATTAAAATATTGTACAAAAAGGCTTTTGGAAATGGATTTTGCACTTGTTAAAAGTTAGGCAGCGCACAATGTTTAAATTTATTTTCATTTCGACAGATAGTTTATGGTCTTGTTCGGTACCACCATTTCATTCACAGAGCATCTGCCTAGTGAATTACTTCAGTATTTAATTTAAATAAAAGTGTTATTTNCGGTACCACCATTTCATTCACAGAGCATCTGCCTAGTGAATTACTTCAGTATTTAATTTAAATAAAAGTGTTATTTTGCACCATCGATGACAAAACACTGCCTTAACTTGAAAAAAAAAACACTTTTATAACAACTTGTTAGTGTTGGAGTGTTAAAAGAGGTGATTTGAATTTAACATAACACTGAAATACAGAAAATATTTTCAGTAACCGTGGCATTTTGTTAAATTGGGGTTCTACTGTATTTATTTAATGTTTCCCAAATTATAATCACTGCAATGCATTTTATGCTTCTCCTGAACAATTAGCCAAACTGAATTTGACACATTTTCAAAATTACCTATTCATATAAAGGATGCAGAAAAATCCATGCACTCTCTCATCTTGTCTTCTTGATTGTTTGAGTTATCAAAGGCATTGGTTGCTGGTGTTACACTACTGGGAGAACTATTAAAACCTTTTGGCTTGCTTCGATCCATATCCTAAAAATTTGAGACCTTATTAGCAGTAGTGCTCAACAGTGCTCCAGGAAACTGTACACAATAAGACGATTCTTTGAACTTGTACAAGGGTAACATGGCTGGTAGTATCTTAAACATCCTAAGCAATAAATGGCTGACGGGTTATACTGCTTGTATTTCCTTGGAAGGTGGAAGAGCGGAGTGGGGTGGATTGGAAATGTTTGGGTAGCTATTAACAATGGGGTCTTNTGTATTTCCTTGGAAGGTGGAAGAGCGGAGTGGGGTGGATTGGAAATGTTTGGGTAGCTATTAACAATGGGGTCTTGAGAGACAACAAGGATGAAGCAAAGTGAGTAAGGAGCAATACCAAAATTCAAGGGTGGGGTAAACAAAAATCCCCAAGAAAACACGCAGACCAGAAGCACCATCTGGCACAATTCCCACATGTGAAAATCTAGAAGCNTGTATTTCCTTGGAAGGTGGAAGAGCGGAGTGGGGTGGATTGGAAATGTTTGGGTAGCTATTAACAATGGGGTCTTAAGAGACAACAAGGATGAAGCAAAGTGAGTAAGGAGCAATACCAAAATGCAAGGGTGGGGTCAACAAAAATCCCCAAGAAAACACGCAGACCAGAAGCACCATCTGGCACAATTCCCACATGTGAAAATCCAGAAGCGACCCTTCCAGGAATCTAACCCGGTTCACCTTGGAGAGACAAGCACTCTAGTTGCTGTGTCTCCACAGCAGAAGTTCACTAAAGTGTAAAGTTATTGGAAGCTCACACTCTGGTCTCCCAGTCTATCTTTGGCCAATAACCAGTGGGGTAAAAAAATGAAACATCAGGGTCAATAACATTAGTCAGTGGAAGATGTAGCTGTCAGGAAGAGCCATGCCTTTAGATCAGGAGTGAAGGCTTTGCACCAGCGAACAGGTTGCAGTTGAAATGTGGGAAAGATTCTCTTCTAGTTTAAGTCCATTTTGGTTCTAAGGTCCAAGCTCCATGCCCTAGAAGTAGCACATATACCGGAGGAATTTCCCCATTAAATGAAACTATTTGACATTATAATGCTATCAGAGGAGCTACAAATCCAACCCCTGTTAGTATGATGATATGAAAGTATGGAGGGATTTTTAAACAAAGCCACTCCCATGTATGACCACAACTTCAATAACCTTTCAATTGAAGGTTCATATGTCCTTGGCTACCCCATTCCCAATGCTTGTATTAAGCAGGAGCAGGAGGAGGCCAGACCTAAACTTCTGGTGTTCTGAAAGGAATAACCACCAGTGAACATCAGATCAGCAGTGCATTGCAAGGGTCTGGATTGAGGCATGGAGGAGGAATGGCCGGATCAACTCCCAGATATAGAATAGTAAGTGACTTTTCCTATTCCCAGTAGCCAGAAAATTTAAAGTACTAACATTGTTGACATATACAGGAAAGTACTATAATTCTCTGTACCTGTTTAAAAGCTTGTAGAACTTCTTGTCGTTGACTAAAATGATGAAACAGTAACTGAAGTGCCCCAGAAACAAGTGGTGGGTAGTCGTGCATCGTAAGATGGAGGAGTACTCTCAAGAAAGTGCGTNTAACTGAAGTGCCCCAGAAACAAGTGGTGGGTAGTCGTGCATCGTAAGATGGAGGAGTACTCTCAAGAAAGTGCGTCCACCTTGGCCATCCAAGTCAAGAGCAGCACATTCTTCACTACAAAAACAAAGCACAATAACAATTATAAAATGTAATTATATAATAAAACATATATTTTATAGAAATCCTCATTAATTTAATTATTTAAAACAGTTGACATTAAGCTATTGGTAGATTTAGCAAAAAACAAACTCTCCACGGAGTATAGTGCTCAACACTTTCAAGCATAGACTCAGAAATATAAAACAGAAAGCATTATTTTTGTCTTCAAATTTCTTGCTCTAATAATGTATTTATTGACTAAAAGCAAGATAGGTGTAATAAGGTAAAGTTAACTTAATAGTACAGAATATTTTCATTTGAATTGCAAAATAATAGCATTGGTNAGATAGGTGTAATAAGGTAAAGTTAACTTAATAGTACAGAATATTTTCATTTGAATTGCAAAATAATAGCATTGGTCCTAAAATAAAAGTGTACACGAAAACCTCTAAAAATTGTGAACTCAGTTAACTATTTACTGTTTCCCAAAAATGTTTCCTAACAGTGGCAAAAACAAGTAGTACTATTTCTTAACAAAGTTCCTCCTAGAGATGGGCAAAACGGTTCACTCAGATGAGTGGTTCAGAACCGCTTCATTCTTCACTCAGAACCAGTTCTTTGACAGTTCACCAGTTCATTAAAGTAATTTTATCATATTTTCTTAAGTTATTGACTAAGTAGTTATTAAAACCATTGAACATCATATTAAAAATAAATTAAGGAATTTATTTCTAACATGTATTTAAGTAGCTTAAAAATTATATCTTTTTTCAAGATTATACAGTAGAGTCCCACTAATCCGAACCACGCTAATCCGAAATTCCGGTTAATCCGAACAAACGAAAGTACAGTAGGTTGGGAAAAATCGAAACAAAAATACAACCCCATATTCAGTTTATTAGTCATCTGTATCTTTATACATTGTATCTAAACGGTAATTATAGTACTTACAAATATTATTTGTTTATGTTCACATAATCAGTTAGTCTTCTCTGGCGTAATGAAGAAAATTTGCTGGACGAAGCAATATTGCGCCATCGCCTCATATACATCACGTCAGCTGGTGTGGCGATCAACTGTTGCTCGACGTAGCGTAGGGCAAGGTCAAGAGCCGCTGTAATGTCAGTGTGTGACACAAGCTGCTCCGTATCACCGTCAGCCTCGACTTCACTCTGATCTTTGTCATGGTCGGGGTCTTGTCGTGTGACTGCTGCCACAATGTCCTCGTCTGTTAGGTTTTCATCGTCTGCAACATCTGCAGCCATCCACTCATCGATGTCAATTTTGGCTGCTTCTTCACACCCAAGAATTTGCTGCATGAGCTGAAGAATATTTTCTGTCCCACTGTTTTCATCTGGATTTTCAATGAAGGTTAATGTAGGCCATATTTTCTTCCAGGATTTTGTCAAAGATTGTTCAGTCACACTGTCCCAGGACTCAGTAGACCAGTAAACCACATCCTTGATTTTCACTTTTTTTATCTTTTGTAGTAGGGACAGGGAGTCATCCTGATCATCTATTAAAGTGGATAAAAATATCTTCTTGTAGCAGAGTTTCATTGTTTGTAAAACTCCCTGGTCCATTGGCTGCAGCAGAGGAGTAACGTTGGGTGGGAGGAACACGGCCTTTATTTCACCACAAGTCAGTTCATTCACTTCTGGATGAGACGGGGCGTTGTCTATCAGGAGCAGAGCTCGGACTGGCAAATCATTTTCTTTATTAAACCGTGTCACAGCTGGCACAAACTGTTTTTCGAACCATTCTTTAAAAAGACTCCCATTCATCCAAGCCTTTTTTTGGTTCCTGTAGTAAACAGGAAGAGAATTCATATTAATGTTTTTGAATGCTCGAGGTTTTGCTGACTTTCCGATAACCATTAATGGCAGCTTGTGGTTACCTGTTGCATTGCAGCACGCCATTAATGTGACACGTTCCTTACTCATTTTAAAGCCTGGGGCCCGGGACTCATCTCTTGATGCAAGACTTTTATTTGGAAGTGCCTTAAAGTTTAGACCTGTTTCGTCAGCATTATAAATTTCCTGAGGAGAATAATTACCTGCCGATATCAAATTGGAAAACTCAGTAATGTATTCTTCGGCCGCAGCGTAATCAGCTGATAATATCTCTCCCGTTATTGTTAGTTCACGAATCCCGTGACGTTTTTTCCACCTGTCAAGCCAGCCAATGCTTGCCGTGAATGGAATGTTATCGCCATTTATTAATTTATTAAGGTGGATAGCCTTCTGTTGAATTAGAGGTCCGCTCATAGGTGTGCCCCTTTGTCTCTCTTGCGTAAACCACAGACAAAGTGATTCGTCAACTTTTTCAAACTGTGACGATTTCGATGTTTGTCGAGATTCGAGGGTTTTTTCGGAAGTCGACGCACAAAACTGTTCAAGCTTGGCTCGGTTCTTTTTCCAGTCTGTAATAGTGGCTTTCCCTACACCAAATTCCACTGATAATTTTGTTGCACTCTCCCCTTCATCTAAACGTCTTAAAACTTCTAATTTATCTTTAAGCGTACACGTAGTATGCTTTCTTTTAGTAGCCATTTTTAACAAAGCAATTTACTGCCAGGCACAAACAAGAAAGATGTTTACACGAAACAAACATGACACGCGATGTGAACCCAACAAAAGTGTGTAAACAACTAACAAAAGCAAGACAGAGAGTGCGTTGCGCAGGTGCAGTGACATATGCCTCAAGGTCACTCACCCTCCCCATCCCAAACACCGGAACCACTTTCGCACACTCTACCATACTAATACTTCCGGCCCCATGCATCTGTACTCAATACATATGTATTATTAAATTAACTGCTTGGTACTCCATTAAAGAAGGTATTTCGGTTGATCCGAAAATCTGGTAATCCGAACTGGCCTCAGTCCCAATTAATTTGGATTAATGGGACTCTACTGTACTTTACAAACAACAAGTGTCAAGAGTATACGAACTTGCTTGAGTTTGCATTAACTATTAAAATACAATAAAAGCTCATACTGCACAGTGACCGGCAGTTATCTGGGCAAGTCTCAGCGTGAGGAAGTAGGGTAGCAGGGTTGCAGGAGAAAGGGGTGAAAAAGGGGAGGAAAGGGGATGCACGCTCAGCCGATAGCCGTGTACTGGCTATTCGAAAAATATTGGTAGTAGATAATGTAAATGACTGAAGATGGAAGGGAATGATAACCCGCAGCGATGCAGCAAAATCATTCACAGCAGGGAACGAGAAATAATAAAGACTCCGATACTGACAACATTTACCATGGTTAGCATTTAGTAGAGCCATTAAAAAATCAGTACAATTATTTTTTTTGATTGAAAATTAATGCTGTTTACAATATATATTTTTAAAGAAATACATACTATTTGCATATGGAACATGTTTACATACCGGANAAATTAATGCTGTTTACAATATATATTTTTAAAGAAATACATACTATTTGCATATGGAACATGTTTACATACCGGAATTATAATGAAATCAAGAGTCTGTTTGTAGATGATATTAGGCCTACAGATTTTTTGTGTATCTTATCTATTTGCCTTTCACATTATNAATCAAGAGTCTGTTTGTAGATGATATTAGGCCTACAGATTTTTTGTGTATCTTATCTATTTGCCTTTCACATTATGAAGTGCTTGTGGGTAAAAAGTTTTGTAACTAAAGCAGTAAATTTTTTTTAATACTTAGGGCCTACCACATTCAGTAAGACCCGTCCAGCACAATTGAAAGTATTGCATTTTTTATGGTGTAAAGTGCAATGTGTACATGAAAAATATGTATATATTTATTTCCCTATTTCATCTGTAACTGTTCTGCTATCAGTAACAATCATAATAATATTCACATATGTCTGCTCCAGTTTTAATGAACGCAAATGGTAGCAGAAAAAAAATTGTCGCACACTGTGCACATCAGCAAACATAAAACCTCTCTCACCGTCAATGATGCATCATTCCAGGCAACCAGGTTGCCTGTTATCTTATGAAATTTGTGAACTCAGATGAGTGTACAATGCCGCTCCACCCTTTCTTTAAAAATAGCGCCATTATATTTTTTAGTGTGAGAGAGAAATGTTCATACACGACCAATGATGGGACTTAAAAGATGTTATTTATGCTGCTGTTCCTTGTGCAACAGCTTAACACACTTTCATTTTTAATTACAAATCATACTTTCTGCATGCCGATAGACAAAACTTATGGGTGATAAGCTAGTTTGTGCAAAATCTGCAGATTCTCCCAGTATGCACCAATGGGCTAACATTACACGCCAAGCCATCTGTTAGAATAATTGTAATATATATTCAGTCAACTGCACTACTTATAAATATTGCTATCAACTTTATATATTATATAATACTATGGTATCTAATGTCAATTGTCATGATTATTAAATTTACAGCTATTAGTTTACAGATAATTTAGTAATGTAGTTTAGCTGGAAAGCATTTATTTTACTGTATACCTTATCATTTATTACAAACGTTCTGAAGATTCACTGTATTAATTATCTCAGCATATTGTTAATGCAGACTTACTCGTTATAAACAAAAAAAGATAGACAAAATGCTGAATAAATACTTTTTGTTGAATCCCAGTACACGAGTCTATGAGCAAAATTTACTTAAAATATTGATGTGGCTTTTTGTAAGTTTGGGTGCTTTATTGTTAACTATGTTACAGCATGGTTCATTACATGTGTGTGTATGAATGCACGTTATTGTTAAAAAATGATATTTTCAAACTTTGTCTGTAGGGCTGTGCAGCGTATTTTTTCCGTCCTACTCGTATAAGGCTGGCGCGACGGTTGTCGCACAGCCATTGACCTGTCTGTAATGAACACCCCTTAAGACAGGACAGATAACTGCCGGCTACTGTATTTGTTAATTTTTATACAAAGCATTTGAAACTGACTCTTATATAATCAAAATAACTAGGTTTTTTGATAACGTTTTTAAATTGTGTGAATGTTTTGTATGCTCACAATCATCTGAAAGCACTCTCGCAACTAAGTAAGCAGTTATTGTTTTAGTTCAGTCAATTGGTCGATATGTACGAATGAAGAAAAAAAGAGGCAAGAGAGGAGAGAGAACCAATAACTGTGGAACTGTGCACCGCGATGGCTGGGTGGGAGTGGAGAGAGAACAGATACAAACCACTCCCAACTCCAATAGTGAACCTTAGTTTGTTGATCTAATGAGCCACGGTTCTTTTTTTATGAACATGTTCCCAAGAGTTCTATGGTATGAACAGGTTCAATTGAGTGGTTTGTGAACCATTTGCCCACCTATAGTTTCTCCTTCGGTTTTTCAATACTTAAAAATGTAGGCTTCTTCAAAACTGATCTATAAAACTGGTAAAAAAGTATATGAGCAGTATTAACAAGGGAGAAGAAATGGCAGAAACAGGTGATGGGGTAACAAACACTTGGTGACTTGTGACAGCTAGAATGGAAAACCACTCATGTTCCAGAATGTTACCCATATTCTGCATGTAGAAAATTTTAGAATTATTTCATCCCATGCCATAAAATGTAATTACCCCTGTACATGTTCATCAGAAATTAGCTGGTGCTCATTAATAAACTAAGCTATTTCCTTTCCCATATATTCAAAAAAGCACAAATATTGTCACATTTCTGGAAAACCACATGGAAGAAGCAATATTCACAAATCATACCAGAACACGTCAACCTAATCAAAAGGAGAGCACATCCCGTGTGCTACCAGGGAACAAGACTAGAAGAGTCAAATGGTTGTGCCTTCCCGGCCTGTCAAAATTGAGGGGAAGGATCAAGTAGCTATGTTATGTCGTTTCTGAAGTTTGATGGCAATGGTGTAGTGAAACTGAATTCAAATTTTGATTGGAGCTCTACTGCCTACAATGACTACGAAAAAACTAACCAAAAAACGAAGAAAACAATATATGCACGAGAAACGTAATTAAATAAAAATGTGATAATATAAATAAGCACATATACAGAACAAGAGAGAACAATCCAGTTAGATAAGAAGTGACATAGAAACGAGGATAGCACAACTATGACAATACGAAAACAACAAAACCACATTCAAAACACACTGTAGTAAATAAAAATAAAAAGACATATAAAAGGATTTTAAAAATTATAATGACCCAGTCTGACAATGAACGAAAACAAACAAAACAAAGACAACATAAATGTAGCTGGAAAACAGAAAAATTTACATACAAAACACAAAACAGCCAAAATGTCATCAATTTATAAATTGATAAAAATTTATAATGATCCAGTTAGACAACCAACAACACAAAATACCTAGGGCAGCGCAAGTTGTAAAAAACACAGATGGCCAAATACACAGTAACAAGATAAAAACAAAAAAGTCCTGACATTTTGGAAGTTGTGATCTGATCCTGTCATCAGGTGATTAATAGGTTTAATCACCTGAAGACTGGAGCAGACCATAGCTTCCGAAACGTTGTGACTCTTTATTGTTTTCATCTTGTTACTGTATATTTGGCCATCTGTGTTTTTTTAAACTTATGCTGTCCTATGTGTTTTGTGTTATTGGTTGTCTGACTGGATCGTTATAATTATTGATCCAGTTATAAATTAGTGGCTTTTTTGCTGTTTTGTATGTAAATTTTGCTGATGTTTTCTTGTTACATTTATGCTGTCTTACATCTTCCTGCAATTTTTTTTCTTAAATTTTTGTGTGCCAGATTTAAATGAATAAATAATATTTAGTTTCAAATATTTTCATCAAATTCTTTTCATAAGCTCTGCTTGCAAGTCCCCAGCACAATCATCAGGTACGAAATGTATGTAACTAACCCTTGCTACTTGTGTGTCACAGCTATCTTTTCTCATACATTCTAATTTCCAAGATTTGCTCAGTTTTATATCTTTTGGACATGAACAATAACTAAATTATGAATTAATTTTGTCACTGTAGTTCTTACTATTATGTGCTACACAGCAGACATGTTTACTGTCTGTCGAATTAGTTAAGTTTGCATGTGATTATAAAACAATTTTACATTAAAAAGGAAAAAGTAAAGAAACATATCACTGATTAAGTAAACATCAACATTATAACAAATTATAAACAAATTAATACTGTGAAAAAAAGCCAACTCTTTAAATGATATCAAACACACAGCTCAAGCTTTCATTTGTTCAAACAATTAAAAAAAATATATTGTTTGTCAATAACACCAGGAAAATAGACCTTAAAAAACCAGAAAAGATTAATACATGACATGGAAGAAACCGTATTGTAAACTGTTCCCTTTTCCATGCTTTGCCTGGCCCGCCCTTGACTGGGGAAAACTACTTGTGATGGCATGCAAGTACCATTAGCTGGGAATGGCTGTTACAGCACAACCTTTCATTCTACTAGTCTTGACCAGGAACCATGAATGGAGTTGGATTTACAAATAAAAATGCAAAATTACTTTCATTTACACAAATATTTCAACACTAGGATAGTGATGGTACATCCTGAAATTTAAAAGTGGCTTCCATGATGTAAAAGTATGGGTAAGCTTATATGAAGGATTGTGGGCAATAGCATTGTAAACCATAAAACACTGAAAATCTAGTTATGTATAAACATGAGCTCTCTGTCATCTCGTCTTTGTAATTAATCAAATCAGTTACAATTTGCTCCAATAGATGGCATGGAAGACCATATTTTGGTAACCAACATCTGCTGATTTGAAGTTGCATAAACTGGTAAACCACAACCCAAGATAGCAGAAAAAGGAAAATAAATGAAGTGTATAAGTTGATTAATCTTGATTTATTTTGGGAGAGTGATATATTTGAAAAGTCTCGGAGCGAGTACTACAAAGATGCTAATTAAGTCTGTTTAAACTCTTACACAAAAACATCACTAGCATTCCTGAATGACATGAAAATGACATAACAGAAGAAAATGAAGATGGACAAATAGCACGAGGAGAAAGAAGAAGCTACAGGCATTCTAAAAAAGAAAAAGTAATTTCATAAAAGTAAAAAGAACAAAGAATTAAGAAACAGAGGTTTAGAATATCTGAAAGTGAAGGATAGTTAAGTAAAGAAAAGAGAAATAGAGCCTTCATGTACTTGTCAAAGGAAAAGTGAAAAGATTGAAAGAGAAGCATTTGAAAACCTTTATAAAGACTTTTGGGACCTGGCAAACTACACCTTACAAAATTTATATTTACATGGAAGAATCCAAATCAAACCAATCAAACAAAAGTATGCAAAGGCTGAAATTGATAACCCAGTCAGAAAAATAGCATTTTTGAACATTCCTGGCTTAAAACCCTCTAGAGGTTAGGTTGAACTTCTCAGTAAATGAAAGACAGATAAAGAGACTGGCACACCATCCTTAGATCACTATGGTCTGCACAAAGCTAGGAAGAATGCCCACTCTACAGGTCAAATAGAGAGCATCACAGAACATATCAACAATCTCCCAGATATAAGTGTCACTATAGTAGAAGCGATAATGGTGAGAAGATGTATCCATTAATATTTAATGACAATAGTTTACAAGAATTACCGGAACAGATTATGTAAGGAAAAATATATCCCTTCAGTACCACTTAGGTACAGGAAAAGCCTTCCAGACATTGAACATTGGATTTAGCAACATAAAAAGGGATACGTGATTATACTCCCAGTTTATGGTTAACTTTTCTTTGTTTCCTATGTAGATTCATCTTTGCCCACAGTCCATGATGCAATGTTGTTGTAACCATGGCTGTTTCAAAATCACCACCTCAGCGATATCCCAGACGACTATATTCTGTATAGGTATCTTGCTGGTGGATCCAAACCATTAGGTTTATTCTCCTTCTACGTGCAAAACATGGTCACATTGGGCCATTTTTATTTGCCAGGTTTGAAGGGAGAGACATTTGTGTTTCTCTGGGGTAAGGAAGTCACTCCTTATAAAATTCCCAGTGGCTGTGGAATCAAGCAGGGCCATAACTAGGCGCTTGTTTACCTCTACCTCTATTTAAAGAGTTTCTTATGTGAGCTTAGTTTCAGAATGTCCATGCAATCCTCACGAGTACAATCCGGAACTCGCCTGCTTACCTCCAATTGTGCCGGAAGACATTAACCACCACCTGGGTAAGCAGGAATTTCAGCAGTTGCAAAACATCCTAAACAACCATGAACAAGCTTTTAGCCATGGGGCCCGCTACTTCAAATATGCAGTATTCAACACGAAATATGGCTGACTCGCGACAAACTGATATATTGTTGCCCTTACTGCGTGCCAGCAGGGACAAGAAAATTTATGATGACTAGTATGGTCAATGAAAGAACAAGGCATGATAGAACCCTCGGACTCCCCCTACAACTCCAAAGTCATACTTGTTCCAAAGAAGGATGGACAGTCAAGATTCTGTGTGAATTACCAAGAGCTGACTGACAATAACCCTATAGCTTCCACACCAATTAACCCGACCCACACGCTGAGGGACATAGCACAAGTATTCAGTACCCTCAACATGCAGTCTGGGTGCTGGCAGATAGCCGTTCACCCAGAGAGTATATAATACACGGCTTTCACGACACCAGAAAGGGAAATCCTACTGTTCCAGCTCATGCGTTTTGGCCTTAAAAATGCACCCGCAACTTTCCAAAAATTAATATCCACCAAAGTACTGACAGGATACATTGGTGAATTCTGCTTCACCTATCTGTAGACAATATTGCAGTATACTCTGTCACATGGGAGGAGCACTGTGTACACTTGGAAACTGTTAAAAAAAGTCATTTCAGTAAAACAAACATAGACTACCTGGGGCACATTGTCACTCCACACTGGAACTTTCCCCAGACAGGATCCATATGAACAATCAAGGAAGCCGAAGAACCCAACACAAAAAGGCAGCAATGTCGCTTTCTAGGCCTTTGTAATTGGCTGAGAGAGTTTGTATCCGATATTACCCAATTGATGGCCCCTCTCAACACCCTACTGGAGAAAGATGTTCAATGGCGATGGGATGCTGAACACTAGACAGCTTTCCAGAACCTCAAAAACAGCTTCCGAAATATTCACTTGCTCCACCGACTCTGAGGAGGGAAAACATCAAATGGACACTTGTCAAGACTGCCTGGGGGCAGTTCTGTACCAAGAGGGCCCAGAGGGACAACCATAGGTCATCGCATATACAAGTACCCAACTAAATTCCACTGAACAGAAGTATCACATCAATGAGCAGGAGTGCCTCGCCGTGATATGGGCAGTACACAATTACTGCTGCTATCAAGAAGGACAACACTTCATCCTCAGGACTGACAGCAAGGCCAATTATTGGCTAAACAAATCCAAAAACCTCAAAGCAAAACAAGGGAGGTGGGCAGTGTTCCTAAAGGAATTCGATTTTGAGGTTCAAAATTGCCCCGGGAAATCAAACGACTTACCAGGCGCCCACTCCCGCCAGCCATATGCCCAAAGAGGATGAGGAATGGGAACGAATGACCCCTCCCCCAGCACCACCATGGAGTCCGGACGAAAACGTCCGCCTCCTCCAGCACCAGATTAGCCAGTACCAGCTGAACTACTTCCAGCAAAAGTACCACGAGGTCAAGGGCCTTCTTAAAAACCTGCTCTAAAGGTTTCAACTCCAGGACGGGGTTGTAAGGTCTCATAATGGAAACCCAGGAGAACCATGGAAGATCTGGGTCCCAAAGGGAATGCGAGCCGACATCTGCACACACCATCAAAACCACCGCCAGGCCGGCCATCCCGGCATGAAAGAAACCCTCCAAGACATAGGGGTGAGATACGTGTGAGATGACATGAATCGCAACATCTGACAGTGTGTTTCAAGTTCTGAAGCATGCTGCCAAATTAAAGCTTACACAAACCCAAACCAACCGTGAAACCCAGATAACCTCACACTACCTGGACTCAACTATCCACCGACCTGATGGGAACATACCCACGAAGCACAAAGGGGGAACTGCTATCTCATCATAATAACAGACATTTTTTCCCGGTGGGTAGAGAAAGACCTTTCCCATACAGAGCCATGAGACCCTGGGGATAATAAAACAGTTTGAGACAAAAGTGTTTCCCTGCTGGGGATACCAGTATGCTATCCTAACGGATAATGCCACCCAATTTACGGGGCATAAGTGGCAGACTGCCTGCAATAAATGGAGGGGGGGCCCTTAAACGACCTTACCCTACTACCCACACACCAACCCTGCACAGCGGAGGAACCAAGAGCTCAAGAAAAGTCTCAAACTTAATGTGGGGGAAGAACACCAACACTGGGTTGCACGTTTTCTAGACATCCTATTTGCCCTCCGCAGGTGAATCAATGAAGCGATTGACACGAGCCCCAGGCAACTGGTGTTGGGGCATACCATACGCTGACCTGAAGATTGGCAGTGTGACCAAGAGCCCACTACCGTGCCTTAACATGAGGAGGTCCGTCTTGACGTGCTGGCCCACATGAACAAGGCACAAGAAGCACAGGACGAGTACATTGGGCGTAAGTATACGCAAACCCAGTGAAGGATCAGAGCCTTTGAGATTGGAGAGACCCTGCTCCTGCGCAGTAATCCATTCAGCAAAGCAAAGGACCAGTTTAGCGTCGAGATAGCCCTGAAGTCAGAGGCTCCCTACAAGGTCGTCGGACGACGAGACAATATCTACGGTGCGGAGGATTCCCGAGGTAAGGTGAGAAAAGTTACCAGAGGACAGATGCGGCCCTGCATAGCAGGAATGGAGACCACCAACCCCGGTGGGTCTGAACCATGGACTGATTTTGAAGAAGGGGAAGCTACCCCTCACCCAAACTGGGAGCTTCCCTAAATTGAGCCTGAAAGATCAACCACAAGAACGCCAAAGACACCACCGTGAAACCTACCAGGGGAACCATACACTCCTGAACCTACAAACCACCTTAGGGAGGGATGTCCTTACGGATTCTCCACTTCACCTTGACCGACTTCATGAGANCTCCTGAACCTACAAACCACCTTAGGGAGGGATGTCCTTACGGATTCTCCACTTCACCTTGACCGACTTCATGAGAAGACGATCAACCACCGGACGTGGTGAGACAACACCAACGTGGTCGCAAATCTCATGGAGAAGCCTGTTGAACCGCACCCCTCCCCCTGGCAACCCATGCCGACCAACATGATATCTGTGAAGACAGATCCCAGCAGTACCTTGGTGCCGGATAAACCCGAGAAATCCACCGCAGAGCTCAGCAGCACCAAAGGGGCAGGAGAAGCAGA
>NQII01001993.1:378165-400658 GCA_002778355.1 Clitarchus hookeri | reverse complement strand
AATACTCCTCACCCCTACCACCCTTGTAGCCAAACCGCGGAAAAATAAGCTGAGATGGTAAATTCAAGGGGCAGATCACCACTTCTCCCACCCCCGAACCTTCACGAACCATGGCATGTGGCTGAATGGCTTTGTACTGAAGGCAACTACATGCCCCCTTCCCGCAATAAGAGAGACAAGTGCAGACACTTCGGGAGGGAAGCTGGAGAGCATATAAGCCAATTTACGAGAGAAGAGGGAAACAGTTCATTATCACCGCGCCGAGAGAAGAGTTGTGCCAAGGAACCGCGAGAGGAGTTCAGAACGAGCCCAGAACAGCAGTCCAGGGGAGACGACAACATACGCGGGCCTTTTCCAAGGCTGCCCACATCGCCGGAGCTCATCCACAGCTGACATCATACCAGCAGAGTTAAGTATCAAGTCACCACCCAGAGAAGCCCCCCCCTCCATCACAAAGTCGCCCACAGTTAACTCGAGTTAGCCAAAACAGAGTACCACACCTCGGAAGTGTTTCTGTATGTTGTTTTGTTTAAACTCGAGACAATATAATTATACAGTTAAGTGAAACGTCAAAAGACTACCTTAATGAAATACCCTCAACCTTCTAGGCACCTTATAGTCTATGCCTGGAGGAACTAACTACGACCCTATAAACCACCCTATATTCCACAGGTGGGGAATAGCGTCAACATGGAAGCTAGAAAAAACTACGCAGATAGTACATGAGTCTCAAAAATAATATTTACACTATTTGAACGTGAATAATAGAGAAACTTTTAACGAAAATCTGGTGAGTGCTTGTATTTGGCACTCTAAGGAGAATGGTGAGTGTGTGCAAATATTAATAACAGTTATAAATGTTATAAATGTCCACCAGCAGCAGCAAGACATCGTCTGCAATGCTGTAGAACATAACGACAAACACTAGCTATGGTTTCCATGGCAGTGGATTTACAGGCAGTCGAAACTGTGACTCTCATGGCATTCAGCGTCCGTGGCTTCATAGTGTACACAGTGTTTTTCCCAGTTTCCCACAGATAAATACCGAAAGGATGAAAATATGGTGGATACTCATCACTTCCTAGTCGTCCTATCCACTTCTCAACAAATGTTTCATTTAGGAGCGACAGTACTTATCGATGGTAATGTGACGGTGCACCGTCTTGACGGAAAAGCAATTGCCATGAGGGTAGAGTTGGTGAACAGCTGGCACAATGTTTTCCTGCAACATGGTAAACATTCACTTGTCACTGTTTCGTCGGAGGAGAATGGCCCATCAGGTTGGCAGAGGTATAACCGCTTGCTCTTACACAATATGACGATTTTCGCCAGCCCAGTACACACAGTTGTGGCAGCTGACAGTTACTTTCAATTTAAAGGTTGTCCCATCGGAACAATCAATCACGTAAGAAAAATGTGCGTTGTCATTGCACATGTTCACAATCTGGTCACAAGATTTGACACGTCTATCAGGGTCGTCTTCATTCATAGCGCGAAACAACGTGGGAATGAAGGGCCACCACTTAACATGCTTTAAAATACGACTGACGGACCTCGTTTTTTTTTTGTGGAATGTGTCAATGTTTGCAACACAGCCCCATACTTCTCCCATTCATTGTTCTCTTCCTGCTACGGCGGCCTTATTGGATGATGTCATGTTGAAACCTCATGCTCTGTCATTCCTCGTCAGCAGCATCCATCCTGTTTTCCACTCGTAATTTCCCTTTATACTTATTACCGACTTCCCGCTCTATCATTCCACCTTGTTTCTTCCTGATCTTAAATTCCGATTCTCTTACTGNACATTCCGATTCTCTTACTTCATGCTCTGGCATTCCGATTTGTTCTCATACTCTCTTATTCCTTCCTGTGTCTCTCTCCCACGCCCATTCTCTCTCATCCGCACTATCCCTTGGTTTACTCTTATTCTTTCTGGTTTCCTATTTTCTCTTTTGCCTTCTTGTCTTCCAGCCCTTCGCCTCTCTCACACTTGCTTTTTTACATCCTACATTAATAATTTCAGCGCCTGCTTCCAGTCGTCTGTTGTAGGCTACCACCTTTAATTCATGTACCTGCTACCAGAGTGTGCTAAGTTCAACCATCCGCAGCTAGGAGCACTGGTATCGATGAGGCCATCTTGTGTGTGTTGGTCCACTCATCGTTTGCAGGGGCGCGCTATCATCGGGGTGATTAGTTCAAATGGAGGTGGCTAGAAGTGCTGGAAATTTGTTTTAGTTGGCTGTTGTTTCGGTACTCAAAAAATGCCACAGGCGTGATCGTTCCAGCACCCCCTAGGTCGGCAGTCTAGGATCTTGACCACAAGACTACTGCGAAATTGAGGAAAGGAGGATGTTTAATGAGGAATACATATACAGTTATTACCATCCCGGCATTCGGAAAAAAAATTTGAACACCCTCTGACTTTAAATATAAAAATCGCCATTGGATGGTTAGGAGAAGAATTAAAGTAAATACTTGCATCAACCTACGCTCTTCCCAGATAATAAACTTGTCATCGCGAGAAAAAGAGAATGTTTAGTAACGAAAACACATAGAACAAAACTGCAGGCACCACACAATCGAACTTTTTTATACGTGTAAAAGATATGCATATTCCAGTCAGCGCGAGCACTGGCAACTAATTAAAAACTACATTTTGCAAAGTCCCTCTACTCTTAACTTAAAGTTGAAGTATAGAGTGTCTCTCTCTCTCTCTCTCTCTCTCTCTCTCTCTTTAAATAAACATATATATTTTTTCTGGGATAAACATTTACGTTATTTGCATACTGACATAAGTTCACAAGTTATGCTGGGAAAGAAGTTCCACGGAACATTTGCCGTTTCCACGCATTCACAATCAAATAACAACTGCGGGAAAAGGAAAAAAACTAGGAGCGTTATTCCGCCTGCTTTGTTGTGCAATCATATTGATACGGGTTGTTTGATCTGAGCGGTTTACGTGGAATATCGGAATAAAAAATTTGATTGCAGGGGAAGGGGGAGGCGGGTATTTCCCCGCCTCCCGTTGCTGCGAGCAACGCGATATGATGGCGCGACCACAAACACGGAAAATGCAGCCAGGATGTACGCCAGCTAGGTGACCGTGAGCTCGAATTATCGCCAGTGTGCGTAACCAGTACTCCGACATAGCGAGGGACGTTTATGAGCAGTGAAGTACAACATCGACATTTCATTCCTGCACCACTCGATCGTAGCTAAAAAGCAACTAAAGAAAGCGTAATTACCTCACTTCCAAGTCGGCTGGGTACTAATATGACACTCCAAATGTACCGTTTTTAAAGATTAAGGGGCTCGCCTACACAGAAAGAAGTATAATCATTTTGCAATAAAAAATTACTGTTGAGGCATTTCTTTTTTCTATTATGTTGTAGTAAATTTATTTTTAATCAGACGCAAGATAGAGCAGTTGGAAGGTTGTCTGGTTCCGTAGCCGTAGTTTTTTTTCGTTGGTAACATTTATTTTTGTGACAAAATAATTGTACATAAATTATTTTACATCGTAATGTTTTTTTTTAGAGGGAATAAAATACAAGAAAATTGTTAACACAAATGTTAACATCAATTCAACACAAAATGTGTTTTGCCGCAACATATACACCACCATAATGTTGACAGAAAGGTCAGGAGGTAATGTTGTTTCAAAAGTACTTAATGCTACATTAACATTAATAGCTTAATAGTATATTACATTAACAGCAACATTAGTCACTTACAGCTCACAGATAACAAAAAAATTACTGTTGTAGTAACATTAACACTGTTGTCACAACATTTGACTTTTTTCTGTGTACCTTGAGCTGTTTTCCGCCTTTGAGGCTCAGAAGCGCGGGAGCCATAAGTGCGCCATCGCCGCTAGGCGCTAGGCTATGAACTCACGTGCAGTGTTGTCGAGCTGCTTGTGGCTACGGGAGTTTAACCGGAGACTCTATCAATTTATTGGTGAAAAGTCTGTGGCAGAGTTTAATGCAGGATCCTACCGTAGTTTTGCTCATGTCCGGGTAGTAAGTGTTAATATACGGCAGACATTGGAAACAAAAGCCATATTTAACGATGCTAATAACTTTTAAAATACCATTCCGTTGTCATCACAGGTCTGTGTTCTTTTCGTAGGTAAAAAAAAAGGGGGGAGGGCACGTCTAATAATATTTCAAGCATGCTGCAACGCTATTTAAGCACCGCACTCTAAATTCTAACCAGTGGAAAACCACTGATACGCAGTGGAATTCAACTACTCGAATCGACAAAAATAGCTCCACTTAGAATCGGTGGAAAACCCCTGGTTGTACCAGTGAAACAATTTAACTGATTGAATAAGTGACAGCCAACTGCGTACTGGAAATTAAATATTGTTTTTATTGAATTTAACCAAAATATGACCACAAATAAACATATGTCCGGTAGTCACCGTTTATATTGTAAAATTTAACGTTAATTTTTTTTTAAAAAAAGGAAGAAAAAATTGCGATGTCCCAAATTTTTAACCCACAGCGTCCCGCTTCTCAACGATTACCTTATCAATCGAGCTATCGAGACAAAGTTGACTGCAAGGAGGAAAATATATGTATGATACCTCATTATAGAAAATACGTAGCTTTTAATCGTATGTCCTTTCTTGTCGTTTTTTTTAGTTTAATTGGTAACATTGTGATTGTTGAAACAAATACATCACCGCATTTAATGTAGTTTAAACCTTCAAATCAAGCGCTATGATCATTCCGTGAAAATGAAATGAAAGACACAAGAACGAAATGAAAGACTAGATTTTCACGTTGCCTTTTAAAATGGTATTATAAAAGAGTAGACTCGCATTACAATAAATATTTCTTCGGTTTTATTAGTTTATTCGTTATCATCTCATTTGAAACACGTTGTTTAACCGATTCATCCGTCAAAAAATATCACTGAAAAACAGAATGAAATGGTTGATGATTCAGTGGAAAATGTCACTGTATTAGTAAGCAAAAGAAACCCGTTTTTTTTCTCACTAATTCATCAGTTACATTGTTTGAAATGACTACTGAATAAGTCGGGAGCTGTTAACTGATTTATACAGTGAAATTCTCCCTTGTTCAGATTTAGAGTTGAGGTAGGCGGACACCTCATTCTGATACCCATACACATTCGTAATGATACTTAGCAACCGAACCACTGTTCCAACATGCCTTTATTCTGCATTGTGAATTATTCTCCCCTTTGAGGATTTCCAAGTTTTAAGCTGGAAGGCTATTCGGGCCCAGCTTATAATTAAAACTAACTAACAAACTCGCAAATAAAAAACTGCGCACTTGTCCGTACGTAATTGGGGATTTGAATGAAGCAAATCGCAGCCGCTACCCGACGACCTCTTGTCGAGGATGACTACTACCCCTCCCTACCCGCATGCCTCGGGGAAGCGAGACGTGGCTGTACCCAGCGAGTAATACGAGCTCCGACAATGCTCACTGTGTTCGTTATTATGACATGTGGAAATCTGCCTCGCCATTACACGGGACTCGGCAATCCCGTCCCTTCAAGCTGTAGTTCAGTCGCGCCTCTTCCTCCTCGTCGTCCTGGCCGACAGCCCTGGAGGCCGGCACACCATGCTCAGGTCCCGGGGCAGGTTGTACCCCTGAGGACTGAACTACTTCATCACCGCAAGCAGGTCGATGCAAGCAGTGGCCTTGACAGCCACGTGCAGGCTGCTGGAGGGTCGCCCTCGAGCAGGCTGCACGTGCCTCACCACGCTCCTAACATGCTCCATGTACAACGCACTTACTAAGTGTCGGACACCAAATAATTAATTATTTTATCATTGTAACAAACATTGTTAAACTCGTAACTTATGCATTGTATGTGGTGACAGTTTCCTCGAATAAAAAAATTTACACGTTATATTTTATGAATTATTTGATATCAAATACAAATTTCTTATGTTCTGTTGCAGCCGTAATAACAAGTACTAAGTTGTACAAAAGAAAAATTTACAACATAAACCAATGCCATGCGATACTGCTTGTCATATATGAAATCATCAAATAACAGTTCATTCATTAAACAAATTTTTTAACATATGCAAAAATTTATTTACATTTAACTTTTTTTTTTCATAGATATGGCTTGTAAAATATTCGCAGAAGATTTAGTCGTGTGTGCACGCATTTGTCTAACAATTTTCCAGTGACATCATTTCAAACATGTTTTTCCAAATGCTAACCGAACGTATTGTGAAAATAGTATTGCAAGACGGTTCGCAATCGATGTTTGCAACTGCACGATGCAAGTGTTTAAACGATAGTAATAATTAGTTTCCTTCTATTCGAAATTACCTAAATTTAAGTGGCTATTTGTGCTATGTAAGTATGCAGACTAAATGAGCGCAATTTCAATTAAAAAAACGAATACCGTGTGTTAATTATGGCGTTTATGTTTCAGAAAATTTCTTGAACCGCTTGAATTAAATTTCTCGCATGTTAGGATGTATTTGCGTTTTACGGGTACACACAGTTTGCTAACATAGTATTTAGCAGAAAGCTACTTGCGAATACACAATTCTTTTCCATTGAGATATTTTTACCGGACATTGTCAAATTAGTTCATGAAAAAGTCCGTTGGACCTCGAACACAATTAACTCTCGATTTCTCAGCGCCTTACCCAGTCAAAATCTCGTTAAAAAAAAAAAGAAAAAGAAAAAAAGGGCATACTTTTAAGATTTGTACTTCGGCAATGAGTTAAGATTTCTCTTTTAAGTAAACTGTCTAATACCTCATAAATTTTGTACATGATTTGCTTCTAAATTGTGCAGAAGATTAAGGTTAAATCTAGATATCGATAGNTTTTGTACATGATTTGCTTCTAAATTGTGCAGAAGATTAAGGTTAAATCTAGATATCGATAGAATCGAACTCGCGATATACCCAATTTCTGCAAGGTAAACACGATATGACAATAACGGAGCACCTTACTACAGAATAAAATAACTTGCTATATTTAACTTAGGTTTCTTTATCACGGAAATAAATAAAAACTGCGTAGAATGTGTGTTAACNGCATACTTTTAAGATTTGTACTTCGGCAATGAGTTAAGATTTCTCTTTTAAGTAAACTGTCTAATACCTCATAAATGTTGTACATGATTTGCTCCTAAATTGTGCAGAAGATTAAGGTTAAATCTAGATATCGATAGAATCGAACTCGCGATATACCCAATTTCTGCAAGGTAAACACGATATGACAATAACGGAGCACCTTACTACAGAAAAAAATAACTTGCTATATTTAACTTAGGTTTCTTTATCACGGAAATAAATAAAAACTGCGTAGAATGTGTGTTAACATTTAAAAATTAAATAAATAGGAGTACGTGATATAGAGTCCATAGTGTTATGCAAAAGACGTGCATCACAATATACTGGATATTTGCAATAGGAAATACGCAGTAATGTAAGCTAACTGAAAGGAACATAATACAAACTATAAAAACAAAAATATTACTCCCGTGAAAACAGAATAAAAAATAAAAGAAAAAAATGTTTTTAGTCATTAATGATAACGAAGAAAACCAACATATTAAATCACATTAATAAAAGGGCCAGTTATTTTTATTTCATTCATGTGAATTTACACTGCAAGTCAAACTATGTTTATAAAAAGATGCTATTTACATTTGGTTAAGCTTAAAATGATCTCGATTGCTACATAATTTGAACAGTTCCAGAAGTGGTCGGCATCAGCTCTTCTGACACATCAACGTTGTTGTCATGATCTTCATAATATGATTCGGGATTATGCTTCATCGCCTCTTCGGAAATCTCTCCAACTGCCAGCCCTCCACGGACCGCACCGCCATCGTCAACATATGTGTAGGCTTCATATCTGACGCAAGCCGATAATCTGTCCACGGCTTCCGCATCAGCAACACTAGGGGTCCTCACAGACGCTTTCACTCTCCGTTTATTGAGTGGTGCTTGGTATGAAGCCCATACTACGGGAACAGTTGGTTAGTTCGGCGTCACTCGTTTTTAAGCAGTGCTTAAACCGAAGAAATAAATTTCCGTTTGACATTTTTAAATTATAGTTATCCAGAATTTTCAGAATAAAAGCTGTCGCATGTAAAAAATATANAAATTTCCGTTTGACATTTTTAAATTATAGTTATCCAGAATTTTCAGAATAAAAGCTGTCGCATGTAAAAAATATATTTTTAAAATAACACCTTAATTGTTTTCTGCTATGAGTAAAGTACTCTTGTTTCAAGTATCACAGCAAAACCGTATTTTTATCAGCCGTGCAGACGTTAAAGGTTTAGATGTTTCCCTTTAAATCTGCCAAGTTTAACTCCAGAGCAAGAAGAAAATATCACAACGCTGAATGATCATTCTAAACTTTCTACTTGACGCCTAACTTAAAGAAAAGTATATTTCAGGCTTCAGACGTCTTTGCCAGACTTTGATAATANAAACTTTCTACTTGACGCCTAACTTAAAGAAAAGTATATTTCAGGCTTCAGACGTCTTTGCCAGACTTTGATAATATAAAAATTCTTTCCGGGCTGTCAAATAGTACCAAGTTTGGCATGGTTTGAAGAAAATGGTTATTCAATCTCATTTCCAATTTTCATCTTTGCTCTACACACACTAAAGAACACAACGCATTCCGTCAACGTCAAAATGTATTTTGGTTTCCAATCTGCAACCGAAACTACTCGGACGTCTCCCACGTGTTTGCAGCAATCTTGCCCACACTTAACGACTGTCGTAAATAATCATCATACATTTATCAAAATACCACCCCGAGGTTTTTAACAAGGATAAAAGCGAAAAACTGTTCTCTTCAACGCAAATTATCACATAAACATTACTTTAATTTGTTTATTGCAGGAGACTACAGGACAATTTAAGAGTCAATTAATTTTCCACAAAATCTATTTTTTGTATAGTGACAGTCTAGTTTCGTGAGTACGGTACACCAGTCATAACTTAAAGCTTGCGCATGATCGATTTTCATTTCAAAATTCCTCTGCTGTTCCTTGTAGAACACTTAAGGCATTTGTACAATGCCAAAGACTCGTCTATACATATAAAATTCAACGTCTCTCTGTCTGCCTGTTAGTGCGCTTATCACGCGAGAACAACGTATCCGATTTACGGGGTTTTTTTTAAATTCATAGCTATTTTCTCTGGCCAGGTTTTAGTATATATTTTGTTACGTAAAGTAACATAAGAAATAAGAAGTGACAATAATAGTGAGTCAGGTCAGAAAAAAGTTTGCCGTCAGCGCGCTCTCTTGCAATACGCTGTCTAAACCGTTAAAGATGGAACAATAATATGTAGTAAAGCATTATCTAGAATAAAAAGACCTCAAAAAACACCACGGTAGCATATATATATCTATAACACAGAAATACTACTCAGAGTTTTTACTATTTAATTCACCGAGACGTTGAGTTTTATACACTGGAGAGCCAAAAAAACTGATATAGGCGTGCGTATGCAAACAGAGGTTTGGAACCAATCAGAGTAACGCGATGCGAACGGCAGCGCCTAAATAAGACAACAAGCGTCTGATAAATTTGCTAGATCGGTTACTGCTGCTACAATGGCAGATTATAAAGATTTAAGTGAGTTTGAACGAGGTGTTACAGTCAGCGTACGAGAGATGGGACATAGCATCTCCAAGGTAGCGATAAAATTTGGATTTCCCCGTATGACCATTTCACGAGTGTACAATGGATATCGGGAATCTGGTAAAACATCAAATCTTTGACATCGCTGCGGCCGGAAAAAGATCGTGAACTAACGGGACAAACGACGACTGACGAGAATCATTAAACGTGACAGACGTGCAACCCTTTCTCAAATTGCCGCAGATTTCAATGCTGGGGCATCAACAAGTGCGAGCGTGCGAACTATTCAACGGAGCATCATTGATATGGGCTTTCGGAGCCGAAGGCCTACTCGTGTATCGTTGTTGACTGCACGACACAAAGCTTTACGCCTTGCCTGGGCCCGCCAACACGGCCATTGGACTGTTGATGACTGGAAACACGTTGCCTGGTCTGACGAGTCTCGTTTCCAATTGTATCGGGCGGATGGACGTGTCACGTCGTCTTGCGGTACTTCTGCGTGCTCGCGGGGGCCCTACACGATAT
Source organism: Clitarchus hookeri (assembly GCA_002778355.1). Lineage (NCBI taxonomy): Eukaryota > Metazoa > Arthropoda > Insecta > Phasmatodea > Phasmatidae > Clitarchus > Clitarchus hookeri. The sequence continues at coordinate 390,510 of NQII01001993.1, read as the reverse complement.
AAGACAGGTGTACCAGTTTTTTTGGCTCTTCAGTGTAATATGTATAGAGTATAGAAGATTAACACTATGTAAAATTCAACTTTATTTTTAAAAAAACCTAAAAAATAATTCTGTAGTTCATGCGAACGGAGCCGTGGGCACAGCTACAACATAAAACACTCCGTGTTCGTTCTTCAATGTAACGCATGCGTTCACAGATNTCACGTCGTCTTGCGGTACTTCTGCGTGCTCGCGGGGGCCAAACACGATATAAGACAGGTGTACCAGTTTTTTTTGGCTCTTCAGTGTAATATGTATAGAGTATAGAAGATTAACACTATGTAAAATTCAACTTTATTTTTAAAAAAACCTAAAAAATAATTCTGTAGTTCATGTGAACGGAGCCGTGGGCACAGCTACAACATAAAACACTCCGTGTTCGTTCTTCAATGTAACGCATGCGTTCACAGATAGGCGCGGAAGAACTTAAGGAAGCTGGTCAACTGTAACTGGTGGTTCTGTAAATGTGATTCGCTCTCTGCCTGTCACCATTACGCTACTCGTACAGTTTCAGTTAAACTTTCACAGGCAGTGTTTGGTTTTCGGGTTTTAATTTCAAACAAAACAATTCAAGTATGTTTCATGTCGCTCCGGTCAGACAGTTTCGGCCAGTGTCATGTAGCTAAACCCGACAATTAACTCTATCTTGTCATTCGTTTCTGTAGCTGCTGATTAATTACAAGTCCCGTTCCGTGCGCATAAAATGGCCGCGACAATACGTGCTTCCAAATGCAAACTAAACTATGAATACCCTTGGAATCGTACGACACATTAGGAACGGAGCCGCATCGTAGCTGACTTCCGTCGTCGCGTATAGCGTCCCATCGAGTCCTCGTGCCTGCCTTCTATCAGTTCACACCAGCTAACAAAACAAGACAAGCCGAAACAGCCAATCGCGTGTTACTCTGGATTTAGGCACACCTGTGTTTTCCGATTCTTCATAAATGTTTTTTTTTTTTTTTTTTTTTTTNTTTTTTCATGGAACTCACGCAATTCTTACTTGGACATTGTCTTCATATGTGAAATTATCCACTCCTAACATTTAGATTAGTTAAGTTAATTTTTAATTACATCAGTAGTGGAGCTCACTTCTCAAATCTGCTGGATGCGTGGCTATCTCGCCTCTTGATCCTTTAGTTGAGAAACTTCTCTCTCCTTTGGTACCATGAGAAAACGGTTTGCATTCTCTTCCTTCTGATTCGGCATGAAGACATTCATTTGCCCCGGTCCATCCCTTTCGATTTATTCCTATTTAAACAGTTACACCAATATTTATTTACACATGAGCACGTTAATGACCTTATATAAACTCCTGGAGGTCTATTTAGTAACTTTAGGCAGTTAAGGTCAGTTACTTCCACACACTGGATCTCTTAACACCACCATCGTGAATTTGGTATTCACTACGCGCTGTTAAGGAATTCTCATCAATAGTAAGGTTAACGATAATATATTTCTCAACACAGCCTAATGGCATTCTTGATATCGCTGTTGTCTGCATGAACACCAGAAAATAACTATATTACCAGATCATCACAAAGCAGTGCACAGCAAACCTGAAATATAATGATATTCAGTCTCGTCCCATAACAAATAGTGCTCAAAAATGTTTTTGATTGTCTTGGGCCAAATAAAAAAAAATCGCGTGCGCCTTAAACATACTGCTAGTTTACAAGTACAGCATATCTCACGAAATTTTACAGACAGTGGATATTAACAATTTGTCAGACGATAAAATATAGTAAATTAGTTATCAATTGTCATTTTATTTTACAACCTGTAAAGAGAGAACGCAAACGTATGCGCTGGACTTTACAATACAACCAACATAAATCTTAGGAATATAAATTTTGGAATAAATATGTATGATGTATTGTACAATCGCCAAATGATTTACAAGTATTTGCTTTAGTTAGTAATATTTTTTTCTTTTATACAACCGTGTGAATTGAAAATATTTTATGTAAAAAAATGCACAACCGCTGTGGTTACATTGTAGTACGAGATTAATTTTAATGAATCTTCCGCCATCCTATCCTCCGTTTCTTCCATTTTGCACCATTCAAGGTGCCCATGAAATGTTCCACACTTTCTCAGAAAGTTGGAGTGTTTGGCTGACTATGCCTATAAAAAGAGCTTTCTTAATTTCCCTAGTGATGTCAAACTCACCATCTGAAGCTGCACTCGGTCGTGCAACACGTTTCTATGGCAAGGAGGCAACAGAGCCCGTCAACATGCGTTCACAGTTGGCGAGCCAGTTCAGCTTGTGCCACGTGAGGAAGGGTGAGGAGAATCTGCTGTGGCGAGGTGGGGGTTCCACGAAGCTATCCTGTTAATAGCAGTCGACCATACACAGGGCTTGTTTATTGACCTGCCAGTCACAAACAGGTCGCGGCTGGCGGGTCACTCCCAAACATGGAGAAATATAAATGTTCAAATTAAGTCATATAACACCATTACATAACAAGAATATATATATATTTTTTCATTGTGTATATATTATACAAGCTGTTTCAGGGTAAAGCGACATACGTTAAGAGGCGATAGTATTGACCATTCTTAAGGGAAAACATTAATAAACATAATGATCTACACGGCGTTTGCCAAGTTGGCCACATGAATGCCCACATCACCTGCGCTAAATTATTGTTTGTGGGAGTCGACAGGCCAAAGACGCAAAAAAGGGAAGAGTTGCTGGCTCGCGTGTTAAATGCTTGTGCGCACGTTAAATAATAATTGGGACACAAGCTTCGATTAGCAACACAGCATCTGACTACACGAGCTGCAAAATGCATAGAAGTTGACGGTGGCAATTGTGTAAAGGGAATATACAATATATATATATATATATAATTGTGTAAATTGGTGTAAAGGGAATATACACAATAAAACCCACCACGTAACGATCTGCTCATTTAATATCGCCTGCACCTTTCCCATTCCTTTCAGTTTCACACAGCTGTATCTGGGACACCTTTGCTAATAGAGTATAAGTTTAATGATGTTTTCCCCTCATAATGGTTCATACCATCCCCTCTTAACGTACCTCCGTTTCCCCCTGAAACATCTTGTTTATATAACGTGTTACATATCCAGATAACTTAAAACAAATAACGTATGCGCACATAAAATTTTCTTAAGTAATTTTGAAACATTATAATAAACGCACTATTTTATATACAGACGCAACAAAAAAGTCACCAACACACTTTGCTCTTATGCTTCAGGTTACACGATTACGATTATCAATAACTTGTCACTTATATATATGACTAAATGTTGGCAAAAGTTTAAGTATTTATCGGTTACATACGAACAATTTTTCAATCAATAATGCAGACCACAAATTCCTTATTCTGGACGTGGTGCCAGAATTCCCCTCCACATTGAAGTGCTCTGCCCACTTTGTTACAACTCGTTCGTCTTAGTCAAGGGGAAATTTATTACCGAAAGAACACAGCCTTTAGCCGTGCTCCGAATAATTTAGTCTAACAAAGCAAAATTAAAATCAAAATTATTAGTTTACAGGTTTAGTGGTTTCAGCGACAACAGTTAAAAAATAATGTGCTCGCAAAATATAGTACTGTTTGATAAAGGAAGGTTCACCAATCAGTTTAATTTTTTAACTAAGACATTTGTAGCAATATATTGGTCAGATTTAAAATTAGCATTCAGCAGTCGCGGTATAGTTAAAAATTGAAATAAACAATATTAATTCGTCAAGCTACAAACAACAGTTAGTAGAAGCCACGTAAACTAAGGCGGGAGCCCAGCTGTAGCAGTTTGAAACACTAGTCGCGCTGTCTGAATATTCCCTATAACAGAGGGAGGAAGCGACAATTGACACTTGATTTATAACACCATACTAAAGAATTGAGGCGCTCGGTCTTAAAACACGTTAGTAGTTATAAAATGTAAGTTCTGCGCCAAGGGCGCAGGGCTGGGGACTGGGGGTGGCCATCTTGGATAACATCACAAGTCAAACTCCTCCTCTGTTATTCCTTGCCTACGTTGGCCATTTCCTAGCCAGTACCGTCCTTCCCGCTCATGTTCCCTACTTCAAGCTCTTGCATTCCTGTGGTTATCTCCGAGTGCTCCTGAATGATATTATTATCTCCTTTCTTTCTATCGCCATGTTGTTCCCTGCTTCACGCTCTTGCATTCCAAGTGAGGGGTTTTTTCTCCGTGCCTTCCCAAATTCGATTATGACTCCACAATCGGGCTAGGTGACTCCTTTTTGCTAATGAGGGATTGTGGAATTTCACGCTCTTACATTCCGACGGTCATACTTCATGGTCTTGCATTCCAAGCTAGGGGGTTTTCTCCGAGTCTTCACGAATTTGATTACGACTCCACAATCGGGCTAGGCTCATTTTTGCTCATACGGGATTGTGGGGTGTCATATTCTTAAACTCTGACGGTCCTACTTCATGCTCTTGCATTCCATGTGGGAGACAATCTCAAGCTCTTACATACCTGTTTTCTCCGAGTCCTTCCTTCTTCGTCCCTACTACTACACGCTCTTGCACTCCTGGCCAATGATGTCTACCGCGGTCCCTACTTCATGCTCTCACATTCCTACCAGATGCCCCTACTACTTCATGCTCTTGAATTCCATATTTCATGTAATTTCATGCTCTAGCATACCATTTGGGGTTTTTCTCAGAGTCCTTCTGACCTAACACCCTAGCAGGGACAAGTATCACGCTCTATCATTCCACCTAGGTTTACTCATATTTCTTTCGGCATCCTTTCACCTGATGCCTTAGCAGGGATAAGTTTCATGCTCTATCATTCCACCTCAGTTTTCTCATGTTCCTTCTAACCTCCTTTCACACGACGCCCTAGCTGGGACAATTCTAATACCTATAAGCATTGTTGGCTGTAATATCCGAATCCTTTAAGATATACTCACCAAATTCAAAGCGTAAGAATTATCACATATAACGAAAATGACTGCACGATCAAGTACGGCCCAAGCGCACTTATAAGCATATATGGGTGTAATTACCGAACACTTGAATATATAGTAACAAAATTCAAAATAAAGGCATCATAGCATACAACAAAAATGACAGCAGGGTCAAGTATGCCCTAAGCTTATGTACATACATAGTTGGCTGTAATTTCCGAACCATTTAAGATATAGTCACCAAATTCAAAACACAGGCATCAACTCCGACATCGAAAAAGGTCGCAAGTGTCAAGTATGTCCTAAGCGCACTTATAAAAAAAAAGTATGGAGCTACAGTCCATAAAAGTTATATCAGTGTCGCTATAATCCCAAGAAATTTAGTAACAACTAGAATGCACGTCGACATGAGAAAGACCGAATGATCGCAAGGACCAACCACAAAAATGAATACAATACATCAAGTGCGATATGCATTACGCGACTTGTAAAAACGGTTTTCGTTTGCATGTCACAAAACAACATACATTTAAACCACTAGATGTGCAAGAGAAGCATCACTGCTACATGCTGATGCAAACGGATATAAAAATAATTATAAAATAAATAGTTATAAGCATTTAACAACTTATGTGTATTGCGCGAGCATCGTGTGCTGTGCATCATGCTAGTCGAAAAAAAAACTTAGGCGAAGCCGAGAAGCACAGGTGCGATACTGCTACACACTGATGCAAACAGGTATAAAAACCACATGTAAAGGGAAAATAGTTATAAGCACTTACCATAGAGCGCAATTACACATTACACAAGCATTGAGTGCTGTACACTGTGTGTTAAACGATGCTATAAAATACCAGACCATCCTGATCAGTACAACAGAAAAGCAAACGACTTCCTTGCCAATAGACTGAAACGAAACCATCGCATTCAGTGAACAACCAACACTTGCATCACTAGCAGCGGAACACAACCGACCCAGTCGACTTCGCGCCATCAACTAACATCATGAGCATCTGTAAGACGTCCCAGATGACCGACCGCCAGCGCGGACACCATGCAGGTCTCGACAAGCGAAGGGATGACACAGAACACTAGTCGAGAGAGAGAGTCGCGTCAGGCTCCAGGGTGGCAGACCAGCCGAGTCACACATGCACTTCTCTTTACGAGAGTAATTCAGTTAACAAATACAAACTAGCAATTTATCACGTTTTAAATTATATATATACATAAATAGTTTTACATGTACATATTTGAATACATATCATCTATATTACCAGAACTGTAAGCACATACGAAACAATACACATTTCAAATCATTAGTCACGCAAGAGATGGCACTGTTATGCACTGAGACAAAAAGATTTTAAAAAATAAATTATAAAAGCAAAAAATGATACGCAATACCAGCAAATGCTTATTGCGTGAGCATCATGCACAGTACATTATGTTAAGCGAAGAAATCTCAGTTATGAAGTGCGGAAACGATAAGGTCAACACAGCTATAAACTGATACAAACTTATATAAAAATAAAATGAAAAGTAAAATAATTATAAGCGCTTACAAACCATCGCAATCACATACTACAAATACGTGTCCCTTTACGAGAGGAATTCAGTCATATAGTACAAGGTAAAACAATATTTCGTTTGAATACATCAAGTTGTAAATATTAGCATGTCTATTAAAATATCGCTTCCAATAAATCTCTGTCGATAGAGGATATCGCTTCTGCCCGTCCAAATAAAAAATAAAATGAAAAGGAAAATGGTCATAAGCACTTACCAACCATTCCACAGTCGTGCTATCGTTACAGGCACACCACATCCCAGGAGCTGGTGTATTACATCGGGAGCGAGCAGCAGCAAAAAGAAAAACAAGGCATCGGCAAAACTAAGAGATGAACGAGTGTAAAGATGTTGAGAAGTCGAACTGACAACTTCGCAGGCTAGACAGCGATCGATCTGATAAGGTAACATATTTCAGTTCAGTGACTGAGCCAACACGAGACGATAAATGCAAATGTGTATGTAGTGCGAACAGTATACAAGAGAGCCTAATGTAAAAACATAAATCATTTCGCCGGCGAGCATGGTGGTGGAAAGCAGACCGTTACGACTACATACATCTACTACGATCATGTACTCTGCTACAATATGAAGACGGAATCAATGGTTGAATACTTACCATCTGTAAAATCATTGGCATCGTCAACAGCAAGGAGCCCTGAAGAGTCGCTACATGCATTACGATATCAATGCAACTATTGTGGAAATACTTTTAGTACAAGTTGTATTGCACGCCGGCATGAAAGTTGCCATTCCATGTTCAGCCCAACATACAAGACGCTCCACTGTGATAACTGCGATTCTGTGTTTACTAGCAGTGATGCTCTGTATAATCATAACAAGAAGTACAAACGAAATGTTTGTCGTTCATCGGGAAGCATGTGTGTGTATTGCGGCAAGACATTCGCTAACCGCACCAGTGGCAAATGTCATGAAGATAGTAACTGTTCATTTGCCATCGTTTACAAGACCTATCCAATTGATAACTTATGTGCGGTATATGCGAATAAGTGTAACTTGAATGCTCACAGCAAGTATTGTTCTGTCAAAACAGAAACCATAAATGTTTTGCTGGAATTACGAAATATGTTGAGCATTTATCGAATATTATTATGTATTCTTATATGTCAAGTTCATAAATAAAGGTCAAGTATATAAATGATTTATATGTTATTAATTTATCTTAACCTATGCTAATATAAGGTTCAACTTCTTCACAAGGAAAAAAGTAAAAATAAAAAAAATAAAAAAATAGCAGAATTTTATACACATTACACGAGCAACGAAAGCTGTACATTATGTTAGACCAAAAAAAATACCGTCACGAAGCGCTGATGTCGGCAGACATTAAAAAAAAAGGAAAATAGTTATAACTAACTAACTACCAACCAGCACATATTGCACAAGCGTCGGGTGATGTACGATGCTTTAGATGATGCTAGACAAGACCACACCGTCCTGGCCAGTACAACAGCCATTCTACACTGGTTTTCTCATATTCCTTCCGATCTCCTTCCACCTGGCGCCCTGGAGTTGAGTCTCATGCTATATCATTCCATGTTGGTTTTCTCATATTCCTTCCGGTCTCCTTTCACCTGGCACTCTGACGGGACGCGTCTCATGCTCTGCCATTCCACCTAGGTTTTCTCATATTCTTTCCGAGCTCCTTTCACCTGACGTCCTGGCGGGGGACGAGTCTCATACTCTACCGTTACACCTCGGTTTTTTCATATTCCTTCTAGCATTCTTTCACCTGGCGCCCTAGCGAGGTCAAGTATCATGCTCTATCGTTCCACCTCGGTTCTCAAAATCCTTCTGGCATCCTTTATGGACGTGCTAGACTAACTGAAACAATGTCCTTACACTATTCAAACTCCGTGCAAGACAAATAGTAGGGACTAATAGCATTTTCAAGGCAAAAAGGGTACCGTTTCGTCACTCAAACATTCTTCGATTCCCGACAGTTTACTTTTTGTTGGTTACCATGTTTTACGACCGAGTGCCTCAATTATAAAGAATCTTGGGTGGGGAGAGTCACGAAGGAGAATCTGATAGCCAAGCTGCAATACGAGCGGAGGACCAAAAATAAAATATTAATTATATCATTATTTTGAAATAACTGCTATTTAACGTCCTTGTTTTAAGCGTGAGGCTATTCGGGAGACTGTTTCCATTACTAAATTTTAACTTAGAATTAAAAAAAAGAACACTCATTCATGGATTACCCGGGATTCCAACCCAGATCCTTATGGTCCGAAGATGAATTTTACAAATTTTTAGGACATTACATATATTTCGTTGCGATATAAAATAATAGTTAAAAAAGTACGAACACGGTAGAAAATTACTCGTCGATAAACTAATGAAACCAGCTATACCAATTTATAATCCAAATATTTTTTTGTACAAATCTAAAAATTCAAAAAAATTCACACGGAGAGCAATATCTTAAAATATTTGTAAAGGTATGTCATCCCTATTACAATGCCATAAAGAATATTTTCTCGGAAATTTGTTACGTGGATGACCCGTATTTCAATTTTACCTTTCGAGATGAAATTGATAGTCGGAATAGCTAGAAGTTAGAACCCCGCGATAGGTCAACCATGTGCCAGATTTCAAAGAAATTGTAACGTGCCACTGCTGTGACTTCACGAAACACATTGGCTGCAACAAAACTTTGTAACAAAATAATTTTTCAAAATTAGAATGAATTAAATTTTTTAAATAAAATTGTCATACTTGTGCCTAAAAAAAAAAGCGTTATTTTTTAATTGATTTGGCTTTTTATCAAATTATCATTCATTTGCCATGAAAAATAAAATATCCATAGAATCAAGGTAACATCNGCAGTGTGTATTCGTTGACGAGACGTGCGGACCGCCGCACACACACACGCCCCGCGCCCCTCACTTGAGGGCGGCTCACAGGAATTGGCGGAGACAGCAGCAACCCCGGCCCCACACCATGCTGTGATCCAGCGTCAAGGGGAGGTGCTAGCGTGGGGGACCTCTTACCGCCTCACTCGCCTCCATCAGCAGCTAATGAAAAAACGCTGATGCTGCAGGGGCGGGTGAAATGAGGGAGAAGACAGGGGTGTCCGCAGCGGCCAGCAAAACGCTCTGGGAGGCGAGCGCTGCCCTGGGGTGTACACTGTAGCTGAGCGCCGATTTGATACGCCGGCACGCGATACGATATTTTTTAAATATCAGAGTTCCGGCATGTTTCTGACAATACAGCGAGTGTTTCAATACGAAAATATTTACGACATTCGCGTGGAGATAATCTGACGCTATTGGAGATTTTTAGATTTTAGTTACGCCCACATATCCACTGCCTGTGACTATAGGACATTCATACAAGAATCATGCAGAATTAATTCTAGACTTTGCAACTTTTCATATCTGCCGTGTATCAGCCTTATCCGTCACTAGTTCACACGAGTGATGTACTGGTATCGATAAGATGGTTGGAGTATCGACGTAACACTGCCTTCAAGGCTGGATGCACGTAGGCAGTTAGTGGCTGAAATACCACTATTCCTTCCTTGCTTCCCCATAAAGCCGCAGTGTACAATCAAATAGGTTGTTTCCTAACACGAAGTTGAACACCCATACTCAACGCAGCACTCGATCAAGCAATATCTGGTGTCGCCATGAGTACTCAGTCACATCATTGGAGCCAGCTATAAAAAACACTTTTCTTTTCAACTTCCAGGACTCACCACGCTGGCACCAAGCATCCTTAGAATCTACACTGTGAAGGTCAGCTGGCTGCTACAAATTAAACTAGCTTTATTTTGCAGTAGTTTGGAGCCTTTATAGTAGATCTGACATAATAGTAGCAACGCAATCAATATGGTGTCCAGACATACTTAATACATAAACATACTCTCCCTCTCTCACTCGCCACCACCCAGGCACGACTCAAGTTTCATGAGCACCGTCTCGGTACAAAATTGTTTCGCCACCCACTACGACCATGAAAAGTCCTACAGTCTTTAGCTTTATCTGTACATAACTCTGTGAAGTGAAGCTTCGGCTTTTTAACTTTTTCACTACAGGAAATGTATTGTTACAATTTCTCAAAGTAAGTGGACTTAGTCTGGTTCTTTAAGAGATAGAGGTTTTAATTAATTAAATAAAAGAGTTAATATTATTTTCCTCATTTATTTGCAAACACTACAAAGAAACTACTCTCCACATATCATCTCTCAATAAATTGCCATCACTTGCTATTTAAAATTAATATTTACATAATCGTCCATTACTTCACAGAAATAAATGGAATCAAATAACTAAAACCAGTCCCAACAAACAGTGTATCAAAAGCTATTTAATTATTTAATAAATCATATTCCCACATTTGACAGTTCCAATATTTATAATAAAATCCGTATCACACGTTAATACAGCCCCACGTCAATTCAGTCCAGATTCCACCAGTCCGGAATGTTCTAGCACCCCCATGCCAAGTAGCACTCTACTCGTCGGGTACTACGCCCTCTCGTCCGTTCACACCACGCACACACTCGTCCGCCATCGTCTCGCACCCTCTTCTGATGTCCATCACTGCACCAGACTTCACCCGACTGCCGACCCCAGCCACATGGTTACCACAAAACTGTGAAACAACTCTACATGTCGGGTTGCACCGAGAAAGAGATTGCCGGAAGTTTCTTACAATAGTCCCTACTTCTCCAGAAGGGAATGAGGGGAAGGTGGCGTAAGTTNCCCCAGCCACATGGTTACCACAAAACTGTGAAACAACTCTACATGTCGGGTTGCACCGAGAAAGAGATTGCCGGAAGTTTCTTACAATAGTCCCTACTTCTCCAGAAGGGAATGAGGGGAAGGTGGCGTAAGTTCAGGTAGATGTCTGTCAATCATCCCACCCACCAGACGACCAAAGGGCGAGCAGGTAGTTGTGACTCACTGCCCCCCCCCCCTTCTCACTGCCTCAGGTCGGCCGCATGCGCTTTAATTCGCATTGTTTTGTATACTAAGAGAGATATTTACACACAACAAGCTACGTTTATATTTTGTCCGCATTAACTGGTGTGGAACAGCAAGCGTCACACAAAAGGTAATTGTAACATATCGTCTTTTTACAGTGGGCTCCTAAGCAATTAGAACTATCTCATTTCTGAAATATATAGAATGATGCTGTGGGCAAATGTGAAATTATCACTGGTTTGTCCTCTTCGCCTTCGTAAGGTCTTAACTGCACATTACTCGTAATATGTTTAGAACTAGCTCGCACATGGATTACCATACCAGCTGGTACGCCTGCTACTACATTAGCCACAATGACTATCGGCTAACAAGGTCGTATTTCATACCATATTTGGTCACTGAATTCCCAGTAACCTTTACGCCAGCTTTCATGCAATTTGTCGTTCTTGAATCAGTCATGTAGCAACTTTAATGCATTGGCTTCTCTTCCACGTGGACAAAGCATTAATATATAACACCAATAATTATATTTTTATCACCCTGGTTCATGTCTATGAAACTTACAGTTTTTTGTCACGCAGTAGCGTAGTAGGGTTGTTATATTCCCCCTTTTTAAGATGAGAAGGTTAGTAGGTGCAGTTTAGCTTCACATGTCTGACACCCTTTCGTCAACTTGGCCAGTCAACTGAACCCATCTTTTGGTCCTACCTCGACGGATTGTCCAGATGGCTTAGAATTTCAAAATAGCAGATCCGATTTTTTAAATGGTTTATATTAACAGTGTGCTGCCCTCTTTTCGGGCCTGCGTGAGTGGCTTTATGTTGCGCAAGATTGCGTACCAAAGAGAGCCGGGTGTAACACGGTGCATTGATT
>NQII01001993.1:317810-378149 GCA_002778355.1 Clitarchus hookeri | reverse complement strand
GGGGGGGGGGAGTTTCGTACATGCTTTCCTACCATAATTTAAGGAGAAATCGGCATAGTGACTTAATGTGAGCCATTCCAAATCCTCTCCAATTCAAAATTAATTTTTTTTCACCCCGGCTTCCAATTATGGAGATCTGGCAGTGATATGGATTCTCGGATGCCGGTAAATGTGGCGGACGTTGTCGATAGTCCGAAGGTTTTTTCGGGGTCTAATAACACTATACCCATAAAAGTGTCCCCATGAAGGAGGTGTAGATGGGAGAGGTTTGGAGGTGATAGGTGACTCGGGATAGAAGGGGGTGGAGGGAACTCGTGATGTAGACAACAAGGGAACTGATGACTGTGTGATTACTCGCGGAGTCGCCCTTGCACGTAGAAGGGCAGGCGCTCGCCCGCCAGTCTGTGCGAAGGACTTCGCAGCCGCCGCCGCTGTAAATTTAATTAAGCCACAGCCCACAAATTTGTAAGAGCGACGAACGCTAGCACAATTACGCCAGTTAAAAGTATTCCGGTGAGACTCGACGATTTATTGAACTGTCTAATAGCGGCGGAGGTTTTGATTGCCTCCGCGCACTGAACCGCAAGTTGGGGCGAAATTGCGTGGTGCGCGGAATCCATTAGTGGACTTAATCGCATTCAATTCACTGACTTGCGGCGGGAGTTTCAAACAATATAAGTGAGGCATTATTTAAATCAACCCATCCCCTGCATTGTTATTTTGTCACCCTGATTTGGACGGCCAAATGTCTTAATTATGTCGCCGATAAGCAGTGGCACTGTTCATAGTGTCTTTGAATGAAACAGTAGGCTTTTGGTATGCCTAAGCTCATTACTTAAATTAACAATAATCAAATTATTTTACAAATTATTTCTTTCAATTTGCTTTAAAAACAACTTCTCGAGACGTGAAGCAAACATCTAAAGTAAATATAACAATAGGGTTCGCCAATGACAAAGATGCACACATAAGTAGGTTTTATAAAAGCATGGAAGCATAATACTTATTTTAAACATTAAGCTTTTTGATAACTTATTAAGAGAACACGATGTTTCGAGAAATTTTAGTTTTTCCTCCTCCGAGCCCAACATGGTTAGTGAGTGAACAGATTTAGGCGGCCCTTAACATCGAGATCTTGAGAGCTGATCAGTGTGAAACGAGGTGAGTATGGAGCAGCGCCGGAATTCAAGAGCGGGAGAAACGGGAGATCCCCGAGAAAACCCACTGACCATCGGCATCGTTAGGCACGATTCCCACGTGCGGAAATCCAGGAATCGAGCCGGGTTCGCCTAGGTGGGAGGCGGGTAGTTTAACCACTACACCACCGCGGTCCCAGCATGGTTAGTGAGATGTTAATCAAAGACAAGGAATTTGGAAATGTGTAATGTTCTTTTAATGATACCTGCAATGGCTGCGAGTGAATTGTGATCCCTTTAAGTTTAATTTATTGTTCTCTTGTTTTTGTCGTCACCGTTGTGTTTTACCGATACCATCCTTGTGTGGAATTCTATATTTAATTTGTACATATTTCTTGACACCAGATAACCTTACATTGCTTTTTACATATCTTATGTCATTCTGGGTGTATAGTTTACTATGCATACACATATGTACATATAGGCTATTCATGGTAAAGTGAACGCTTTTGAAAACCCTCTCATTAGGAACAATAGTCAAAAAAATATATTTTATTTTAGTCTTAGACGTCAACTTCCGAGTACGATGGAATACATACACTGTGTTTAAAAACTTACATTGCAATATTTATTTAAAAGAGTGGTTAAAGGATAAAAAAAACTAAAAGCAAAAAGTAACTACGGCTTCAAAAGTGATCACTTTACCGTGAACAGCCTATAGCTATATACGGCTTTGGGCAAAGGTGGTATATATCATAACATTTCTCGCTGATGATTTATTTGAGCACGCGGAAATTAAATAAATGCTTTAATATGTCCACCGTTAGATTATATTATAGCAACTACCCAGGAATGCATACTATTTCCTAGCTTCCGCCACTCGTCTCTAGAAATCTCACACGACTCTTGCAGGAGAGTGCGTTTCAGGCCTTCTGTGTTTTCGTATCTTGCGATTCCAAACAATCAGCGGTGCTCAACTGGATTGATACATGGCGAGTGAACTGGCAAGAATAACAACTCAACATAAGTGAGTTTTAACCACCACGTGAAAAAGGGTACAAATTGCTGGAGTTTTATGTCCTTGAAGTTTGTGTCTCAATTAATGTTTCAAAGCAGCAGAAATTCATTTGTCACCGATAACACATCTTTGCGCACATTCTCCTCGCCATCATCCATATCACGATGCTACCNTAATGTTTCAAAGCAGCAGAAATTCATTTGTCACCGATAACACATCTTTGCGCACATTCTCCTCGCCATCATCCATACGCCATTCTCCGTATTTTACGGTACGCACAAACATTTTAGTTAAGTACTCTTCGCCACTCCGCGTCAAACATAAGTAACGCCAGAGGTGGCAAATACCTGGAATCTGAAAAGAAATAGATATTTCTTCTATACCACGCAATTACTATCTGACAGGCAGAGAATATTTAAAACACTAATATTAAATTTAAATTAATAAAAATACAATTTCAATGAAACACAAGTTTTTTTCAGATCCTTTGAAGTGTCGATGTTTTATAACTCATGCAAAGCAAAAGTTATTTTTATTCCTTTTTTTTTTTTTGTTAATGCCTCGGCTTTTGTCTTTTAACACAACCTTTTCAGGTATGCTTTTCCAAACCTTTCTAGCTGCCGCAAGACGCTAATGAGCCGAAATATTTCTTCAAACAAGGCGTATAAGTTTGAAAGAGATTTTATTTCATTAAATTTTTTAACGATTCTTGAAAACAAAAGTCACGTTTTTAAACCGCTAGTCTTTTGCCTTATCGTTTTATTAAAGTGGTCTGTAGCGTTGTCGAAAAAATTATTACAGCACGGCGAGAAAATCTGGACATTCTAGCGATTTCAACTTACTATTCGCCCTGTTTAACTAACAATTGAATTTACATTGACTAAATTAATTTGTCTCTGTCATTCTCAGGGTACAGATAATATTTATACCTCCGTTAAAATAAGTACTATGATATGTGATTACACTCCGAATGAATTTTAGCAAATTGACACGTTTTTCTCAAAAATATATTGCCGACGAGATGTTTCATGACCCTTGTAATAACGAAGTATCGTTCAAACTTACGGACTTTTTTCGCCAATTATAGGGTGGAAAAATAAATTGGTTTCTTGGACAGATTTTTTATTCTATCATGTAATTGTAAGTATTCTGATAGTTATAGCCACGGTTGTGTGTGCGTGTGTGAAAGGGGCTGGGAGTAAATAAGCACACAATGCTTATGTTTAAAAGTGGTTCCTGACGGCGGTATAAGAATTTGGCATTGGATCAGAACCTGCACATTTACTAAGACGAAACACCTGACTGTCTGGGTTACCTGTAATTGGATGAAGATATGGAATCACTGCAAAACCTGTAACTATCCTCAAACAGTTTAATGGAAATAACTGTGGTATGCATGCTATTTTATTGTGTAATTTCTTAACGCAGAAACATAACTGTTTTTCTTAGTAATATATTTTAAATCAGCTTTTTTAAAAATTACAATATATATATATATATATATATATATCGCTTACGTTATTTCCATTACAGCACTGTATTAGAATAATTAGTGCATTCTTTTATTAAGGAAGAAGGGAAACGCCTATATGTGAACAACACGCACTGCACTCGAGGTGATGCAGAAGGACGAAAACAGAACCATATAAAATGCCTACTTTAAGGAACTCCGAGTAACTTCACTGTGAATGTAAGTATAGCGGAAATACTTCAAATCTTAACCAAGCAGATCTTTGCCGATTAAGAACGCTATTTTATGTAGCAAAACGAACATCATGAAAATTCAGAGTATATTCCTTACATCACAATACAGGAACCACTGAAATAACCTTTTAATTGGCAATACCAGACCAATGTACCGAGATATGAGACGGACTTGGGCGACGGCTACCACTCTGTAGTCCGTAGCAACAGTGTAGATGTAGAAGTGACGGAGTGCAATGGTGTGAGAAGTGGGAGTACTCCGAGAAAACCCTCAAAGCCAACGGCAACGTCTGCCAAGTTAACTTCATGCGAAAATCCAGTTTTTGGGCACGGCGGGAAAGGAACACGGCGATTAGTCTGATCCCCACAACAACGTGTCCCTTAAAGCGCAATTATTGGTGAACTTATTGCATCGACATTACTATTCATTTCAACGTTACAATTATTATGTAGATAAGTGAGGACGAGTCAAACGGCGGAGGATTAGTGGTTGCTTCAGCATTAGTTCAGCTCGCTCCTCTAAAACTGGGACGTGATTTTCAGAGGTTTCTAAACATCCGCTTCGAAGTAGAGAGTTGGTTAGGAACGAAAACTGTGCGTGGTTACGATCGTGGAGGGACGGAACTAGGTCACGTCCCGGAAATACGACACGGGCCAGCGAGTCTGCCTGCGATCCCACATCGCACGTACGTGCAAATAAACCGTTTGAAATTATTGCGTAACTTTTATATTTGTTTCAAACAAATGATGCGCCGAGTGTGCTATGCATACGTAATGACCAACTACGACATTCATATCTACAGCTACACAAATAAAAGACCCACATCTGCATGATGACTTGTGGGAAAAATTAGCAACATTCTGCTGGATGAGCTTCACCGAGATTGCCAGGCATACAGTTTTAATAGCAAAGATTGTTGTTTCTCACAGGCAGCTAGACCTGCCAATTTTAAAAAATGCCATTAAATGTACGAAAAAAACTATATGGAAATAACAGTAAAGTTATAGAAATTTGGTACGTAATATTGAAATAAAAAACTTATGTTTGTACTTGCAAAGAAACGGATCCATCTCCGTATTTCCTGTCTCTTGGCGTGTCAGTAGGACATTGCGAATTCAACGAGAAGTCCTCTTAACCGCTTCAATCCGAAAACAAATGTTCTTGTGGCAGTTTTGATGTTTACGTTAAACACGCATATGCCATAAAGCCGGTATAACTAAGTAGCAAAAACGTTTGTCAGTGAGATCTAACTGTATTACCACTTCAGCAATAGGAAAACCTAAAATACTATGAATGAGAAATGTACACACATTTAGTAGGCGGCATAAAAAAGGCCCAAGTCATATTACAAATCACATACGACTTATGAAAAAAGTTAAGTTTCCGTTCTATTTTTATGCGCAGTACTGCGCCTGCATTTAAATAATAATCAAGTTGATGTTATTTTCAAGTACCATTAAATAAAATGTTAAAAATAGTTTTATCATTTTTGTAGTTTAAGAAAATTTTGCCTTTACAAAAACAAAGTGTGTGTTGTCTTGGAAATGTTTCTGGTAAAGTTTTATAACAACTTTTCAGTCATTAAAAGAAATTTTCTTGCTCAGGAGAGTGAGGAATCCGTACCTGCGGTGGACGAGTATAGGTGGAAACCCACCGGACAACAGCAACGTCCGCCACATTTCCCATATGTGAAAATCCAGATGAGCCCGCCGGGAATCCAACCACCCAGTTCGCCTTGATGAGAAGCGAGTAGTCTGACTACTAACACCACAGCCCACGCATAGAAGGTACAGATGTTTTCTCCGGGTCTTCCCTTACCGATATTTTCTACAAACTTCGTTGTTCCTATTACTCAGTGGATATTGGGGGGAGGGAGAAACCAGATCGTTAAAAGCGGCCGTATCTGTTGGGGCCACTGTGGTGTAGTGGTCAAACTACTCACCTCCCGCCTATCTCGATTCCAGACGGGGTCACTCCCGGATTTTCACATGTGGGAATCGTGCCGGGCAACCCCGCTGATCAGTGGGTTTTCTCGGCGATCTCCCGTTTCCCCCGCCCTTGCATTCCAGCACTGCTCCATGCTCATCACGCTTCACCCTCATAGGCTCTCACGACCCCGATGTTAAAAGCCGCCCAAATATCTCCACTGTAAGCACTTGTAATACAGAGCGATATCTGTGGCCGAAGTTGCTAAGGCTCTTTGTTCTGAAGTTTTGTGCTTTAATTCCGGGTATGCCATATTTAGACGTATGGTTAAAATGTAGGTTTATGTGTGATCCTTTCCTGACAAAGATTAAAAAAAAAACCAGCTAATCTCCAGAATAAATACTGTACATCACGACAGTTGCTTACGAACGTCACGCGGCTTTTTTTTTTTATTTGCCTAAGTGTGTTGACGCTGACGCAGTGGTGGTTGCAACTACATCTTTGGACAGATTCGCCGTTACTCGTGTACTCTTTATCTCAGTGCTTGTACCCTGCGTCTGGACAGGCCTTATCGCTGTTACGAGGTGTGTGTTACTAACTTCCCTGGCAGACCTTCTGGCTTTAGCATGTGTTCCTGAGATAAACAGTAGGTAGCTTGTTGGATCTTCTAGTAAAGTAGGGGGAGTACTACGATCCTTCGTACGCGTGCCGTTACTACTGGTGGTTCCGCGGGGGTGTATCGGCTAGAGAGCTCACCTCCCACTTAAAGCAACTGGGTTCGATTCCCGGCGGGGTCACTCCCGAATTTTCGCAGGTGGGAATCGCGCCGGGCGATACCGCTGGCAGGCGGGTTTTCTCGTGGATCTCCCGTTTTCTCCCGCCCTTGCATTCCGGTGCTGCTCCATTTCCACCTCATACAACCCTTGTTAGCTCTCGGAACCTCGATGTAAAGAGCCGCCCACATCAACCTTGTAATCACTGCTGTGCCGTTAGAGTTGAGAGGTTTCGGTCGGCACTTAACAGCGACGTCATGAGTGTTGCTGATTGTGAAATGAGGCGGCGGGGAAAGAGAGTGACTCAAGAAAACCCACCGGCCAACGACAATGTCCACCGCGAAAATTCCTGTGACCCTGCTTGTAAACGAACCCGGTTCGCCTTGATCGGAGGCTATTAGCCTGAACTTTACACTACCGCCACCCCCTGAAATATTTCTTTTTCCAATTTGATGGTCTCAAATCACCTTCCAGATTCCGTTCGACACATATAGTAAACGTTATATCACTGCTTTATTCACAAGTGACATTGTGGTTAGTTTATACGCAGTTTCTGCACACTTTTTGAATCAAAGCTTTAAAAAATTACCCCATGTATGACGTTATTGTTTCTTAAATATGTTACCTCGATGTTAAGAGCCGCCCAAATCTCTTCACTCACTCTTAAATAGGTTACGTATCACAAGCGTTTTATACTTATGTTACCATTAAAGCCCCTTATATTTTGTAATACTATTATATTTACAATCAATGAGAAAAAAAACCTGTGAGAAAATGTGTGGCAACACCTAGTAAAAAATAATTCTCATGCGAAATACTATTAAACTGAATGCGCACGACTTCAGTGCGTTGTCCCTTTGGTGTAATTTCCTAGACTTAGTTAGTATTTGTTTCCATGAGGCGGAGGAATATCCTGGAAGTAGAACTTTAGCAGAGCTTCAGAAAAGTTGGAAGTAACCGTGAACGGACTATAACGGTCTTAAGCATGATGAATCGTTTGGCGTTCAATAATCTAGTCGAATGTTACGTTTCATAATTAAGCAAATTTGTTTCATTCTATCTTCAGCTGGTTTTCTAAAATTATTGCAGTGATCTAGCCCTTATGACCAAAAGAGCCCGATGATATTATGCCCTGTCTGCATGTCGATGGTCCTGTTTACGACGTCACCTTTATGAACTGCATTTCAAATGATGTAACAAATGCCACATGGTACACTCTTTTTAATTTAAAGAGTTAGAAATTTGTTCATTATTTTTGTGACAGAATCATGATGTCCATAAGGTATTGGACTAGGATTAAGTTTATTAAGGTGTCAAGTCATCGTGGTTAATGTTTACAATCTTTTATTGCTCTAAAAATTGAGCTGCTCGCGTACGGAAGTAAATTGCGAGCACCAAGTCAATTGCGTAACACGAGAGTTTAAAAGGCAGTCGAACTGAGATAGACTCGGTCACATATCGTGGTCACTGATATTCACTAACTATACGTAACACTGAATGTAAAATTCCACCACCCCACCGATGTCAAGCAATTCATAACAACGTATACATGCGTTTTTGCAAAAAATTGCTAATTGAATACACGTAAAATGGTTGTTGTTCCTGCGCGCAGTACGTGCCAATATGTAAGATAATGTTAGGTAATTGGGCGAAGTATAATTGTGTATGGCCAGTTTTAATCAAACACCTTGTCGTACGTTTGGTCCTATCTGCTCCCATTATATTCTTTGTATACAAATTGTGTAGTGGCGCAATTATTATGAATATTTGTTTCAAACGTCAGTTATGTAGCATTCTACATAGGTTCAGCATTTTATTTTAACGTAACAAAAAAAGTAGCGTGAGCAAAGGAACGATAATATTTACGGTACATGACTTGAATGTCTTCTACATAGTTCATGTGTTCATCTTCGATTTATGTCATTGTTAACTTATTTATGTTTTGCCTTTTGGCCCATGTGCATTGAAGAGGGTGCAAAAGTTGTTTTGATTTTTTTAAAGTTACTGTTATAGTTTTGTAAGTTATAGTTATTTTCATCAGTCTTAGTGGATAAGTCGCCACTCTGTTTCGACTCGCCATTTAGGAACTGCAAGACGAATCACTAAAAAACTACCCGATACTGAGTTTTTACATTATTTTTTGTTTCTAATGTCTTCATTTTATGCCGTGTAGTGCTTATGCCGTGTATAGAACGAACCATTTATGTAAAAACCACAATAGTGTACGTAGACCTACCTCCTCCATAATCTGAACCCGGAACTTCGTGTTTCGAAGGCGCACTTGATCGATATCAGCTGCGGGGATTGCCAACACCCAGTGTTGAGAACAGAGAAGCTGTGCGCGTTTACTCTGCCTGCATCACAGAGAGTATAATAACGTCAGTGAAACAGTTCAACTAAAGGCAGAAAAGCTGTTGAACGGATATAGAGCAGTGTGTGCATACCAGCTGCGCAGTAACTAATTTGTATGCCCGAACACTAAACGGCTTTCTTGTTACAATAAGTCAGAGAACCGCGAGTTCTAGACTAACGTTAGCACGTGATTTACATAAATACGCACAATTTTATACATTTTTTTCCGATAAAAGCCCAAATGATACAAAAAAAAAATCAGTTCGCACTCTTGGGGGCAGAATCCGGAAATAGCATTTACAAATCGCTTTTTCATGACTTCAGTGAAACGGTAATTTCGACTACCCACTTGCGCATCGCCACATTGCCACTAGAGCCGCGGGAAAAATTCCAAGCGTAATTGATGCAATCAATTACAGCCGGATGCCTCTGATTCCACACAGGTGAACCGCAATCGGAAAACTGTGTAAAAAATAATTCAGAACTACCGCAAATCAAACGTACAATGCAAATGCCACCAGAATATCCTGGTTTGATATAGATGGAATGGTAGTGAAAGCCAAAAGGCTGTGTGGGGTGCGGATAATCGCGAAATGAACTCTGAGGTTTTCCCACAGAAAATCGCTGCACGTGCTGAAGAATAAAACACTCCGAATTTCACGTTACTCTATGCGGTCAGAACCGTACGGTAAGGCCAATAACGGGCAATGTCGACAAGAATTTATTAAGTATAAAACAGGATCGAAATCGTACATAGTTTGTTAATTACAATAAAAACGCGTGAACACTGTTTTAAGATAGCTCTACTTGTGAAGCTATAGACCATTTCATGAATGAAAATAAAAACGCGTTGGCAAATATGTAACAGAACTTCGTAAACAGGGATAGTTTAAATTCGACCGATGGGCATTAGGAAATAATTACTCATAGGAAAGTGGGGTCTTTACACACTATCAGTGGCTCAAATAGAATTATAAGGAAGTAGAAACGCTTAAAGTGCGTATAAATTGAGAACATTTTTTTTTGCTAGATAATTAATGACGAAATTGCTTTGTCCAGGAGTATACCGAAGTCCCCGAAAAAAAAAATTATAACTTAATAATTTTCACAAACAAAAGGGGTGCATAGTTATCACAGTAGTATCGATGCTCTGTTATAGATTTTCCATAACCTTACCGAATGACTTCCCAAAATTTTAAAAGCTTCACTACCTTATTGCAAACCTCACAGAGTTGCCATATATAAGTCCTAACCGCAGTGCACGAATGCGTGGTACGTAGTCAACACGTTTGCAATGCAGACAACAGCATACAATTCCGAGTGTACGTAGGCGGCAACCAGTTGCCAGACACGTAGGAATGCGAGGAATCGGCAGGGGAACATTTGAAGTGAGCAGGCAGCTATGGCATCGCAAACATGCGACTGCAAACAGCAATTTGCAGAGAGAACCACAGGAAACATCGATGGAACGGGATCCTGCTCCAATACACAGTTAAAAGCGCCGCACCGTTCATTAGCATACATGTAAAAAAAAAAATGCCATCCGTGTTCGTTGCAAACTTCTCTGTCGCTAGTCGCGTGCAGCGAGAGACCCAGCTACATTCGCGTCAGCACAGGGCGCAACAGTGCCNCCCCCCCCCCAAAAGTCTTGGAAACTTAAGTTTAATATTAAATGTAAGAGATCCATTACAATAATGGTTTAAAAATATTTCGTGTTTGTAATCATTTACATATATAGCCAGCCTCCCGTGGCGCAGTCGTTGGTGTGCACCGCCGGTCTGCGGTGCGGGAGATTCTGAGTTCGAATCCTAGGCAAGAATTGGGTGTTAATTTAAGCTTGTCGCTACTAGGCCACTTGAGTTATACAGGATGATGGCTAGTAGGGTACTGAGTTACTTGGTGCAGACTAAGGGCACCTGTCGTTGTTGAGTAAGGGATAAACAAATACGCGTATTCTTCATTAGTTAACACACAAGTATTTTATTTGCATGAAGGTAACATAGGTATTTATACACACACTGGCTAGACTGATCCCTCTTACAAGTCGTAGACCTGAAGGGCTGGTGGGCGGAATGCTATGCGTCGGGGTAAGGTTGCTTGGATGGAGGCGTTTTTACTTAACTGTGACTGCGGCTGTTTGTGCTGTTGAGGTCTGGTGAGTGGGCTGGCTCTTTTACAGGCTCTCTGACTGGCTCTCGTTGGCGTGCTGTACTCAGCTGGCTTCTTCCTTCGGCTTCGACTGACTCCCTACTACGTCCTGCTGGACTACTCCCTCTCGCTCGATGTGGCGATTCTCGTTGTAGCTCACCACCAGTCTTCGCCTTTGGTTGAAGTAGCTTGGTAAGCTCGGCTTCCGTTCTCGGAAGTCCGGGATTGGTTTCCAGGGACTTGTGATGTCTCTTCGATCTCGACGGGCGGTCCTTGTAGGAGACCTTGCGTCCCCGCTCCTACGTCGACCTCTGCCACAACTCGTCTCGCACTCCCGACTTCTCCACCTCGGAAACTGCCACTACTTTTTCGGAAATGAACTCATAAGTTCTCGGCGCTTCTACTTGGTTTGTCCCTGGAAATTTACACACGACGTCTCGGCTGTTCCTGGGTTCTCTCCCTGGTGAAGTTACAATTGACTCACTGACTGACTGCTTGCCTCGTCACCATTCGGCGCACGACTGCGTCTTCTCGGGGGTGGCGCCTCTCGGTATGAGGCTGCTACTTGATTCTGTGAATATAGTCCTAAGTTCTCAGCACTTTTCCCGTCACACGACTGTCTACTGACTTCCACTTCGGCTGCACAACTGACTGTGAACAACTGACAACTCGTCTCGGCCACATAACAACTGAGCGCGCGATTCTTACTGACTCACGTCCGGCGCCTCGCGGCAGCGGGGATTCAACTGACTCACTGAACAATTGACCCAGCCGGGATCCGAACCTGGCCTCAACTGACTCACCCGACTGCCGCTTCTCTGCATGCGATAAGACTGCCTGACTGATTCTCACTCACTCTCTGGTCCAGCGCCTCTCGACGGCGCGGATTCAACTGTCTACTGCCTCGGCTGGCTCCTGAATTTAACTCCTGTCCCGCTATATTGAAGTTACATTTCTCAGCACTTTCTCAAGAGAGAGTTCGGGAGATCCCCTGTTTAACTCGCGCGTTTTTGTGCATGATTTTGCGTCTCGTAAGCAGCTTGTGCTCCGACTAGGGAGGAGGAAGGGTGAAGTTACTGTGGCGGGGATTCCTNTGGAGGGAGGGTGAAGTTACTGTGGCGGGGATTCCTACGGAGCTGGGTCTGCACTAATTCTCATCGGGGGCACCCCCGGTGTCCTTCGTCGAGGGCTTATCTATCAGCTATTTCTCGGGACTTACACTCTTTCATTCGGCTTCGGTTCTTCCCCGAGTGTCCTTATGCGTCGGGACTGCCCCAAGGGTGAATCCCTGGATTGAAAGTACTGTTTTCAGCTACCCGCCCTGGCTAGTTGCCTTCTCCTGGATAGCTATACAGGCTGTGGTAACAGCACTATGCCTATCCCATGTATACACCATGCATCATGTTATGTCATAAGTTAGTTTGTAAGCCATCCTCTGATAAGCCTTCAGGCATAAAACTGGGAGATGTTAATATGCCCTATCCAATCAAACAATCAATTAATCGACATAAATAGAGCAACTTGTGACTGGACTGGACTGGACTGAACTGAGCTCTTACTGTTTTCTGTAATTTTAGTTTGATTATTATTTATATTTGATATTATGTCAAACATTCAGATAAACTAATTTATTCATGTGACACGTCACGGACGATTGTTACATGTATTCTGCATAAAACCCAGTTGTAAATCTCACACTCCTGTGAAGAGAACGTATTCTGATTCCAATGCCCCCTCCCACACTCGGGGAAACAAACCCTGGTGACGCCCAAGCGGAGCACACTCAACTCGTGTCTCGTAAACGAGTCTTATCTTGCACCCGTACAGAAGGGCAGTCTACGGATTAACAATGGGATTAGGAAGCTTGGGACTTGAGTGGAAAGCGTGGTGAGCCGACAGCAGAGCAAGATAGCTGCAAAACACAATTATACCAATGTTACTTTTAAGAGATGAAAATTAAATGCTGCGCTTTTTTTCTTTCTTGGAATGTACGACCAACAATACTATAGTTTTATTCCCATGCACTGTTTTTCCTAATAACTGTAAATATTGCATCAAAATGGGGAGCTTCACAAATTTTGTAACAAATGCTTCACATGACTGAAATAAAAACCTAAACATTATCTCCGATTGCAATGGTTTTTACTCGTAATAAAAAAATATTTTCTGTAAACTACAGTGATACCTGACCGACTGCAGAAAAACGATCGACTTTTTGTACAATTTGCATGGGACTAAATAACACTGAGTCTCAAAAACGAAAGAGACCAGGCAACGGATCCTTCGCAACCAAACCATTAATCAAGTTCAGGAAATTACACACATTACATGTAGACCTGTTATTTGTAGGTAGGANTGGGACTAAATAACACTGAGTCTCAAAAACGAAAGAGACCAGGCAACGGATCCTTCGCAACCAAACCATTAATCAAGGACTGTATCGTTCAGGAAATTACACACATTACATGTAGACCTGCTATTTGTAGGTAGGGNTTTGTAGGTAGGAACCTATGCTGATATAGCAAATGTTGTCTATTATAAAGTAGAAGCCCTTCAAATATATTCAGCAGTTCTCTTCCTAACACCACAAAGTTGATTCCTGCCGACATATCTGCCCTACACCTCCGTTGTAGATAGAGAACAGATGATGTGCGTGAGCGTATATTTGTCAACACACTACGCTTTCGAGGTATACATGCGTTGTCGCAAGCGAAACAAAATATTACTGTCAAAACCAGGTTGCCCATGCCATTGGGGAAAATATACATGGAGAGGTGTAGCGACTACGTTGCATGAAAAGCAGCATAACCTCTTCGAACAGTAGTGTTGGCTGGCTTAGTATATTTCCAACAATGTTTTGATTCTCGAAATGAACTAGGCGCTGTGTGAATGTCTTCTGACATGATCTCCAAGACCAAGTTCGTTAAGGCGTCATTCCAACCAAGTAATTATGGGTTATAAACAAGTTCAGAATTGAAGCCACTCCGTAATAATTCTTCCAACAAAAAAGCAAAAATGTTACGAGATAATTATTCTATTAACGTATTTATAAATCTAAAAATGTATTACTTCGGGTCGAGTCGGGTCTCCCCCACCTAAAATGTGTTACATGGCGTGTCCACATTTCAAAGCGGCCTCGCAGATGATTCACATGCCATTTGGCTATGCCCACGAGAAATTTCTCAGAGAGTTCATAGTTAAAGAAACACCTTCATTTATTACGCCCACAAATGACAGCATTACAACATTTTTTTCTGGCATTAAGCGGAAGCGCTACTGTATTATTGGCCCATTAGCGCTGTACTTTAGCTAACATGTATGTATACTGTCTAGTGTCTGGGCGTTCAAATTCTTCACTTAGTATATGCACTGCTTAACTGTAACGATGAAGCAGAAACGTTTCCGGCCAGGCAGTATTAATTAATGAACTTAATACAATAATGACTTAAGCACTGAAGACATGTGTAAGTTCGTGACGGTACATGTTATTCACCATGACACAATTCATCCAACAGTTTATGGTTGAAGTGATTCTTCTCCTTTCGAAAATTCACAATACGCAAAAAAAAACTCAATGCTGAAGTGTAAACAATAGCATTTTTATGATTTTATAAACAAATGTACACATAGATATATTATGAACTGGTAGTCCTTAATTAATAACTAATGTCGCGCATTTCATTTAAAGCCATCTATACATCACTACAAGCAGACAATACAAGCTACACATGCTACCTGGAGACTAAACTTTATGTAACCAGTCTCACAGCAGCAGGCAATCAAAAAAACCGTGCCAACCAACCTCTACTGCAGNGGAGACTAAACTTTATGTAACCAGTCTCACAGCAGCAGGCAATCAAAAAAACCGTGCCAACCAACCTCTACTGCAGAGATAGGCTGGCGGATTGGGAGATTCATGTCTTCATATTCATATCTCCCTAGTTAGAGGGATTCGTCATTTCCACAGATGCATGTAAAAAAACTAACTAAAACTGGAGCAAAATACTTTATTTGAAAGGTAGACAGGAAAGGAAGAAGGTAGATACCCTGATGTTCGTGAAGAAGACTCTCTAGCTAACGAATGTAAAGGATTATTCCAATCGGCAGTGATAGACGTTACAAGCGACAGCAGATGACTGCGAGCAGAAGGTAATGAACTGAAGTCAGAGGAAAAAGGGCGGTCCGTGAGAAAAAAAACTACCTGGAAGGGCGGAAACAGACTACAGCAAATGAATTACGCAGTAATTTATGCACAGGAAGAACTTAACTGTCACTTTTCACTTACTTACATGTNGGAGACTAAACTTTATGTAACCAGTCTCACAGCAGCAGGCAATCAAAAAAACCGTGCCAACCAACCTCTACTGCAGGGATAGGCTGGCGGATTGGGAGATTCATGTCTTCATATTCATATCTCCCTAGTTAGAGGGATTCGTCATTTCCACAGATGCATGTAAAAAAACTAACTAAAACTGGAGCAAAATACTTTATTTGAAAGGTAGACAGGAAAGGAAGAAGGTAGATACCCTGATGTTCGTGAAGAAGACTCTCTAGCTAACGAATGTAAAGGATTATTCCAATCGGCAGTGATAGACGTTACAAGCGACAGCAGATGCCTGCGAGCAGAAGGTAATGAACTGAAGTCAGAGGAAAAAGGGCGGTCCGTAAGAAAAAAAACTACCTGGAAGGGCGGAAACGGACTACAGCAAATGAATTACGCAGTAATTTATGCACAGGAAGAACTTAACTGTCACTTTTCACTTACTTACATGTAAAGTTAGTAATAAATGCTTAGTATTTGAAAAATAATGTGACCATCCAACGTTTTTAGTGTATAATAAATTCATACAGTAATTTTATCACTGTCATTGCATTTAAAGCCATGTCATTTCATACATAATTTTAGTTTGAAGGAAATTGATATGATTCGCATACCGCAACTTGTATCACTGAAATCGATATTTATTTAGTATTTTTTAATTTAATGTGCTGATTAATATCCTACATTTTAAGATAGAAAGCTAACCGGGGATGGTTTATAAATATAACTTACTCGAACTTATATCTAAAAACGATACGCTCATGGTTTAGTTGGAATTCTAACTCTTAATCTCATGGTCAGAAATTAACCTCTACGAAATTAACATCTACGATCGTCTTTCGACGTAAAATTTAATAACAAGTTCTTTATTGTATTTGTAATATATATATCGTACTACTGGAGCATTCTCAAATGAATGTAAAGGCGCACTACACACACACATTATATATATATATATATATTTATTTATTTATATATAGGGCGCTGTGCCGATATTGTGTTACTGTGGAGGAATGTGAGTGTGGATAACGCGTCAGTGGTGGCGCAGTCGAAATGGAACTCCAATATAAATTCCTGTCCGCCGTGCAGCTGCAGGAGTGACCGGAGAAGGGCCGCTAAGCCGTGTGCCCGCCCCGCTCGCGGGGTGATGACGTGGTAAAGCAGGCATAAGCAGGGTCACCGATAGCGACAAAAGCAGTGACTGAGATTACGAACATCAATGTTTCCCAACCGAAGACGTGCTTCGCCTCCTATCCACCATCTCCCAGTACCGGGGTGCGAATTAAACATTTTGCTAAAGGGGAAATACTTTTTTTTTAAAGTGAAGTCGAGACTTTTGGAGATTCGCATTTTCTAGCAAGGTGGCTGATATCTCGTGGCGGTAATATGAATTAGCTTATAGATTATAAACAAACTGCATTCTTATGTCTCATATCTGTGCCTGATGGGAAATTAGATACACCAAGGGCGACACGAAATATTGCGCTAGACTGAAAACCTGAGTTTTCACAGCCGGTACATCTTAGTCGTCTGTGGCTTCGTTCGTGTGTATTCCAGCCAGTACTTTCCATCTGAAGTAGGCATAAAGCCACGTTGTTATAATATGTACGTGGGAAATCGCTTTCCTTGGCACGGAAATAATTTGTCTTACATAACGAGCCGCTTGTGCCTGGTATCCCAGTCTGGGACAGGTTGGATGGAGTACCTGGTCAACACGACCTCATCTGCGTGCGTAACATTGTGATGACCCTAGTGGGCCTACCTATTGTTTGATGTGCGTCTTCGGCTACCGGATGTTCCTCGGACGGCCACCCAATCAGGTTCTGATCCCGCCATACCATGTTGAACCACGGTGATCTGAAGATCACCAGGTTACCAGAGTGGTATGGCCGTCGGATATATATATATTTACATGAGCCAGATAAAACGATTTATGAGAAGGGGAATTCCCTGGCATCGCCCCCGTTGATTTTAACACTGCCCAGAACAAATCACATCCCAGTGGGGTATAGTGGTATTACTATTTTGCTTCTTAAAACTATACATACTGGATCATGCAGATTTCATTAGACTTAATGGCTTCCCTGGTAAACATCGTCCATAATTTTGCCACCCCATTACTCATAACCTCAAACATCATCCTTCCTCAAGTGAAGTCCATTCTATAATCATCCCAGTCAGTCTCGCTGGAGTTTTTATATCAACCTCCCAACAATGCCGCCCCATGGCTACTGCCACCTCACACTTCTGCTTCCATCCGCCTTTGTCATGCTAGTGTGATTATGCCACCTTCAGTTAGTGATTAGCCTAGGTTGGAAGTTATTTGTCACTGTAGNCGCTAATGTGGCACTGTTAGCAACGAGATGGCATTAACACGGAGGTACCCTCAGTCACAATTAACAAACATTCCCAAAGAAAAACTTGGAACAAATTGCATCAATCTTTTTTTATTGTCAGCCATGCAATCAATTGCATTACTGAGACAACCTATTTATTTGGCATTATGACATAACTAAATCGAAAGGGTCCGCAACTATTTTAAGGGGGTGTTAATACTTAAATAATACTGCCCTAGCCATGAAACAAATTTATTTTTTACGTACCAAGAGAAACCAGTATCTTGAACACATGAGCAAGGAATTGGAAAGAGACGGAATAAGAAACTCCTTCAACACTCAGAATCGCAGTAGAAAATCACTTGGGGAAAAACAATACCTACTGCAGTTGGCTGGGCGCGAACGCATGGCTTTCCGTGAGCTCGTTTCGCATGTTACAGCACGACGTAATGTGCTCGGCACCATGGTGTAGAAAACTGAACAAGGATGTTTACTATAGTCAATTCACGGTTACTTCCAAATTTCTGAAGCCCTGCTGAAGTTCTACTTCCACAATATTCCTCCGCCCCAAGCAAACAAAGCTTATCCGAGTGAGTGAGTGAAAAGATTTGTGCAGCTCTTGACAGTGAGGTCTTGAGAGCCGACCTAGTCTAGAAAATTACACCAAAGAGACAACACACCACATTCATGTGCACTCAGTGTAATAATATTTTGCATTAGAACTATTTCTTACTAGGCATTACAAACTCAACTATTTTCTTAATTTTTAAATTCACATTAAATATAAATTAAATATAATAATTTGTTTAAAAAATATAAATTAAATTACAATATAACCCAAAATAAGGCATTTTTATGTAAGACAAGTATAAAATACTTGTGATACGAAAAATAATTTGGAAACAACCAAACACGTCATACAAGGTGTGATTTTTCAAAGATTTGATACAAAAAGTGCGAAAAAAAACCGCGGATAGACTATACATAATATATGAAGATTATGATATAAATTTAAAAGTTTGCGATTATATATAATATGTATATATATAAATTTATTTATTTCACTGTAAGCTGCGAATTATTGAATGTTATGCATCTAATTGTGAGAACGGAACCAGTCATTCAATGTAAAACCGTTTTAGTAAGCAGGGAAAGTAAAAATTGCATGTAATATTAGCTCACCGAATAATTCAGAGATATAAATATGGTAACTTGGCTAAATGAAGCTTGCCTCATATTATACACATATATAGAATCTAGCAATGTAAGTTCAGGGCAAATTACGTTAATAATAACTACTGTTACCTTAAAAATTTAATTTTAAAACAATATTTATATAATGCAGTTTTAAATAAACATAATCATAAAGTTTAAACATTATAAATACTTGTAAATAAATTAAGTTTGACTACAAACCGAAGTCACTTAAATCTTTCCCGCTCTAAGATCCACAAATATATATATAAATTTTAAATATTCGGTGTTATTATTGCCACAATGGGATAACGATCCTCGGCTATTTCTACTGGCGTGATTCAACTGGGCGTGCCACGATAAATTCCCAGTCTGTAGCAGTTTTTGATAGAATTTTAAATCATGTTTTTTTCCGTGATGGATATCACCGATTTAGTATNGATGTGTGCCACGAGGAGACGCGCCCGCCAGACCTGCTGCTGTGTGCACATCAGTCTGCCACTGTGGCACGCTCAGCTTGGCTCAGTCCACTGCTCGAGAACTAACGGCCTCGCTAATGTGGCACTGTTAGCAACGAGATGGCATTAACACGGAGGTAACCTCAGTCACAATTAACAAACATTACCCAAGAAAAACTTGGAACAAATTACATCTATCTTTTTTTATTGTCAGCCATGCAATCAATTGCATAACTGAGACAACCTATTTATGTGGCATTATGACATAACTAAATCGAAAGGGTCCGCAACTATTTTAAGGGGGTGTTAATACTTAAATAATACTGCCCTAGCCATGAAACAAATTTATTTTTTACGTACCAAGAGAAACCAGTATCTTGAACACATGAGCAAGGAATTGGAAAGAGACGGAATAAGAAACTCCTTCAACACTCAGAATCGCAGTAGAAAATCACTTGGGGAAAAACAATACCTACTGCAGTTGGCTGGGCGCGAACGCATGGCTTTCCGTGAGCTCGTTTCGCATGTTACAGCACGACGTAATGTGCTCGGCACCATGGTGTAGAAAACTGAACAAGGATGTTTACTATAGTCAATTCACGGTTACTTCCAAATTTCTGAAGCCCTGCTGAAGTTCTACTTCCACAATATTCCTCCGCCCCAAGCAAACAAAGCTTATCCGAGTGAGTGAGTGAAAAGATTTGTGCAGCTCTTGACAGTGAGGTCTTGAGAGCCGACCTAGTCTAGAAAATTACACCAGAGAGTCAACGCACCACATTCATGTGCACTCAGTGTAATAATATTTTGCATTAGAACTATTTCTTACTAGGCATTACAAACTCAACTATTTTCGTAATTTTTAAATTCACATAAAATATAAATTAAATATAATAATTTGTTTAAAAATATAAATTAAATTACAATATAACCCAAAATAAGGCATTTTAATGTAAGACAAGTATAAAATACTTGTGATACGAAAAATAATTTGGAAACAACCAAACACGTCATACAAGGTGTGATTTTTCAAAGGTTTGATACAAAAAGTGCGAAAAAAAACCGCGGATAGACTATACATAATATATGAAGATTATGATACAAATTTAAAAGTTAGCGATTATATATAATATGTATATATATAAATTTATTTATTTCACTGTAAGCTGCGAATTATTGAATGTTATGCATCTAATTGTGAGAACGGAACCAGTCATTCAATGTAAAACCGTTTTAGTAAGCAGGTAAAGTAAAAACTGCATGTAATATTAGCTCACCGAATAATTCAGAGATAAAAATATGGTAACTTGGCTAAATGAAGCTTGCCTCATATTATACACATATATAGAATCTAGCAATGTAAGTTCAGGGCAAATTACGTTTATCATAACTACTGTTACCTTAAAAATTTAATTTTAAAACAATATTTATATAAAGCAGTTTTAAATNTTATCATAACTACTGTTACCTTAAAAATTTAATTTTAAAACAATATTTATATAAAGCAGTTTTAAATAAACATAATCATAAAGTTTAAACATTATAAATACTTGTAAATAAATTAAGTTTAACTACAAACCGAAGTCACTTAAATCTTTCCCGCTCTTAGATCCACAAATATATAGATAAATTTTAAATATTCGGTGTTATTATTGCCACAATGGGATAACGATCCTCGGCTATTTCTACTGGCGTGATTCAACTGGGCGTGCCACGATAACTTCCCAGTCTGTAGCAGTTTTTGATAGAATTTTAAATCATGTTTTTTTCCGTGATGGATATCACCGATTTAGTATNATTCCCAGTCTGTAGCAGTTTTTGATAGAATTTTAAATCATGTTTTTTTCCGTGATGGATATCACCGATTTAGTATTTGGGTATATATAGGTATATTACAAGATGATCTTATAAAGTTGATATTTATAGAACAAGATGCAATAGAGAAATACTGCGTAGCGAAAACATAGGCACACAATATGTTACGCTTTATTTAATAAAACATGTTCCCGAGAATTATAACAAATCAAACCCTATGTTATGAAAATGGACAATGACATTGTTGGGTTCAAGTGACTTTTCTTTTCCACTAGTCTTGCACTGCTTACATTTCACAACTCTTACATCTTGTGATAATGATCGAATTTGACTCTCCTACGAAATACGTGTAAAAGTATTATCATTAGGTCGACGTACACGCTTAACCTCGTACCCAAGAACGACACGGGCATGCTTGAGGCGACACTGGGTCGCACGGCCTGTTAGCGGGAAGGCAGGCAGGCAGGCACACTCTTGCCCCGCGACTGTAGCCTTCTCATTAGCGGGACAAGCTGAGGAGTCTTGCAAGCAAAGAGCATGCAGCCGTGTTGCCTTAGCACTGCGCGTCTCCGCAGACCACGTCTTGCTGCAGTCTGACTACCATCTCATCGCACTTTTAAGCCTCTGCTAAATTTCTCGTTTTGCAAAATGTATATCGTTGCTCCACTTGATAATATAAACATTGCCATGCGACTAATAAACATAGTATTCATTTTCACCTAAATCAGAAGTTAATGTCTGAGGCTGGAATAGAATACAGTAATTAGCTGTTTACATCGACTGAAAGGGCTTTGAAAAGTGCTCACTTAACCGTGAACAGCCTATACCTGACAGATGAGCGCCTGTAGGCCTTGGTTACTCTGCATGCGCGTGTGGAAACGGTCCACTCATTCGCCTACCTTGCTAGGTTAGTTTTAACTGCAAAAACACTCATTCTACCAATATTATAGGTTAGTGTATGTTGACTTAAACTATGTAAATATGTATCCACGTACTATCATAGGTTAGTAGAATAAGTCCTGCTAGGTTGGTATACTATGGTGAAAATAATGGGTGAAAATGCGCATGCGCAGTGATGATGGCCGCCCACAAACGCATGCGCGTTCACGGTCTCTGCGTAAAAGCAAAATAGCGCAGAATGCGCGCCCGTCCGTATTGGATGGATGTATGATTTTTCTGCAGTTTTAAAATATATCATGAATATTTTACTGTTGCATTACTGTTAGTGTACTATAATTAAATGTTTTAAACCATATTTTCAGTACTTAATTCAGTAAAAAGAATTGCGAGAAATATTTAATAGTTTTGTTACCTTTAATTATTAATTAATGCTATTATTAATTATTTTACTATCGGTTTGAGCATCTACAGTTTATTTAATCATGNTACCTTTAATTATTAATTAATGCTATTATTAATTATTTTACTATCGGTTTGAGCATCTACAGTTTATTTAATCATGTATATTTGCCCGGTGTTATGATATAACTCATCGCGGCAAATATTTATTTATTTATCAAAGTGTATTTAATGTGTCATTTACGCATTTCCGTTCATGTAATCATTGTTTGTCAATATTTTTTTATCATTTACGTATTTTCTCGTTACTTTTATTTCAATTCAGTTTTGGTCTGTGCTTTCAAAGTTACGTTTTTTTTTAATCCCGTCTCGCCAGAAAACCCGTGTTTCATAAGAGTTTGTTCCTCTACCAATCGGATGTGCAATGCTGTGTGTCGAATTCTTTCAGTCGCCGTCTGAAGCTTCCCCTCCACTGTCTTCCCTAGAGCTGCAGTTCTTGCGATTTTCTCGGCGTATCCCTGCCGCTTGGCGCGTGATTTCACATAACAAATGCTCCTTTGTTCACGTGATATTTGCCCCCACCTCTCTGCGCTTGAGCACATTCGCCTCTTCTGGACAGCCTGCGACATCTGGCGTCGAAAATCTATGCTTGTAGTTTGACTTTTGTTTCTNTGCGACATCTGGCGTCGAAAATCTATGCTTGTAGTTTGACTTTTGTTTCTACTTTCTGTGCGCTCCACGAGCTCCTTTTGTCACTTTCTGTCCAGCCACGCAGTCAAGATGGCATGTTGCCCGGCTTTGGTCGGTGTGTTCTTTGGAACTTGAGTATCTGTTTTAAATGTTATAGTTTCATAGCTGTGGTAGCAATGTAGTTTTCTATAGTACTTTTTTTTTAATTTTCTTGTGGTGTGTGTTTTTGTTGGTGTTTATTTGGCACGTTACACCAATATGTAAATTCGATATTTTCTGCCTTCCCTCCTTGGTGAGTAACACTCCAATTTTATAGTCGTTCCCTTTGTGCGTGCACCAACTATTTTCACTCACCAATTTCCCATGGTTACATTTGTTTTAGCGAGAGTCCTGCTTTAAGCTTACCGTTACTGCTACTTCGGTGCACGTGGCAGGCTTATCGTTACTGCAACTGCAATGCTAGTCTTTTCTACACCTGCTGGCTAAATTTTCGTTTCATCATGAGATAACCCTTCTGCACATCGCTTCCCCTTCCTTCCTTCCTTTGTTGGTGGCGACGTAGTCAAGTAAATTTTAATTGTCCACGTGGATCCGACGGTCGTCATACAGCTAAGTTACAACGGGACTTATCTAAAGATAACGTCTTTTGAAAATAAATTTTTTTTTATAAACTATCTTTACGCACATGTGACTTAAACAATTTCGTATTGTCTATTTTGTTTTCAAAATATAATTGTAAAGTACTTATTTGTTGTTAAGATATATATGTGAGATCTTAATATATGAATTACATTTACTTTAAGGTTAATACCTGTTTTATTTAATACGAATTAGCATCATTAGTTGTTAGCGATGCATCCCAAGAGCCTCAGTTCAATAATTATCAGCCTCATTAATTAAAATAATTTTTCTATTTTAAAAATAACGTCAATTTTGTGTCATGAAAGACACTTTTAATTATTTTCATATTTTGTTTTGCTAATTAAGTTTCTTTGTTTTCGATTTTGAGGACTGTTAATGTTGCTTTGCGTTCTCTCTTTTTTGGGTCATTTAGACTGTCTTTATAATTTATTTTTAAAGAAAGAAATTATTTGTTCACATGATAGTCTTCTCTTTACCTCTTTGTCTTGAGAGAAATATTGAATAAATCTAAAGAAAAGATTTTATTACCACACAACCACAAGTCACATATTTTCGTTTTAGATAATTAAGGTTTCCTCTGGGCCTACATGTTATTTGAACATACAAGTAAGTCAAGAATTTTATTTTTTATTTATTCTCTCTCTTTGTGCCATGTGCAGCCATCCAGTATGATTGTTTATTACCGCCCCCTTTTGCTTCTTATGAGCATAATTTAGTGTGCATATTGCTTCCTTTTATCTTTGTTTGTGCTGTTTTGGGTAATTATATTTCTTTATTATAACACTATGTTTGCTATGGTTTTTGTGGCATTTTATTTGTTGTTTGTGCCAAGGACTCGGGACATTTCTGTGCTTGTTGGAAGTCGATATCTTATTTTATTCGTTTCTTATCTTTTGGTCGTACATGGGACAATTTTAGAAGAAAGCTTGTAGATTTTTGTGCAAAGTATAAGTGTTTTTTCCCTAAAATTTCTGTCCATTTCCATAAGGGAGTGTTGGTTGTAATTATTATTGGTAATCTGGATATTTTTTATTTATTTGAATGTTTTATATCTCTTGTTATAGAGGTTCATTCTAGCAACAGTTTCCAGGTTCCCACATTAGTGTTATCCCACATGGTTCTTCGAATAGAACGCATATAGATTATGGGGACAGATCTCAGTGGAACCCCGAATGGCCTCGTTCTCTGCAGATCAATGTTGGATTCATTGGGTCTATGAGTAGTTGTTTGAACTGATTTTCTGCTAATACTAATAACAAGAAATGACGTGGACAGGATTTGAGGTTATAGCCCTGTTTATGTAAACAAATGCTTTGAGATGATGGTATACATCCTCTAATTTTTTTTAATGCTATTAGATTCAAATTGGTAAATTTTTTATTAATATAAGAGTGCTTGTCTTTTGAAAATTACGATATAAACAAACACGTTCATCTCTGTTGACCAAGCGACTGACAGTTGTATTGGTGTAGGGTAGGTCAATGCTGGTGTACGTACGCAGAAGACAAAAAGGGGTCTACCTTGTCATTAGGTTATGGTCCACCAGACACTCGCCCTGTTAGTGGTCCCAGCAGCGCTGCGGGTCATTGTTTCATGAACAGTTGCCTACCTGCAACACACAAACCAAACAAAATACCGTCAGTTCATCCATAAAACATGACTCTAAAACAAATTTAATATTTATCACACCGTATTCTAGGTAAAACTAATCAAATTAATTTCTAATGAAATCAGTGTCCTGGGTTAAAACTTACAACAACTGCGAACGTACATCCTTAATGTGTGAAAAGTGACGATCGAAAAAAAAAATACACGGTCACTGTAACAAGCGGAACTACAGTTGTCTCAATGGTTAGGACTTGGCTTCCCACCACGGGGGTAATCGATTCGATCGCCGGTTCCGAAAGGCGGACATTTTTCCACCAAGAATTCTCGTGTGCAGAGTGTGGCGGACACATCAACGGTGTAGATGTTTTCTCGAGATATTCCAGGTTCCTCCTCCACCTTCACTTCACCCCTGCTTCACACCCATCTCTTATAGTATCTCGTCCATTCTTCTGGCTGCTCAGAACATGGCTGTTTCTCGGAAAGGACGGACGGCTTCGTTTACTGCCAACCTCCTCTCGAATACATGTTTGCGAGAAATACCACCAAGTCATGTGCTAAGTACTCATGTCTGCAACACATTTAACGTAACATCATTTACTTTTCTGTACAGAAATACCACAAACATCTAGAAAAAATATGTTAAGAATAACATTTCATGAAACTCACGTAAATGAGTGGGACAATTAAACATATTTGAAGGTGTAAGATATAAACAAAAATTATTTTTAAAGCATTATTATTTAATTAGATGTGTTTTTATTTCTGAGCCGATGCTAAATACCTTACTTAAGAAAATAATTTTTTGAGTAATTTTGAGTTTTTTGTGTAGAAAGTATGCCAATCAAATAGGCGGACATATAAATTGCCAAAACTTTGCAAATGGTTCTTATACACAGTACATAGTAAAAACCCAATTTTTTAAGGTTCCTATCGAATTCATATTTTTATTGTTACGAGTGATTATAAAATGTTATGCCTGCGTGAAGTACCAACACTTCGGGATCCATCGACATTGCTATTAATTTTTACTATAAAATTTTGAATAACCCTTAAACAACAAATTTTATAGAAACAAGACAGGGAAAAGTGGATGACAAACTGTTACCAAAATTGAGTTAATATATAATACACATTTCATGGAAAACCATGTAGGGAATAAAGAAAAGGTTCGAAATAAAATATTTAACGGTTTTTCTATAACTGTGCAATTTAAAGCCTGAGTAAGATATTGATATTTGTAATAAAAATTTGACCCAAAATCCTTATTTCTTCATAATTTTGTGGTGCAATACTGAATATGAAATTAAATCGAAATAGGCTGTGCGGGATAGCAGAGTTATTTCGCAGAAGCAAACGCATGGAGATACACAAACAGAAGAACTCTGAGACAGAAAGGCGACCGCATATTTCTTTGAAAGACAAGTCTACCACACGCAGACGTGTCCAGGAAATAGCAGTTTACGATCTCTTCAATGTTTGTGGTTAGTTGCCAGCTATGGCGGAAACACACACATCTGAAAGCAAAGAGGTTTTGGAATATTCTGTTTCTGACAAAAATTCTAATTAAAAAAAGTATTAAAAAAAGGTGATTGCAAAGGGTTTGCGATTT
Organism: Clitarchus hookeri; assembly: GCA_002778355.1. Taxonomy (NCBI): domain Eukaryota; kingdom Metazoa; phylum Arthropoda; class Insecta; order Phasmatodea; family Phasmatidae; genus Clitarchus; species Clitarchus hookeri. Next base: position 351,122 of record NQII01001993.1, on the reverse strand, counting down.
GTGTTGCTTTTTCACCTCAAAGAATGTGAAAATCCAACTAAGTGTTTTAAAATGCAGGTTTTTTCCCTTAATGTCTGAACAAAAAATTTCTAAATGTAGGTAGGACTCGACTTCTCTTCGACGGCAAGGTCGCTAGAGAGACAGTAAGTTGCTCAGAAAAGCAGGGATGGGGAAGTAATAGTAAGGAACCATCCCAGGAAACCGTGGAAAACCGAAATCAGGAAGGGACGGGCCGGTATTCGAACCCAGGTCCTCCCGAATTCCAATCCAAAGGTTTACAACTGCTACATCTCTCTCGGTACTTATAAATATTATTCTGTGTCAATTCCCAGGCACACTCGTACAAATTACGTACATTTATTATTTGCTCCTTACTTATATGAAATGAAGTCATCTATTTTCTAAAAAGCCACAAAATTATGCATGATACTTTTTCGACGGCACAAAGAAGTTTTCTGCTTGTCTACGTCTATAGATGATGGCTGTATGTTCATTCATCACTAATACAGTTTAGCAAAAACTTTTTACAGTATTACGAATTAAAATTGTCATGTCATATGGGACGACTTGCTTTCCAACACACCTGATTGAGGAAATAATATAACACTGGGAAAATAGCACAACAATACGCAGTACTTGCACTGAAAATATTATTTTGCGGCGGCCACAAAGCGTTTTGTTGATATTTACCCTGCCAAGCGTTTTTGAGGTGATAACTAAAATACTTTGTTTTAACCACGAAAATAAATTGGCAAGGTGAATACAAACCAAACACTGTGTGGCCACAGCAAAAAATCTTTTAGTGGCGGAGGCCCACTCGTAATGTGATTACATGTGTGATTATTGCGTCAAGAACCTTCGGCAAGGAGTCCCGTAAAATAAAGGAAGCCCGTCGTCTTAAGGCAGTTGCCCGATTTGAAAGCATTAAGAATTTGGTAAGGGGAAATGCATGATAATCAAATTGGTTTTTGAGGCTAAATTTGAAGATATCAACTTGAAACGAAAACGTAAGTGTGAGACATTATACTCTCAAGAGCTCTGTATCAAGGCAAATATAACAATTTTGCGCTTCACTGGAAGTGGTATTTTATGTTTGTTCTTAGAATTGAGATAGTTGCCGGAAGTAGTTTGATTCTGGGTGGAACCTTTAAACTGACGACCGCGATTATTTTCGCTGGGGTTTTGATCGTCAAAATCCACGGCGCCACCATAAGTAGGTGTTAGTCCTTGGTCCCAAAAGTTTCAGTTTTAATAGGAGAATCCTGCCACGATAAGAAGAGGGCCGAGATTCATGGGCCTACGTTCTATTTTTGGAGTTTCTCCGGTTGACGTCAGACGTGGCGCCGCTTAGCGCCAGAAGCCATTACCAGCGTTAGAAACGTCTCTACAGCCAGGTGACGCCAATCTTTTATATGAGCCGGAGGGGCTCATCCCAGTAAATTTGAACTTTATTTTGTTCTACTACAGCATGAACTTTCAAACCAAGATGGTTTCTAAAGAAATTGATTTGGATTTGAGGCGCAGAAACGGCAAACCAGAGGCCGCCACTCTACTGAATGAGCTAGTGTCGGGGCGGAATTTTTTATGAACTCTGAGAAACATTTGTTATGTTGAGAACGCGTGAGATGAAAACGTGAACTACTTAAAAGAAGAAAACGTAGANGAACTCTGAGAAACATTTGTTATGTTGAGAACGCGTGAGATGAAAACGTGAACTACTTAAAAGAAGAAAACGTAGAGTGTTAGTGAACTTTCAATTTTGAAACCAGTAAATCTAGTTTGTAATTTGGAGCAAATAAATTAACATTGCGATCCCAGTTACGTGAAGCAACAGTTAAGAGTTTTTCTGACAGTAATTTTCAAGACTCATTTTGGTGAAGCAACATTAATTTAATATTTCGATTGTTTTTATTCCTTTCTTTAATTTTATTATTATTGTAAGAATCGTGGTAAATAACCTTGAAGTCATAATACTCCAACTTATACTGATACGTTAATTTTCTTTTACACGCACACTTAACATATTATTTTCCAGTTAGAAAATAAAATTTCATTTTCAGTCAGAATAGTTAAAGTAAGCAGTAAAAGTAATTTTTGAAATAAAATATTGCAACAACATACCCTGATTTCGTTTTATTTTCATAATTTAATATTCTTTACCATCATACATACAACTTGAATTATATTTCTGCATGATAAGATATTTATTTAGTTTTCGGAAACTGTTGGTAGCAGTGCAGCTTGTTTTCGTGTTTTGTTAACTACAGCTAGATGAGGATTGAAGCTTCATTGGTTCGTACGTTAAATGGTAAGAATCAAGGTTTTGACTTCGAGTAAAAATGCTAATGAGATAATAAAAGTTCACCCTATATCTCCTGCCCACGCACGCAGCATCTACTTCATTCACAACACTAACACATTATTTGTGCCCCTGTTTTTATAACCACAAAACCCAATTTCATTAAAATAAATTTACCTATACCAAATTCTCACTGCGTTCAAACTAGGCATCACCCTAAAACATTTTTTTTTTCATACAACAGTGGACTTCTTAACTTAAAACAACGGAGCTCTACAAACACGAGAATCCCCTGAATGCTTCTAATGTCGTAAGTGTGACAGGTATAGATTCTTTACACTAAACTGCATTAAAAAATGGTTTCCTTGACCTGTATTATTATTTTATAACTTTATATTCTGGGCATACCGGACATTCAGTGATACCAATATACTAAAGTTCATCTATGGATAAGAAAACAGGGGCAAAAAAAACTAGACGAAAATTCTACTTCCTAAAAGCTTCTCAATAATNTTGAATTATATTTCTGCATGATAAGATATTTATTTAGTTTTCGGAAACTGTTGGTAGCAGTGCAGCTTGTTTTCGTTTTTTTGTTAACTACAGCTAGATGAGGATTGCAGCTTCATTGGTTCGTACGTTAAATGGTAAGAATCAAGGTTTTGACCTCGAGTACAAATGCAAATGAGATAATAAAAGTTCACCCTATATCTCCTGCCCACGCACGCAGCATCTAATTCATTCACAACAGTAACACATTATTTGTGCCCCTGTTTTTATAACCACAAAACCCAATTTCATTAAAATAATTTTACCTATACCAAATTCGCACTGCGTTCAAACTAGGCATCACCCTAAAACATTTTTTTTTTCATACAAAAGTGGACTTCTTATCTTAAAACAACGGAGCTCTACAAACACGAGAATCCCCTGAATGCTTCTAATGTCGTAAGTGTGACAGGTATAGATTCTTTACACTAAACTACATTAAAAAATGGTTTCCTTGACCTGTATTATTATTTTATAATTTTATATTCGGGGCATACCGGAAATTCAGTGATACCAATATACTAAGGTTCATCTATGGATAAGAAAACAGGGGCAAAAAAAACTAGACGAAAATTCTACTTCCTAAAAGCTTCTCAATAATNTTGAATTATATTTCTGCATGATAAGATATTTATTTAGTTTTCGGAAACTGTTGGTAGCAGTGCAGCTTGTTTTCGTGTTTTGTTAACTACAGCTAGATGAGGATTGAAGCTTCATTGGTTCGTACGTTAAATGGTAAGAATCAAGGTTTTGACTTCGAGTAAAAATGCTAATGAGATAATAAAAGTTCACCCTATATCTCCTGCCCACGCACGCAGCATCTACTTCATTCACAACACTAACACATTATTTGTGCCCCTGTTTTTATAACCACAAAACCCAATTTCATTAAAATAAATTTACCTATACCAAATTCTCACTGCGTTCAAACTAGGCATCACCCTAAAACATTTTTTTTTTCATACAACAGTGGACTTCTTAACTTAAAACAACGGAGCTCTACAAACACGAGAATCCCCTGAATGCTTCTAATGTCGTAAGTGTGACAGGTATAGATTCTTTACACTAAACTGCATTAAAAAATGGTTTCCTTGACCTGTATTATTATTTTATAACTTTATATTCTGGGCATACCGGACATTCAGTGATACCAATATACTAAANATACTAAGGTTCATCTATGGATAAGAAAACAGGGGCAAAAAAAACTAGACGAAAATTCTACTTCCTAAAAGCTTCTCAATAATTAGCCTTGCGCACTGCAGTACATAACTTGCGTACCGTTCAATTTGCTTGGCTGGTAATTTCTTCTTTAGTAACCAAACATATAAATTTACACAAAATTAAACCTGCGAGATAACTATTGCTTATTAAAGCCTCCCCATTTAATATTTTTGGTTAAAGGGCGGGTACCTCAATAAATTACCGTAAATCATTTTTACACACGGCATGCAAATTACGCTTTATCCGGGTTTCAAGCCAAGAAACCTTACGCCCTAAAATAGCGCGAAACCAAATACGGCACAAAAATGCGTTTAAACAAAAATTATCATTATAGATAATAGCAACATAGGCGAGAAAGTGATGGAACTAGCACGGTGTTATGTTGGCTACCAGATAACGTAATTTTAATGTGACTAAATGAAAATAGAATTAAATTTTACACTTAATTACACATATTACTCTTTTGTATAAATATGCAGTAATATCGACTTAACTTGAGTTATCGGAGTAGCAAATGACAAATATTTTAAGAACTGGAACTTTTATTTTTATCAAGTTAAGAAATTCGTTACAAATGTACGCTCCGGCATGTATATATTCTGATACTTATAGCAATCTGCTCATTTATTTCTAGTATTAAATAAAGTTGTCTTGGTGAAAATTTACTCGGTAAGCAACCCACGAAGTAGTCAGAATGGATACTCCATTAATTATGATTAAGTTAAATATTCGTTTAACGTACTGCTGAAAAGAGGACCTGGCTGATGAACATTTAGGAATGGCTAAATTAGGATGGTCAACACCACGCAAATATTAGCCTGGTTGAGCATTTAGGCCATTCAGTATGCATAACATGTGTGTAAAGCTATAATTTGACACTAAGCAATTATGTCACCGCATGCAAACCTATTACAAGTTAATCAAATGTTACAAACTTGACCAAAAATTATTCTAAGTTCCAACTATAGCATCACAGAACATGATTTCGCACATACCACATCCGAGTACATTAAATATGAGACTATGANCTAAGTTCCAACTATAGCATCACAGAACATGATTTCGCACATACCACATCCGAGTACATTAAATATGAGACTATGAGAATAAGGAAATATGAGTATGAAAATCAGCAGCCACGCAATATCTGCGACAATTCTATAGGTCGAAAAAATAAACANGAATAAGGAAATATGAGTATGAAAATCAGCAGCCACGCAATATCTGCGACAATTCTATAGGTCGAAAAAATAAACAAGTCGAAAAAATAAACACTGGGAAAGAAACTGAATGAGTTCCATACGTTTTAGGGAAAAATAAATGGAAGTGATGTATGAGACTACAATTTGTGCTGAGTTTCACTTTTTCGTCTATAAAATAAAGGTGTGTAAACAAGCAATACCCAGCAACAGAATACGCCAATGGGGANTGAGTTTCACTTTTTCGTCTATAAAATAAAGGTGTGTAAACAAGCAATACCCAGCAACAGAATACGCCAATGGGGATTACTGTGACATGGCTATGGCCAAGGGTGCACTTTACAGCTGAGCTTAATGTGCAGTGCCACTGGGCGCTGATTGCTAACCCCGACAAAAGGCAACATCCAAGTGTGAATGTGTTTCGCCCGTTAAGCCCATGTGCCACTTGGGAGATTCCATTTAGGGTTGCATGGCCGCTGGTATTGATGGTGTCATGGAAGATTTAGCCGACTGCTGGCCGGTTTCTTCGACTTTGTCGTAATTGGTTGTGTGCTTTTCGATGGAAGGTATCATACATAGTTGAAATGTTAACCAAGCAGAGAGAGGGTGGTGGAAATTGGCAGCGAAGATAGCTGTAATTCTGTTTTATTTTGTTATATAAAACATCTACGAGACCATTTAACAACAAGAATACATAAACAGTACATAAAAACACACTGCTATGCTTCAGTAAAAGCGGACAAACCTAGCGAACAGCAGCGACGTGTTGGTATCCTGGCCAGGAGAAGAATCCANTTCAGTAAAAGCGGACAAACCTAGCGAACAGCAGCGACGTGTTGGTATCCTGGCCAGGAGAAGAATCCAAAACACACTAGCAGAAACAATAGTTCATTAAACATATCAGCGGAGTTCCCCTCCCGGCGGCACGGTATTTGGGAAAATTACGCCAGCAAAAACTGTATAATACTTGGCAACACTCTGTCTGTCAGTCAATCTGTCTGTGGACCCACGCCGAGATGAAGCCAACAAGATGCCGCTTGGCGTGCCGCTCGTCGCTTTCCCACTTAACACTCAGCCTACGACCAGGGTATCATTCAGGCTTGTAATATCTTGTAATTGATTAGGATCTCCCTCGCCAATANCAACACTCAGCCTACGACCAGGGTATCATTCAGGCTTGTAATATCTTGTAATTGATTAGGATCTCCCTCGCCAATAGCATATAATTACTGTAACTCCTAGAAAGTGTATTAAATATCTGTATTGTCTTCGTAATTAACTTCAGTTCTTCCCTCATAACAGCATAAATCCTCCCTAGTCCGTGGTACAAAACATTAAAAACATAAGAACGCGAACATGTTAACTGACNCTCATAACAGCATAAATCCTCCCTAGTCCGTGGTACAAAACATTAAAAACATAAGAACGCGAACATGTTAACTGACGCTGTAACAGTATTATGTGAAAATTATGGCATACATTCGTGTTTGTTTAACACAGAAATGTCCAGTTATCACAACAAAGTAATTACGCTTTGTGCACAAACGGATCCTGCAAAATTAGCTAGTACAGTCCGTTCAAGAACCACAGTTGCAAAAGTAAAATCACAGCAAACGCATTCGCCTTTACTTGTGCGGCAGACAAGAATCGTGTGACAGGTTACTCCATGCTTGCATGCAGGTTCGGGTAGAAAGTGTCTGCGTGAACGTGAGTAGCACATCGATCATGTGCAAGACATTCACAGGAAGTGCGGGTAGCATTATCTCCCTAGCCGGCACCATCGCACAGTCCGCGAGATGTCGCACGCGCTATAAACGCGTCACGGTCTTTCACGAAATGGTTGGGGGGGGGGGACCACCCACACATTTACATCGTAACGCAGCATCTTCCCCCTTGTTGATCTGCATCGCCGTGGTACAGTCATATGGATGCCTTAAGTAACAATATGCTGTGCGTTTGAATTGTTTGGACGTAGCAACCGTAGAACATGAAAGCCAGCTTCACACCCAAAATTATACAGTCAGCTCGCTCGTTAACTGCTCGCTCTTGAAATGCTATGAACACAGTTTACTCTTTCTTCAATCTACACGTATTTGTGCTGCATGCCAAAATTAACACTACGCTTAACTTAACGACTATTATTTCTGCGTCAGTCGAACAAAATATACCTGGGTTTAACAAGTGTTAAACTGACAGAAACCAATTCAAGCNTGAGTTTCACTTTTTCGTCTATACAATAAAGGTGTGTAAACAAGCAATACCCAGCAACAGAATACGCCAATGGGGAGTACTGTGACATGGCTATGGCCAAGGATGCACTTTACAGCTGAGCTTAATGTGCAGTGCCACTGGGCGCTGATTGCTAACCCCGACAAAAGGCAACATCCAAGTGTGAATGTGTTTCGCCCGTTAAGCCCATGTGCCACTTGGGAGATTCCATTTAGGGTTGCATGGCCGCTGGTATTGATGGTGTCATGGAAGATTTAGCCGACTGCTGGCCGGTTTCTTCGACTTTGTCGTAATTGGTCGTGTGCTTTTCGATGGAAGGTATCATACATGGTTGAAATGTTAACCAAGCAGAGAGAGGGTGGTGGAAATTGGCAGCGAAGATAGCTGTAATTCTGTTTTATTTTGTTATATAAAACATCGACGAGACCATATAACAACAAGAATACATAAACAGTACATAAAAACAGGCTACTATGCTTCAGTAAAAGCGGACAAACCTAGCGAACAGCAGCGACGTGTTGGTATCCTGGCCAGGAGAAGAATCCAAAACACATTACAGAAACAATAGTTTATTAAACATATCAGCGGAGTTCCCCTCCCGGCGGAACGGTATTTGGGAAAATTACGCCAGCAAAAAATGTATAATACTTGGCAACACTCTGTCTGTCAGTCAATCTGTCTGTGGACCCACGCCGAGATGAAGCCAACAAGATGCCGCTTGGCGTGCCGCTCGTCGCTTTCCGACTCAACACTCAGCCTACGACCAGGGTATCATTCAGGCTTGTAATATCTTGTAATTGATTAGGATCTCCCTCGCCAATAGCATATAATTACTGTAACTCCTAGAAAGTGTATTAAATATCTGTATTGTCTTCGTAATTAACTTCAGTTCTTCCCTCATAACAGCATAAATCCTCCCTAGTCCGTGGTACAAAACATTAAAAACATAAGAACGCGAACATGTTAACTGACACTGTAACAGTATTATGTGAAAATTATGGCATACATTCGTGTTTGTTTAACACAGAAATGTCCAATTATCACAACAAAGTAATTACGCTTTGTGCACAAACGGACCCTGCAAAATTAGCTAGTACAGTCAGTTCAAGAACCACAGTTGCAAAAGTAAAATCACAGCAAACGCATTCGCCTTTACTTGTGCGGCAGACAAGTATCGTGTGACAGGTTACTCCATGCTTGCATGCAGGTTCGGGTAGAAAGTGTCTGCGTGAACGTGAGTAGCACATCGATCATGTGCAAGACATTCACAGGAAGTGCGGGTAGCATTATCTCCCTAGCCGGCACCATCGCACAGTCCGCGAGATGTCGTACGCGCTATAAACGCGTCACGGTCTTTCACGAAATGTTTGGGGGAGGGGGGGGGACCACCCACGCATTTACATCGTAACGCAGCATCTTCCCCCTTGTTGATCTGCATCACCGTGGTACAGTCATGTGGATGCCTTAAGTAACAACATGCTGTGCGTTTGAATTGTTTGGACGTAGCAACCGTAGAACATGAAAGCCAGCTTCACACCCAAAATTATACAGTCAGCTCGCTCGTTAACTGCTCGCTCTTGAAATGCTATGAACACAGTTTACTATTTCTTCAATCTACACGTATTTGTGCTGCATGCCAAAATTAACACTACGCTTAACTTAACAAGTCTATTATTTCTGCGTCAGTCGAACAAAATATACCTGGGTTTAACAAGTGTTAAACTGACAGAAACCAATTCAAGCTNCTATTATTTCTGCGTCAGTCGAACAAAATATACCTGGGTTTAACAAGTGTTAAACTGACAGAAACCAATTCAAGCTGCCGCCAATCAAAGCACAACACTTTTATGATTACGTTAACTGGAAGAATCAGTTTTCGTAATTAACGAAGTACATTACTCTTGCTTTTCCACGCTCTATTTACGAAAAAAATTTTCGTACGTAGTTAAGGGGAGATATTTTTGTACACAGTAAGAAATTGCCGGAAAATTTTCCATACCATTACATATGCATATTGAAAAAGGAAGACTAATAAAGTTTTTATGTCGTACATTCATGGAAGCTTTGCTAAATACGTGCTAAAATACCCAACCTAGTTAAAAAAAAATGTCTATATTTGTATCGTGACGTGTTGTAAATTTTTTATACTCTGTATAGGTTAGATTGCTCCATTATTATTTAAAAAATTTAAATATATATATATATATATATATATTTCTTACGGCGTAGGTTGCTTTCACAAGTGTTCAATTAACTGTGAAATAATGATAGACAAAAGTCCGGCAGTTGTATCCTCCTGAAAAGCCACACGACACTCACGTCCTTGCGTATCAGCAGTACTACAGAGTGAACCTCTTTAGCGACTGGGATGCAGCATGTGGGACCTGCAAGTCCCTAGTCACAATGTGGCACAAGTACGCCGCCTAAGACGTAGCACCTATCTCAACCAGTCCGGCCATCGCGGTCGCCAAACATTGCCGCGATTGATACTCTCTTTCTTGGGTGCTAACTCCAAAAAAAAAGCTTCTGTGTGCCCAGCGGAAGATCTACCACAGTCGCCCGTAGATAATGCGGCGCAGTTTGACGCAGCTGTTACGACTTGTGACGTCAGCACGGTACGCGGTACTTGTGCAAGCGGGAGTCGTAAAGCGCGTGGAATAATCTCTCCAAGTATGGCTTAACTCCTGTCGACAGCCGAGTCAGTACAGACGGAAAGAGTGGCGTGTGCAGTCACGAACGGGGAGGAAAGTGGCCATGGCCTGCATTAAAAGAAAACATGTGCATTGCTCGCAGCCATTTCGGCAAACCATGGAAAATCGAGATCACACTGTTAGAAAAATCTCCAGGGGCATCGGTAAAAGGAGTGATGAAAGGGTGGGAGGAGGGAGCAAGAGGATATCTCCCACTCTCCCAAACTCACTAGAGACGCCAATCACATTACGGGGTATAAGTTTGGATTATCATACTTTATGAATTACGAATGTGTATAAAAGAAAACAACGCGTGCGCGGGTGCGTGTAAATATTTCAATTTTTGAAAGGGATGCTTTATCCAGCAACAAGGGTGTCAAATTCTGTACATAACTTTGCTCCTGGCCCCACAGAAAAAAAATGAGAAAGGTTCCGACGGCCATGAAATTTCCGTGAAATTAACGAAAATTATTTGGTAAAAGTTGTCCAGAAATCTTTGTAAATTTACGAACAATTCTTTTTCAAGAAAGGACATTACATACATTTCGCAGAAATTTACGCGTATTCATGGAACCCGTACGTAAGTTTTACTACTTAGTTTTTCTGTCTCCCCTGCTCAAAAACATTAATTCCGAAAAAAAAAAGTTATTTTGATTGTTAGTAGGTGTTTCCCTGCACATGAAAATTAATTTAAAAGTTAAAGCACTTTTTTCTTGGAGCGTGAATCGGAAAAAGTACAATCTACAACTTCTGCCACTAGTCTATTACACCATCATTATATTAGTGGGTATAACCATGTAACTTCAATAAGTGAGCCATGTGATACTTCAGTTCCTAATAATTCTCAAGTGTTTGAAGTGTGGCTAATGGCTTATGCTTAGAGCCTCCTGTTTTTCGCGAGAAGCTACCACAATCAATCGTATTCCAAAACACGTTAGTTCAGAAGCAGTATCGCGGTTGGAGGGTATTACCTCTCATGCATCTTAGATATCTGCCCGCGAATCACAGACGTATGGTAAGGGTATTGGAATCCAGCATGCGCGGAAATCTTGTTTGAAGCAGTAGACTATTAAAGTGGTGTGAATTTCTTAACTGCCTCAGGAACAACGTCTTTNGCGCGGAAATCTTGTTTGAAGCAGTAGACTATTAAAGTGGTGTGAATTTCTTAACTGCCTCAGGAACAACGTCTTTATGGTTACAGCGGCGAAGAACGCTTCGTGTAGACTCGGTATTGTTCGTTTCCGAAACCCGAAGCTATAAAGGATACGGGGAGGTCCTGTATTATGCATGTAAAGAGCTGAGTTCATTTTCCCGTCATTACAGATAGCGTTTCCGTATATTAACAGGACATGTCCACAAAAATGTTTGCCTATTACACGACAATTTNGCGCGGAAATCTTGTTTGAAGCAGTAGACTATTAAAGTGGTGTGAATTTCTTAACTGCCTCAGGAACAACGTCTTTCTGGTTACAGCGGCGAAGAACGCTTCGTGTAGACTCGGTATTGTTCGTTTCCGAAACCCGAAGCTATAAAGGATACGGGGAGGTCCTGTATTATGCATGTAAAGAGCTGAGTTCATTTTTCCGTCATTACAGATAGCGTTTCCGTATATTAACAGGACATGTCCACAAAAATGTTTGCCTATTACACGACAATTTNTCCGTCATTACAGATAGCGTTTCCGTATATTAACAGGACATGTCCACAAAAATGTTTGCCTATTACACGACAATTTTTAACAGTGCAGGATTGCAGACTGTAAACGGAACACTCTATTTCCAGAATTCGAGCCCAGTAAGTTACCGTTATGTCATCTCGATCGGCGGCTAAAAATAATGCATTGAAATAAAATGGGTTAAAGTAATTTTCCCTTACTACAGTCCCGTCATCATCACATTACTTACGAGCGTTGGCCACGAAAAAATATTTTTTTTAATTTGTACCGCATACTTTTCAACTTTGGGACATTATCAGTGATTACTATTTCCTCACAAAAAAAAAANTTTTTTTTAATTTGTACCGCATACTTTTCAACTTTGGGACATTATCAGTGATTACTATTTCCTCACAAAAAAAAAAACCTTTCAATTCTACTGTTTAAGAAGAAATGTACAAATAATGGAAACTTACTTACGTCCAGAAATGANAAAAAAAAAACCTTTCAATTCTACTGTTTAAGAAGAAATGTACAAATAATGGAAACTTACTTACGTCCAGAAATGAGATAATTCACACTGAAATAAGATGTCAAGAGCTAATTCAAGACGTCTGTAAAATCGCACAAGGAAATGTTCTTGCAATTTGAAAAAACTGCTGAAAATAAGGAAATTCTGTTTTCTTTTATATTTATGGCTGCATCTGAATTTTTCTTAAAATAAATTTTGCTTAGCATACCTTAAAATGAATTAAGAGTTGCCCTTACTAAATTCTCTGCATATAGCGTGGTTTATTTAATTTGTACATTATAAAAACAGAACATTTTTGACTTTGACATGTTATTTTGCAGAAACTATACGACCTAAAAAAAAACCTAATTTTTCTGAGAAGAAAGTAGTAACAAATAATGTCTACAAGTTGAACATCATGCGGCACAAATATAAAACAACCAATTTTTTCGTGGCCAGGGCCTTTATTTAATATGCAAGTCATTTTCCTCGAAAACTTGTAGTGGTTTTGATCTGTATGTAACCGTGCATTGCTTTGCACGCCCCCGAACTATGTAACAATCCTCAAAGTCGACTTCGTACAAGTCTCGTAGCAGGCTCCTTGGCGCTGGAGTTGGCGAGCACCTAGAGCCTGGATAAGCGCATGCGCTGGAGGGGAAGGGTCAAGAAAGGGGACGCAAGAGCAGAGAAGCACACGCACAGCAGGATGAGAGGGCAGTTACATCACCAGACTAAGTTCCTGAGCCTCGATGAGCCGGATGATCGGCTTAGCGGCCGCGCATAGAAGGCGGTTAATTACTGATAACCCTCACACTTGCGGTTTATTTACTCCGCCATTACTAATTTACTAATACTGTGCATGCAATACGAGAGCGATTAATGTACGCGTTGAAATGTTAGTACACCGACACACGGAAAATAACATTTTTGAGAAACTTCGCAAGCAATACAAATATCCACGCCAATATAAAAATAAAATATATATAAAAACACAGATACGGTTATAAAATTACAAAATAATACAATACTTCTAACATTAAAATAAACGACTTTTCAGATTATTCCATTTACGATAACGTAAGGCTAAACGAGGAATGAAAAACTAGTACTACACTTGTTTAGATTTTATCATATAAATGTATAAAAAAATTTTAGGTGCCAAGCAGTTCTGTATTTTTATTGCGTATATTATTTAAAATCGACGTCATTATTATGAAAATATTTGACGAAATGTTTCAGAACTACAGCAAGAAAGACGCTTTGTAACAGAGTTAGTTTCAGTGAGCTACAAATCCATTATCCAACTGTAGCTGTTTTGGCAAATCAAATAAAATTCTACTTTTACAAAATCCCAAAATAAATTGTTGCAATATATGCATTCTAAAATGTTCTTTCAAAGAAAGGATTAAGTTCCATTAGTTCTGACCCACTCACTCAATACGGCCTAAGTATGGAGTTGTTATACTGCTTATTGTAAACACTGACACTGGAAATGTCTCATGAGAACGGAAAGGGCAGCACTAATATGACTTGAATAAAAGTAAAATCAAACATATTGTACAACTTATACAGAAAAACTCATTTTGCATTGATGTACTGATGCCATAAACCGACAACCGAAATATAACGTCAACATACTTAAAGTAGCATTATAATATTACTTGGAAACAGGCAAACCGTATACGTAATATTCGAATGACATTCATAATATACGTAGATATTCTTCAATAATAACTCCACAGTAACTTTCGGTCTACCATCAATGCCACCATCGTCATCACCATGATTGTTCTCGTGCTAGTTTGGATTTTATATAAAAAAAAAGTTTTGCTTTGCCTGCAGTTCAATTATATATATTACGTCTTACTATTTCGGCAAATATACTAGTTTTAAGTGTGGAGCTGTGTTAAACGGCCGAACTAATTTATATTACATGATAGAAAAACTGCCATTCCATTCATAATACTTAGTTGATTGATCTTGTATTAACCTCAAAATTCCTAATAAGTTCACTATTTTCAGCAAACCACAGGGACAACCGGTATTTTTCTTTGGATAACTTCACGACATAAACAATGAAGAATAATAAGTAATTCGAGTACACACTATATTAAAACAAATTATATTGAAACTCCAGTATTCAAACAACTCAAACATGAAATAAAAATCGATTACATCTCCATAGACAGCAACACGGAATGGACAGGATTTTGTTAAATGGTGCATATGAATTTTTTCAAACATTGAGGCATACTTGGCAATGTAAAAATATAAATTCGAAACTGATATTAATTCTATGTTGCATGAACGCCCTCATTTATGCCTTAAACAGCGTGATCTCAAATACAATCAAATTGTGTAAGCTTTTACTACACAAAATTATTTCTCTCATACGCTTCAGAAATGTTTTAGGTAACGTTAGGCGATACACGTATTGAGTTAATAAAAAAACCCTACACATGAAATTTTATAATCAAGACTTCAGACGTATGACTTTGAATTCGGGTAAAAATGGCAACTTAGGTCGCAACGTTGTGTCTAGCGCCAAGAAAAACGCTTCAAGGCGTTTCAGTAAGGACGAAGTCAACAGCCCTACCGAACAGTGGCTATAATAGGATTTAATGTGAAATAAGCATTCGAAAGTGTCACTGTATGTCGATCTTCGCGAAACGTCTCTCCAAGCACGACGTCACATTCAATTGTTACGATAATGATGGTGGCATGCCAATATTCTACACAAATTATGTTCAGTATGAGTGAAAGGTATAAAGCTAATTACAATATCTATAGTATTTACGAAATAAATGGGCTGTTAGGTGGCTTTTGACACATACTGTACGAGCATACGTAATGTTGTTTAAATCCACTTAAATTTCGTTATATAGGTGTTTATGGGAGTGGTTATGGTTTACTATACTCAGACTAGAAAAAACAAAATGTATTATGGGAGAGTTTGGCAAAGGGAAAATTTTCGCCGCAAGGTGCACTGCTGTTCCAAAGAGGTCGTTTTCAAGCTGGAGGTAAATGGAGAAATTATATTATTTGAGAGTAAAAGTTCCTGTTTGGCTCAAATTATGGTATATGTATACTTAATCCAGTCAACATTTTAAGTATTAGCTTTACTTTATTTTTCACGCCCTCCAACGGTATTTACAAGATCAAACAGCAAAATACGATTTTTCTTGGTGTTGAGCGTTCATACGCAAGCTTGGTTAAGTAGAAAAATGTTACTAATTTAAGTGCGAAATAAATATAACTGTCATCAAAGGATTCTACGGGAAAGCCTTGAAAATGATATTTCTAACCATTTGTCTTTTTTTCGATACAGTGTCAAATTTAAATAACGTCACTGTGTAAGCCAGCGTTTTGCCATAATCAGTTAACGACAGAACATTAAACAACACGTGAATATACATATTTNCTATAATAGGATTTAATGTGAAATAAGCATTCGAAAGTGTCACTGTATGTCGATCTTCGCGAAACGTCTCTCCAAGAACGACGTCACATTCAATTGTTACGATAATGATGGTGGCATGCCAATATTCTACACAAATTATGTTCAGTATGAGTGAAAGGTATAAAGCTAATTACAATATCTATAGTATTTACGAAATAAATGGGCTGTTAGGTGGCTTTTGACACATACTGTACGAGCATACGTAATGTTGTTTAAATCCACTTAAATTTNAATAAATGGGCTGTTAGGTGGCTTTTGACACATACTGTACGAGCATACGTAATGTTGTTTAAATCCACTTAAATTTCGTTATATAGGTGTTTATGGGAGTGGTTATGGTTTACTATACTCAGACTAGAAAAAACAAAATGTATTATGGGAGAGTTTGGCAAAGGGAAAATTTTCGCCGCAAGGTGCACTGCTGTTCCAAAGAGGTCGTTTTTAAGCTGGAGGTAAATGGAGAAATTATATTATTTGAGAGTAAAAGTTCCTGTTTGGCTCAAATTATGGTATATGTATACTTAATCCAGTCAACATTTTAAGTATTAGCTTTACTTTATTTTTCACGCCCTCCAACGGTATTTACAAGATCAAACAGCAAAATACGATTTTTCTTGGTGTTGAGCGTTCATACGCAAGCTTGGTTAAGCAGAAAAATGTTACTAATTTAAGTGCGAAATAAATATAACTGTCATCAAAGGATTCTACGGGAAAGCCTTNGTTAAGCAGAAAAATGTTACTAATTTAAGTGCGAAATAAATATAACTGTCATCAAAGGATTCTACGGGAAAGCCTTAAAAATGATATTTCTAACCATTTGTCTTTTTTTCGATACAGTGTCAAATTTAAATAAAGTCACTGTGTAAGCCAGCGTTTTGCCATAATCAGTTAACGACAGAACATTAAACAACACGTGAATATACATATTTCGTTATATTTTCACTCTAGCGTGAAGTAAAAGATTTACTCTATATAAGTCCTAACACAATGCAACTCGGAAGATTTTACAATTTTTCTTTAATTTATGTAAATTGCAAGTATACCCATTTGCTTACATACAAAACGGAAAAACTCACACATGCGAAACCAATGCACCCTGGTGGCTAAAATGTTTACTTACCAAACTAAAATCATTGAGCCTTTAAATCTGAGTATAATAAAGCTGGGTTAACAATTAAAAAAATTATGTGTTAGGAATTATGCAGTACGCGCTCATTTGGCATACGGGAAAACGTCTTCTGTATTTTCAGTTTCAAATATAATGTTTTAATTATTAATTCCAACCAATAGAGACCGGTGACAAGCCTTGTCATGTTTACTTTTGTTCCTAACCAAACCTCGCATAACACAACCATATTTTAGCAGATAATATTTAAAATCCAACATTTCATATCAAAAAAGCTTATTTTTATGAGCAAATATAATCGTAAATATGCACACACACACACGCGCGACTTTTTAAATATTTTTAATACTTAAATTACTGTAAAAATAAACAGTTCCCCGCCAACACCGACTGCTCTGTTCTTTTAACGCTTCTAACGCTTAAGGAAATCCCAACAACGAACACGAACTGCAAAGTTTTATTGGAAACCAATACATGTGATAACACACTTTCATTTCTTCTGCAGACGTCTTAACGCTAAATTGTTCTACTGTAAAAGCAGCGTAACCGTAGCTTGTTTTCTGTTCGAAGTGCTAACAAATAGACTTCGCTGCTTCAGTGCGGGCGGAGAGGTGGCGCCCAGAGCAGTAAGCTGCCAGAGAGCCGGGTGCCAGGAGCAGGCGTCTTGTCCAGCCGCATAGCCAACAGACAAACTACCCACCTCAGCAGCTACCCTTCCACCGCGAACCATTCAAGAACCGACAACAACCAGCTTCCCCGGCCGCCACTGTGAATGACAGCTCGCCGAACATCTTGCCCACAGCGACAACTCTGCCGTGGATCACAGCTACTGTCAGTTGCCAGACCACGCCTCCACAGACATCAAGCTTGCCTTCGGCCACGAGAATACTTGTTCTACACAACAAGCAAAACACAACCAATCCGAACATCACTCTCAGAAAAGAAAAAATGTAAATGTGAACCCGCGTCGGATGGGAAACGTCATTAAAATCACGCGTGCAATATAAAGAAAGGATTGTGTAATACTTTAAAATTATTATTTAAGCTAGTATTTAGAGGAATAGAAAACAAACCCATCATTAATTAAATTATATCATGGCTCTCTTACAGGTCAAGTTATAAAATAGAAATTACAAATAAGCAATTTCCTATTGTATTCTCAGCTCAACCTAACGGTTTGAATAAGGCCAGTTTTTTTTCTTGTCTACCTAAGATGAGCTCTTATCATTACAAAAACGAAATGCATATTTGCAGATGTACTCCGAAAAAATATCATTGTTTTCGTCCCAGAAGAGTTGACTTTAATATAATGATATTCTAGCGTGTAAAATATATTTTTTCTTTATTTGAGTTAAGTGTTTTCTTTATGCCACGTCGTAGCCTAAATTCCTTCCATACAAAAATGTTTTTCCAAAAAAAAAATGTAATAATCCTAGGGCTTTACATTTAATTCACTGAATTTAAACGTATCAAAAAGTAAATATATGCCTGATAGTTGACATCTAACAGTCAAAAGAACGAACTGGCTGGCGACACTAGGGGCGTCCGCATTTTGGGTTTCAGGATGTGGTTACCCTAGCTAAGAGAGAACCGAAGCAAATTGAAAACCTGTCAGTTTACATTAAAACCTTCAAATGAAACTGTCTTTATAAACTACTAGCAGTTATAGTAAGAAAAACCGAATCGATTAATCTCTCTGAATGAGAGGAGATAACATTCTGTGCCACCTCTCTTGATACCACTACAGGCTACTGGAAGCACGTCTTTAGCATTAATCTGCTCCTCATCGTCCTGGAAGATGAGGTAGACCGATCTCGTTGGTTGCGCACAGGCAATCTACGTGTCCCAGCATTTAACTGCTTTTCTACCAATACGGCTAGCAAAAACGGCTTCGATTGGATTTGAGGCTAGCACACTGTTTATTAAACAAGTACTTTGAGATGTTTTATACGTACCCTAACCAATTTGAAATGTAGTTTGTTTAAATTAAATTTGGTAAAAGTAATTTATAAGCACAATAGTGCTTGTCAGTTTAAAATTAAGATACAAACAAACACGTTCGTCACGGTTGACAACGTGGCATTGGCAGTTGTGTTCCTTTGGGGTAGATCAATGGTGGGGTGGGTACATGCGCAGAAGAAGAATAAGCGGTCTACCTCTGCGGGTTACCAAACCCGCTCACTGATTGGCGCATGTTGCCAGTCAGAGGCGACTATGACGCAGCCGCACGTGAGATCTCTATCATCTGGTATATGTGAGGCGAGTTGCTACTCTTGTCCAATTAGATGCAGCTCGTGAAGCGTGACAGTAAATACGTAAAGCACGGTTGGATACGGAAGTTCACGTCACGGCTGCGGTTGCCAACTAGAAATTGTCAGATTCAGGACAAAACTCCAAGAAATGGAGGACTTTTGACGTGAATATATCTCTAAAATCTTACCGAAACGTTTGCAGGGTGATCCACTCCAACACTATAACTTCGTTACCAATAAAACAATTGAAATAAAAGTGGTCTCGTTCAAGCGGGTACATTACTACGATGCGAGAGTCTTTGAGCTGGCATGCGCGAGACGCGGGTGGGGGCCCGCGGCGACTGGCGTGGCTGAAAGAAGATACCGTCCAGACTTGTTCATTTAAGACGTATAAGGTCAAGGATTTATTCTGTTACATTAATTTCATTCCCACACATAGTTTCACTCTCACTGCGTCATCTTGTAAAGCAAGGATCTTTTATTTTAGTTTATCCAAAAATATTACATTTTCTTTTTGTTTTCTTTTTTACTGTCAGTATCGTTCTTGCCTCGCTGCAAATAATATATTTATTTTTAGTTTTAACAAATTCACATCGTCGCCATATGCATAAAAATAAACGGAAAATTCAGCAACATTCCACTCACCTTTACTCGAACTGAAAAAAAAAAAAAATAAAGTGGGAGATATTGACAGCAGTACCAACAACATACACTAGTAGTTACTCAGTAGTGACATATTACCACTCATGGCCACTCGTGACCATCGAGCTAATCGTAAATATGTCTTGCACATTTTATTTTTAAAATTCCGTACTTTATCAAGGAAACATCAAAATCCGGTCTGGCGTTACTACAAAAGTTAAAAAAGAAACAGGACATACCCGGTAAAATCCGGACGGTTGGTAGCTCCAGTCACGGCACATGAGTGGACACAGTGTGTGACATGCTTAGAGGATGCGAAGTATGTTTGGNGAGTCATGAGCACAATACAAGTAGGCCTAACCAAACTTTCGTAGTGTGTCACGTGCTTAGAGGATGCGAAGTATGTTTGGTTACGCGGCAGCAAGCCTGGAACTCAAACGAGAGGTCGCGGGTTCCAGCCCGCGTGGTTACTGCAATTGTTTCGTCAATATGGTATTACTTTCTAATTTCACGCAAATGTGGCGCAATCACTTAACATGTGGTTTCCTAATTACCTAACCACTTAAGGGCTGGCTTGTATTTGGAGTCAATATTTTGCTGATAATTAAAAAAGTATTCCAAACAAGTAAAATAAAAATGTTTTTGTATGAAAACTTAATAGTTGAGTTGTCAGCCCTACGGAAGCAGTAGCTGGAATCTTTTTTTCTCTAGCAGCTATGAAGAGACGTCATTAAAATAACGCTGAAAGAACTTGCGATTATCAAGTGGCATCTGAGGCCAAATTAGTTTCGCTCACTTTTACTACTTCCAATAAGGAGGGAACCTCAAGGGAACTGGTAGTAAATTGCTGAGCAGCATCCGCACTATCCCGCCTAAAGGAAGGTTTAAATGGTACCGATGAACGGAGGTTGGCCCCAAAGAGTCGGCTGCCCTACCCGTGGGGATCTCCCGTCAGTCTCGGCCAGACTGGATACTTGGCGAAACGAGACGAGGACGCGGGGTCGTAGAATTAAGTAGGGAGAGGGAGTGGAAGTAACCCGAGAAAACTCCACACCACAAAAGTATCCGCCAAAATATCCACATATCCTTCCCGTCGGGCCCTTGTATCGATACGCGAATCCAGTCGAGGCGTGGAGGGGAACTAGTGATCAGACGACACTGAGTCAACATTCTCATATTCCACGCAATACTTTAGAATTGGTAATTTCAAACAGTAAATTGCTACTCACTGAAAATTCAATTTTAATATATTATCACCTGATAGGTGAGATGAATGCGCTGAGAATAAATTACGTATAGTAGGGGCATCCACTCTGAATCAGCAAAAATCGTTATTTAAAAATTATGTTCAGTCAATATGACAATGAGTACGATTTTAGTGATTTGAAAGGGGCCGTTTTCGCCCGTTTGCAGTTGAAGTTCATTGATTTGGATCCAATTTTTTTAACTTCAATAACAGGAACATTAACAACTTCCATGCATCGGTCAAGTAACGCAATATTTTTTTTTAGGTAAATAATATAACAAATACCTTGTCTCACTGTTACTGGAAGGAAAAAAAAAGTTATTTCAATATCCACAACGTTAACTATAATATTATTTTAAAACGTCGTTAAGGTGGCCGCCTGGGGAGGCCGCCGAACAGTGTGCAAAGCTCCACTAGAAAACGTTTTATTAAAAAACCGTCCAGCGTGTCTGAGTGAGGTCTGCTTGGGAATAGCATTTAAGAAAACTTACGCGTTTGTCAGTTCCTCCATTTCTCTCTAAAGCATGTTTATGTGGTAGTGAATATGGCTCAAATGGGAGTTTTCACGGTAATTTTTAGGTATGAACATCCCAGCACAAAACATTACAAAAGGAATAGGGACGTGCATCAAACCACTATTTTTATTATAACGTCATAAAGTGGTAGGGTCACCGCTGAAAGTCTCATAGAGGCGCGTTATCGACGGCAAGACTACACGCTAGTTCAGTGCTTTGCGCGCAGAGGCGGTGAGAGAGTTGATGCGCATATTACAGTCGCCCCTAGCACTCCCACGCTTTTAGGCCTCAGAAGTGCAAAATTCCTTCAACCAGGTGGGCGCCTTAAGAAACTAAATTGCCGACATTATTTGGAAGAAGCCAATCACTGCAACAGTTGAAAATATAAGCAGTTGCGGGTAGGAAATGTTTTCAAATGTTACACTAAAAAGCGCCCAACAGCAAACCAACTATAGCATTTCCGATTAAGAATAATAATTAAAATTACTATGAAGTAGACGTTGGTGCAGGCAGAGTTGGCTACACTGCGCCGGAACGCGCTGCCCAAGTGGAGTTTGCCACGGCCTCGACACACGACATGCATTGATAAGGCTAACCCCGCTATTGGCCCGCCAATCCACACAGCGCCGCCAGTGGGCCATCAAGTCTCGCGAGCGTTTCACGAGCAATACCTGTGACGTCACTTTCTACAGAGTACAGGCTTGAACAACGACAGGCGTGCGCGTCTTTCCGCGTCACTGCAACCACTACAAGTGTCATTCTGTCGGAACTTAGGCCGCAGCCTTTGTGCGAGAAGCAGACACACGCGTTTCAAAAACACAAAATAGTCTCGTCATTTATCATAATTTTTGTTATTGTTAGTGTTACCACGCCTCGCACTTTTCCTCTGATATTACTCTGCAAAACCCCGAACACACATTTGCACGATTTAAAAGTACTATACCAAAAATATAAAATCACGTAGTTTCTGGCTTACAATATTAGTATAATCGCCACAGATATTTACATAATATTTATTATTATGAGAAGAGGGTAGTTAGAAACATATTTTATATTCCCAAAATTATTAACAATTACTGACTTTCAAAACAAGTCTAGACAAATCCGTATTCCACACTACGATGTAAAGTATTACTGAAATTATATGGTAGTCACTTGCCCCCTTAACGTGTGGAATGTTACGTTTTCTTCATTTCAGTCACAGGTTTCATGAAAAGATCGTAATATTTTTAATTTGCACTTCAACATGAGGTAACGGCGTGTTTCAATTGCAGTTTTAAATATTCCTAATCGATAAAGTTGAAGCTATCGACATAAATGAGTTACAGACGACTGTAAAGCAAAAGTTGGCAGCATATGGTCATACACTAGAGATGAAAGTGCATTTGAATAGGTTTAATAACGCCCCCGGTTTCGTGCTAATTGGGAATTCATCAATACGGCGAATGAAACTTAGACTTACAAGAAAATACAGCATACACTCACAGCTTACCCAGGATTCCATCCTCGAATTTCAAGGTTCAATGGTGGTGACCAATATTCCTACTATTAAACGGGCAGCAATCATTCTCCACGATGACATTTCCCTTTTTATTTCCATGACATGTTTTTCGGGATAATACAAATAACTAGTACATTTGTTAATTTTAAAGTGGGGAGATTTGGGCGGTTCTTAGCATCGAGGTCTCGGGAGCCGAGTTAAATAAAAAAGTTTCTAGCAAATCATGATCCTGAGATTTAACAAAACGACTGCGGTGATACTAAATTATACAATACATGTAAGTAGGGAGAAAATGAGAGAGCTGGTGTGGGGTGTGGGAGCCTAGGAGCCGCCCTGGACATGGCATCTGGCAGTGGACCAGTGGACTGACCCTTGACCTTTGATCTTGACCATTGCCCTTTGCCTCAGTCCACCATCTTATTTTTGTGAAACACTCAAACTTTCTAGAATTTCCTTCAATTCCCCGGATTTCCTTTAAAATCTGCAAAATTTCCTGCAAACGTTACCTTAAACCACATTTTCATGAGTCACTCAGTCTAACCTTGTTTCAAGAATGTTTCAGTTCATGGTATGTCATTCTGTCTTCATGTACAGGAGTTTGGGGATGTACAGGGGTGTGGTTTGTCGGAACCCCGAAGCCATACGCCATATTGGATTGCGTCACAGCCATCAGTTCATGCTCTGTCATTCTGCCTTGGTGGATAAGGGTGTGGGGTGTCGGATCCCAGAGCCATACACCATCTTGAGTTATGTTACAGACGCCATCTCGGAGGACATTGGCCTTGACATCAAAATTTCCGTTTTCTCTGGAAATCACTCGAAATTCATAGAATTTCCCTTAAAATTTACTGAATTTCTCTCAAAATATGCAACATTTCATNGATATTTCACGCTGTAACATTCAATGCGACCATACAGTTTTTAGAAATTTCCAGGTATTATCTCATGCTCTATCATTCCAAGTCAACATCGGCCATCTTGTTTCAAGAATGTTCCAGTTCATGCTCTGTCATTCCATGTCAACACCACCCATCTAGTTTCAGGAATTTTCTAGTCCACCACCCTCTGATGCTACTTCTTGCTGTCACTCCACCTTGTAACAAACATAATATACGATCTATACGAAATAAGCTTATGTTAAACACACCCCTGCTATTTACACCAAGAACAGTATGTCCATATCTGAATCCTATAAACTTATAGGCATAATAAGCAATAATTTCTGAACTGTTAGGTTTTCAAATTAATATCATAGGCATCGCCCCTGACTTCGATCAGGGTGGTTAAGGCAATTAGGTCTTAAGCAATCTTATAAGCATAGTTAGCCATAATTTCCGAACTGTTTAAGATATAGCCACCAAATTCATATCATAGGCATCGCCCCTGATATTGATGAGGGTGGTGGGTGGAATTATGCATTAAGCCCTTTTATGAGCAAAGTCAGCCAAAATGTTTAAACTGTATAACATATTCTCGCCACGACAAAACCGTCCGCAGGGTCAAGTATGCCCTAAGCCCACTTATGAGCATAGTTGGCCACCATTTTCGAACTGTTTAAGATATAACCCCCAGATTCATATCACAGGCATCAGAGTATCTGNTTATGCATTAAGCCCTTTTATGAGCAAAGTCAGCCAAAATGTTTAAACTGTATAACATATTCTCGCCACGACAAAAACGTCCGCAGGGTCAAGTATGCCCTAAGCCCACTTATAAGCATAGTTGGCCACCATTTTCGAACTGTTTAAGATATAACCCCCAGATTCATATCACAGGCATCAGAGTATCTGGGTAATTATACAATAAGCCAACTTATAAGAATAGTTGCCTCCATTTCCCGACTGAGTCACAAGAACATGGGTGCCAGTACAGGACTAAATTATGTATATATAAAATTAACCTGTTAACTTATACAACAGTCATGTTGACAAAGCACTGACAATGCATAATTTTTATAAATAAGAGATTAAATTTTAAACTTATAAAGAAAGTGTATCGAGCGACATGTCTATGAATTTGTATTTTCAAAACTTATTTGATTATGATGTAACATACATCAATTATACAAAAAATAACAATATTATAAATAAAAGTTATGTGTTTGATGAAACAAATTTTATTTCGCTTTTAAAACTTATAGAAAAGATTATGCCGAGCAATGTGTCTGTGGATTCGTATTTCCTAAACGGATTTGTAGTATATTATGCCGCAACCATAGATTCTGATAAGCATAATTTTATAAATAACTCGTGCATTAAATTAAATTCATTTTTATTTTACTTTAAATCAGTATAACGCGTAGCATGTCTACAGATTCGTATTTTCAAAGAGAATTTGAATTTTAAAGTATGTTGGCAAGCAGCTTATGTATAGACTCGTGTAGTGCCAAAAACTATTTCAACGTGATTGTAAAAATCTTCCATTAGTTGCATACCTTATTATCAATACTTTTTTTTACAAACGTTCTAAGAAATGTGTCTGAGGGCACTAAAAATTGCACTGTAAGAGCATAAAAGAACAAAAATAGTAGTCCTGAACGTTTCTGTTAATTAAAAACTTTTTTTTTATTCGGGTAACAGGCATCTCGGTCAACCTTACATGCACACACACATACACACCGATATAAGAACCAACACTTTATGAACATATGTATTTATCGCTCTATGCATGATTGAGAATAGTCTGGGTGGTTTCTATTTAGAATGAAGAGTAAAATTTCAAGATGTACCCAGACATAAGTGTCGAAAATAAAATTTAAAACATTTTAGAAGTATTTTTGACTTAGGGTGCATGGTTTTGCAATTTGCATGCATTGGCAAAAGAAGAAACTTGAATTTATGTACACCGAAATGAAAGTAACAATCAAATGAAAAAAGTATTATTATTCAGCTATACAGTGTACAAAAATGATTCATTTTATTTTGATAACAATTGGAAGTATTAAATGTTTTTGTAAATATTCTTATGTATAGAGCTAGGCAAATGAATGCTCATATTAAAAAAAAATTAATCTTTTCATACACCAGACATTTCTTTGAGAATAATATGAATATGGCATAAGAAATTATAAATACTCCTTTCTATCACCTGAGGCTTCAGTCATCAAATTTCCATATTTGATTTTATAGACGTCGATATGCATTAAAGATTTTTTCAAAGAAGAGATATATGTACTATATTTCCATACTTGATTCTTCAGGACTAATTCCAACATAACGTCATATCCAAAAAGTTATGCATGTAATATAAATTAATTTTGTTTACTGTTTTAAAAACTTGGAAAGGCAAGTATATAGTATGATATCCGTACATACACTTTTTTTAAAGGTGAATACGAATGTGGTGTCACAACAGCTGATTACACATAATTTTAGAAATAACAGTTATGTTTTTAATATAATTTATTATTTTAAAAACTTGGAAAAGCATTTATATCATATGATATACTAANAAATAACAGTTATGTTTTTAATATAATTTATTATTTTAAAAACTTGGAAAAGCATTTATATCATATGATATACTAACAGACGCTTTTTTTTAAAAAAGGAAACTGCGAATATGACGTCACAACAGCTGACTACGGATAATTTTATAAATAATAATTATACATTTATTTTCTTGTATTGTTTATAAAATTTGGAAATGTAGGTATGTCATGTAAATATATTGTGTGACGTATGCACAAACACGTATATTGAAGGGGTATACGAATATGAAGTCGAAATATGTGATTATATGTATAAAGTTTAAGACAAACCAGAGAATATGACAGTGAGACACAGGCTGGATGGCATGACATAATTTAAGATGTTATAATTTCACAGCCAGATTGTGTTACGAGCAATGGGTACATGAAGGAACCCGTACACTGCGGACCATTTCTGGACGATCAGAACAGACCACCAGGAGTTAGGACCATTTGCTTGTAGCAGGCATGACCAGAATGAAA
The DNA here is from genome assembly GCA_002778355.1 of Clitarchus hookeri. Classification (NCBI taxonomy): domain Eukaryota; kingdom Metazoa; phylum Arthropoda; class Insecta; order Phasmatodea; family Phasmatidae; genus Clitarchus; species Clitarchus hookeri. The sequence continues at coordinate 324,073 of NQII01001993.1, read as the reverse complement.
AATAAATGAATGCAGCAAAGGAAGAAATTATAGTAGATTGTAAAATTAATTTACTAAGTGGGTGGTCTGCACGAGGTGACATGGTTCTAATATTCTTATCGGATGTTTGCAGATTTCAGTTCGCCTACAGGAGAGTTGAATTGGAATACTTTAAAGGATTCTATAAATTCCGTCTATCTTCTCTGGGTATTACATTAACAAATATGTATGTTGCATACAATACTGATATNAAGGATTCTATAAATTCCGTCTATCTTCTCTGGGTATTACATTAACAAATATGTATGTTGCATACAATACTGATATAAAAATAAATACAGTTGCAGTAATTTGAACTGGGAAAAATGCATGGCAAGTATTGTTAAGTTAATTTTCGTAAAAAAATATTTCTGCTAAGGATGCGAACTGAAGATTTTTGATAATTTATTGTAATGCATATATTTAAGGCGTCTGTTGTCCAGTAAAATATATGCAGTAGTAATAATGGCNTTTTTGATAATTTATTGTAATGCATATATTTAAGGCGTCTGTTGTCCAGTAAAATATATGCAGTAGTAATAATGGCACAAAACTCGTACGCGTTCGGATTGGATGCGTAGTTAATAGAAATCAGGACTCACTGAAAACCAATACAGATGCGTATATAACGAACTATAGCTGTATACGTCAAAAAAATGGCGTCGCTGACTAGTAACCTGCCGGAACGCCTTTCGTTAATCAGCGCCTTGTAACTTACTCGCCAAGTGGCCGCCCAGCCAGTAGGGAATCAATCGTAGCAGGTGGTAGCCAATATGGCTCATGGACCAGTACAGAGCTTTGCAAAGCCAATCAGAGAATGGATTCCCTCACATCCAAGGAACCACAACATTTCGTTTCTGTGTACTTATCTACTCTGTCGCTATTGCTTGGTGCTATTGACAAAGGAATTTGTTTTGATCGTGTTGGGAGTAACAATAATTCGAGTAGTGACCTTTACTACCAACCAGTTGTTTGACCTATGCTGGGGACAGCTGAAGTGTTCTGGTCCTTATGCTTGGATAAACTGCGACTGCTGTATGACTATTTAAATTAACCATATATAGATTAGTAGGACTGCATTTAGCGTATACTGAGGTGTTGTGACACGTATTTTTATTCGCCTCGGTACAGAGTATTAATTCATAAACCATTTATGTTCATATAAAAACTATGTTTGTGACTTTCATATCTGCGAGGCGGGAGGAAATGATTGATAGCAGTGCCTCGTACTGTAGCATGAAGGAGGTTCGATCCTAGACTGAAAAAAAGTTTACTAAAAATAATGGCAAAGCGTAAACGATAAGTTCCGTGGGTGTACAAGACTTTTGTTATGATAAGCTGTAATAAAGTTTTCGTCTTTTTGTTAGGTGATGATCATATTTGTTTCAAATAAAAATCTGAATATAATGTACGCTTTTACAATTGTGAGTTTAGAAATTCAATGAAACTAACAAGTACGCCTTTACTTTGTAAAATTACTATTTTTATGCTAAGCATCACATGTAAATCAATAAATAAATATTTGTAATTTTTTTAAAACAATTAAAGAAATGAATTGTTTGTCAAAATATTTTATGCAGTATATGTTGTAATGAATTTAGTTATATTCGGGACGAAAATTACATTTTAAAGTCTAATGTAGTAAAATATGAACACAATATAAATTCATAGTAATGACTATAAAATTCAATGAGGTGCCAAACATAGTTTGTGATGACTTATACGAATCAGTCCTGAAAACATGTGCCCCTTATAAAAATTCTTCAAAAATTACTGCCAATTACTATTATAAAAGGCTTAAGATATAGTAAAACATAGCAGTCTGTTTTAGGTCGTGAGTGTTGACTATAGTTTGAATTTTCTGTTTCCATCACAATAAGTGCCTAAATTACGGGCAACTACTCTTATAATGGGACTAAATGCATAATGGATCATATAACATTCGTTGGTCTTCGTATTGATCTGATATGGTGTACGTTAAACATTTTGCTAAACCCAACAGTTGCTAAAAGACGACCAACTATACTAAGTTGGTAGGTCTGACATAAGCATACTATGCTCGAAACATTCTTTGAGGTAAGGCGAAAACTTTCGTGTATTCTCGAATCTAGCTGCTAGCGTCTACTACTCATAATTAATTTTTGAACAATAGCACACCTATGCCTTTATAAAATTCAATGTGGTGCAGATCATGGTCGAATAACGAGTGTTCATGTTGTCACATTAGCTCTAGTGAAGCTGCCTTCTGTAGCTGGATGATAGGCAAGAAAGCCACTGGCTCCGGTCGCCTGCGAGTTGTATTACATCCCTGGTAAACTTCTGTAGAGCCAGAATNGCTCCGGTCATGCCTGCGAGCTGTATTACATCCCTGGTAAACTTCTGTAGAGCCAGAATATTTTTTTTTTTTACTAAACTTCAATCCCTCACTGCAATAGCGAAATATTATTCATATTACAAATCTGAGGTAAGGTTATTTACGTCGTAACCACTTCCAAGACGCGGTCACTCGGAACATAGGACAACTTCCCTTCACATACAGATATGGACGAAAGTATTCGTGTAATCAGAAGTACAAAGAAAAAAAATATATATATATATATAATTGCTCCAAAAGGAAACAAACATAATTGCACCCCACAGACATAAATGTTATAAGTTATAATAACATGCTGATATAATACTTTCATAGGCATAGCATTCTTTATGAAATACATAAATAAATAAACAGCATTTCACACTTGAAGTATTTTCGACCCGACAGAATTATTCGTGCAATTGGTAGTGAATATCCAAACAACGGACACGCTAATTCCCTACCACATGCCGTCGCCTATAGCTGCGTAATGCACTTTAAACATGTAACAATGTAACTTTGTTCGCTACAGAACGTTGAAATAGGTCGCAAGAGAAAATAAACTATCACGGGAACGAGGCAAATTAAATTATTGTTTTATTATGTTGTAAAAACATATCACTGAAATCACAAATATTTGTGGGCGAAGTTGTTAAAATGTGCAAAGTGTAAAACAGTGATTTAAAGAATCGAAAGATTTAATAAACAGTATATACAATATTAGTGTCCAGCTGAAAATGCCTCCAGTGAGAAAAACTATTCTATTTCTTTATTTCATAAAGAGCGTTATACATTAAAAGTAATACAGGTTAAATATAAAAGAATACGCCAACTTTGAAGGTCTATAATATCAAAACCAAACAACCTACAACCTTGATTGACCAATCAAATGAACCTTGGAACCGTGAAGTTTGTTTACCACACATTCATAAATGTTCAATGTAACCACCAAGAGCGGCCCGATCGACATCTACGCGATAATCAAACTCGTTCCACGCTCTTTTCAACATGTCCGGTGTTACGGTTTGGATGACGTTCGTAAATCTCGGTTTGAGGTGGTGTTTGGGGGGGGGGGAACCCCTCCTCCTATTCCACTCCCCCTTTTCGTTCGTCACTTTTTTTTATGGATGTCGTTTTATTTAAGTGATTGCACAGCCCGGGCTCCTCCTATAGGCTAGCTGTCCCCAACCTGGGTGCTCGAAATGCTTAACAAATGGGAGGACAAGAGCTCTCACAAGGTGTTGTACCTCCCCCGCGCTGAGGCAGTAGCGTCCTGGTGATGCAAAATGGTGGACTCCACCTATTCTAAACCCGTCTGACGCCTGCGACGCGTCTTCTGTATCAAGAATTTCATTATGGATGAGCTACGCCGTTCACGTTCCACAGGGATCAGCCGCCGTTATGTTAACTTCCTGATACTGCCTTTTGGGAGAGCAACTGCGTGATGGGGCAGATTTAACGGTTAGTCGTGGAGATCGTTAGCGTATTTAATTTGGGCAGTTTTAAATGTTTTGTATTATGTGTGGCGTACTTGTGTTTATCTAGGGTGTGCAGTTTCATTAGGTTTTCCAGAAGTTTAGTTTTGGTCACTCGTCTGAACCTTTTTTCGGTTAAAACTAAGGCGTCGTGTACGTGTATTTTCCCGTGTTTTAACGCGTCGTGTATCGTTCTGTTTGGCAGCCCAAGCAAATGGGCTATCTATCATGTTAATATTCACGTTCTTCTACGACTCTCGCGTTTTTTGGGTGCATTGAATATTTTAATTGTAGTCCAATTTTAAATATTTTAATCGGTAGGAGCTCTGAAGGGTCGTGAGGGACTACCTCCGCAGTGTTTCTATGCTTCTATTTTTTTATTGTAAATTTTAACAATTTTTGCTAAGGGAAATGGAGGATTTACTGAGCTCGACAAGCTGCCCTCCTTTCCGACTATNAAAACTAAGGCGTCGTGTACGTGTATTTTCCCGTGTTTTAACGCGTCGTGTATCGTTCTGTTTGGCAGCCCAAGCAAATGGGCTATCTATCATGTTAATATTCACGTTCTTCTACGACTCTCGCGTTTTTTGGGTGCATTGAATATTTTAATTGTAGTCCAGTTTTAAATATTTTAATCGGTAGGAGCTCTGAAGGGTCGTGAGGGACTACCTCCGCAGTGTTTCTATGCTTCTATTTTTTTATTGTAAATTTTAACAATTTTTGCTAAGGGAAATGGAGGATTTACTGAGCTCGACAAGCTGCCCTCCTTTCCGACTATTGTTTATCAAATGGGGCACCATAGTTTACTCATCGATGTGATAGTAATCATAAAGTGTTATACAAGAAATAATATTTTCAATATTGTGGTTTGTAAAACCAAGGTCGGAAGCCAATTTTTCCAGAACTGTCATGCTTTATTTTCAAATAATTCTTGTTAAGAAGGCAAGTGATGGACGGAACCAGGTTATCACAATTATAACGTTTTAATGTCATTTTTGTGTAGAACGCAAAAAAAATTATGGTATTAATCATTCAGAATTGTAACTTTTTTTAAAATTAAAGTACCTAACTTATGTTACTATTAATATCACGCTGTGTTTTAATAATACTAGAGAATTGTTGTTGTCTTTAAAATAATTGTTATAATGGAATTCATTTATTTTGCTTTATGTACTTTAAATGTCTGTAAGTGTAAAGTTCTGCAATTTTATAAAATGTTTTCTTTTCTATAATTTCAGTTTAACTTGACCAGCGCATGAATAAAGTAATCAAGCTCATGGCAGTATTAACAGTACCTATGAAGGAATAATCATAATTTTAATACAAGCAGATCTAACGAACTTGGCCGACCAAGCCTGCAGCCACAAAATTTAAATGGGGAATCAATGTTACAGAAATTCCTTCTCAGTGCATCAATTTTACGTGCCAGAGATCTTTAAGAAATGTCACGCAGGATAGTATTTGTTAAAAATATTTATATTTAAAATTGATGCTTTGAGAAGGAATTTCTTTAACATCGATTCCCTATTTATACTCTATGTCTGCAGGGTTAATATGCAGCGCTCTTAAGCAGAGCTTTAAAAAGTTGCCAGTTTACCGTTAACAGCCTACATAGAAGTGTAACCATACGAACGTGTTCACTTCGGTAACCATAAAACTGAACGCATTATATATGTCTGTTGTAACTTTTCCAGACAAATAAGTCCAGCCTTGGGTGTAAACGTGTCCCCACTAAGGTTTATTCTACTCAGGTTAGTAACAAAACATGATTTACTATAGGAGAGTTTGGCATCGGGAAAATTTCTGCTACTAGGTGCGCAGTGTTCCAAAAGGTAACTTTTAATCAAAANCTATAGGAGAGTTTGGCATCGGGAAAATTTCTGCTACTAGGTGCGCAGTGTTCCAAAAGGTAACTTTTAATCAAAATTTTAAGCAACGTGAGCTATTTGAATAATAAAAGAGAAAGATTTTACTTCGTTAGAAGTTACTTTATACATAATTTATAATTACTATAATTTTCATGTTTTTAAACGTATAAAATATATTAAATCTGGTACATTGCCGACACTAGCGCTTACCAAGTGGCGAAAATGTTTGGTCGCCAAACTCTTAACATTGGTCTTCCCAGCCTGTTGTAGAAATAACCTTATCCCTAGTAGTTAATTTAAGGTGCATGTCGTAGTGAAGACAAGTGAAGATGGACCGCTGCATAGAGACGAGTGTCCGACGGAGCTGGTCAGAGGGAACGGGATCGGCCTCACGGAGAGGAGAGGAGGGTGGCATATAGAAGGACGAGCGCCGGGTTCGGGGCTGATGCGAGCGGAGCGCGGGTCAGCTGCACGACCCCGCCAACGAGGGTCAAGCTGCGGCGAGTTCGCGGCCGACGGCGAGGGTTTGCGTGCCGCGCGACGCCTGTC
>NQII01001993.1:300702-317762 GCA_002778355.1 Clitarchus hookeri | reverse complement strand
TTTTCCAGCCGGCGTAAGTCTTGCTGCGCGGGTCACGTGTTCTAACTATTTTCGCCGTGCACACTTTCCTGCCAGCCCTAAAGCACTAGCCCTTAAATAAAAATTCTCGGGCAACGAAATTTTATCTTCTTTACCAGCAGACAGATAATATCCCTTAAGCCACTATTCCTAAACCCTAAAGTCACGAGCCCTAAAAATATTTTAGGGCTATTGAATTTACTGACGTGTACCCTCCTGGCCTACAAACGAGTAAATGAAAACCCAATCAAAGTAGGTTAGAAATCCTCTTTAACTTTTAGTGAGAATCAGTTCTTATTGCGAAATTATTGCCGAGTGTCAGGGGTTCCGAGATGAAGACAGGAGGTGCTCTGACGTAAGAGTAATTGTTGCGAAACTGTTATATTGTTGATCTCTTTCACATTAGTTTATAATTAATAATTACTAAATTTTCACTTACAAAAAGCGCCTGGACGCACCCGCAAGTAGGAACTTGAACGTAAATTGCCCCTTTCCACAAACAGGTTTGAATTTAAAATGGCTANCCTGGACGCACCCGCAAGTAGGAACTTGAACGTAAATTGCCCCTTTCCACAAACAGGTTTGAATTTAAAATGGCTAGTTAAAATGAGAGACAATTGAGCGGCTCTTAACAGCTGAGGTCTTAGCTCGGATAACGATGAAGCAAGTAGCAGAATACGGTAATGGTGCAAACGGGAGCACCCAGAGAAAACCCCACCGGAAAACGGCAATTTCCGCCATAATTCCCACACGTAAAAATTTAATAGTTTTTATTAAATGTTACGAAACTTTTTTTTACAGTTTTACGTTACAAGGTCATGTAGAGAAAGATTCAAACATATAGGACCTACGTGATTGTAGCTGGCCCCGAAGCATTTGTCTCGACGCTCTGCCGGTGCGAGCCAAAAAATGTATTATGTCATACACGAACAAACCACCGTTAAACTTTGTTGGCTTGATATATATTATCTTTCCTCGCTTCAATAAAAAATTAGATCGCATAGTCTTTGCATCATGGCATGTCAAAATCACAATTTTAGTGTGTTTGGGACAAATAAGTTAAATCATTTATAGAAAATGTGACAATTATTTGGTATGATTAGTAAAACGTGACCATTATTTGGTATGGTTAGTAAAAATTATTTTCAAAAAATCACAGACTACTACAAATCAAAAATATGCCACAACTTCCTTATTTTAAGCAATTTTTAAAAATAGCAAACACGTTTTATAGCGTGATTATAAATATTCCTTGAAATAACTCATGGAATCTCGTTTTAATGTAAATGATCACATTTCAGTAAGTGAGTTAGTTTATATTTTTGTACGTGCCAAAAACACTATAAAGTTGTGATTCTGTTAGCTCATTGTGTGAAAAAAAAATGCCATCTAAATTTTTTTATACGAGTAAATAGTACTTGTAAGTAATGTCTACAAGTTGAACAGTATTTCTTGCAAATATCAAATAACTAATATTTCGATGGGCAGTACCGTTAACCAGTACGGCCTCCTAGCCACGTTATTGTGAACGGCCGACGAGAAGCCTACAAACAACAACGCAAACTACAGCAGAGGAAACCTCTGTGGAAGCCCTGGCAAGTGCGCCACGTTAAGGAAGTGCCTTGTTTACACCAGCAGCTGAGATGAGCGTATATAAATGGCGACGCCTGGGAGGACAGCAGTAGCGANGCGACGCCTGGGAGAACAGCAGTAGCGTCACCAGCTGCGCAGATGTTGCGATCTTGTTTCACGGACCATCAGCATCATGGACGCTTATGTATGCAGTGTCACATTCCACTATCAAATGCTGCAGGCCAAAAAATAACAATTTTTTACAGAGAGCATGCATGGGTACTGGAGTTCCAAATTCAAAGAAAAGTAGAATAATTACAATAATAAGACATCTTTATGCAACATGCGCTGAAATAAATAAACTTCTTCACAGCTATGATTCTGCGATACATCCACAAATCTTCTTGCTCGCTACAGTACTCTGCCTACAATGGAGTCCATGCTGACGTTTAGGTAACTTGCGATAACCAAAGTGAAGGAAAATTAAATGCTGGATGAATGACTGTGGGTGGGTTCGAGCCAAAGAACCAAAAAATGATTGAAACAAGAATGTTAACAAAAAAANTGCTGGATGAATGACTGTGGGTGGGTTCGAGCCAAAGAACCAAAAAATGATTGAAACAAGAATGTTAACAAAAAAAGTCACGGGTTGTTGACAGAAATGTATTGTCTTTGTTTCTGTGAAAGATAAAGCTAATAAAGAACTAATACGAAAATTGTAAACAAAATTACGCTAAAAAAGTTCTAAATAATTCAGAAATAAGCATTTTATTTTCCTTTCAAGAGAGTGGAGCACATGGATGTAAGCATATGTACTACTAGTACAATGTAACTTAATAGCAATAATTAAATTATTAATTAAAATTTAACCTCCTATTATTACTTCAAAGTTTTATTCTCGGTCGTTTCTACTACTATAAGTATTTTGGGGCAATNTAAAATTTAACCTCCTATTATTACTTCAAAGTTTTATTCTCGGTCGTTTCTACTACTATAAGTATTTTGGGGCAATGATTCCGCAAACTTTTGCGTAACTAAAAATTCGCGAGGCCGCAATTTTCAGATTAACATTACGTATGCTTAAAATGTATATGTCGTAAGGGGGGCAGAGGGTCTTAGAAAACAATACTACTGTATAAACGTTGGTGTAATTCAATATAAAAGTTCTAAAAACAATAAAATAAACTCTCAGAAACACACGAAGAGTGATTTAGTCCGAAGTCTTTCTGCTGGAAGAAGTAGGCTGTTAAATTAAAGCTGATACTAAAATAAATAAAAATAATTCTCAATATATGGTTATTTCATAATAACATGTGGCGTGTCGTCCGCAGTGCTTAAATCATTTCCAATACTTTTACATTTCCACATGTGTCATACTTTAATAAAAATGTCTTATCGGGAGAATGTGAATATGAGATGATAGGCAAAAGGAAACACGACAAACTTTTCGTTCCATACTTTCTCAACACCCATACGAAACAGATACTTATCTTGATAGAAGTGTGGCTAATCGTAGTCTATGTTCGTGGCAAACAGCAAGTGATGGTATCTTCAGAAGGAGAGGTGGCAAAAACGTGTTGTACAAGAACCTCTCGTGCTGTAACTACAAAGCGAAGCGGGGCGAACAGCTTGACGAAGTTAAGTTCTGGGATGCAGCAGTGCTAAGATCAGATAAGGAGGCATAGCCACGAAAATGGTGGACGAAACGCCGCCTGCCCTTCACTCGGAGACCTCACATTGCGCACTACTGAGTGGCGGGTTGTGGTGAGCGCAGGCGTTCACAGCGTTTGCTAGAAGAAATTAGTTCATTTGCCTATTATTAAATACGCACAATTACAAACTATGTAAGGGTGGGTATCCCGGTATGGGAATTTCGAAATATAAAATGGAGAACGGAATTTTAATTACTTAATATATTTCGATTTAGTTTATTTTATTGAATACATATTTTAATTAACAATACTATCACATATAGCAATAGTTTATACAATGTATGGTTTACAAATTAAAAATTCTGGACTGTTTTTTTTTAATAATTACACATATAANTAGCAATAGTTTATACAATGTATGGTTTACAAATTAAAAATTCTGGACTGTTTTTTTTTAATAATTACACATATAATGTACGCTAAATAGTGCCAATGCAAAACAATAGTTAAAAATTTTATATAGGGCGTTATTCAAATTAACATATATAAATGATTTTTACTAAGAGAAATTCATCTCCTTGAGAGCTATTGCTAAAAATTTGTTAACTTAAAAAACGCTTCCTTTCTTCAAGACACACAAATAGTATTATTAAAAATTCTATTTAAAAGCAATTTGATAATTTTAAGACATTATTATGAAATATTTTCTGATTTTTTCATTCATATCCCTATTTTATTTCGCTAAAAGCTTCCAATTTTCAAATCAAAAAGTGTAGTCAGTTTGAACTACTACTGTAAATGATAGTTATCGGCATTCAAATACGTAAATTAATCTAACCCCATCACAATATATTAAGTAGTTCAAAGTTTGGTCCTCATTTTATGTTTTGGGTATTCGGGCNAAATTAATCTAACCCCATCACAATATATTAAGTAGTTCAAAGTTTGGTCCTCATTTTATGTTTTGGGTATTCGGGCACTGCAAGACCTTTCCATAACCCATCGCTTCCAGATTTCAGCAAGTGGGAATCGTGCCGGACGATGCCGCTGGTCGGCAGTTTCTCTCGGATATCTTCCGTTTCCATCTTTGCATTCCGGCGCTGCTCTATACTCACATCGCTTCACCATCATAGACTCTCAAGACCTCGGTGTTAGGAACCGCCCAAATCTCACCGCTCCACTCCATAACCCGTAACTATTTTCAAATCTTACTGTGAAGGAGGGGGGGGGGTTAAGGTGGTGTAGCAACATTACTCGTCTCCTACAAAAGCGAATCGGGTTTGATTCTAATCGTGGTCGCCCGAATTTTCGCATTTGGGAAATGTGGCGGATGTTGCAGTTGGCCGACGGGTTTCGCCGGAACACTCACGTTTCCCACGCCCTTGCATTCCGCCGATACTCCTTCTTCGCCCAGTTTCACCCTCACTAGCGCCGACAAAACTTCTCAACTCCCCGGGGGAGAGAGAGAAGGAGGGGGCAGAGAAAGAGATAGAGGGAGGACAGGGAAAGAGAGAGAATCGTTATACGCAGTGCACCTCTAAAAAACTGTCTTATCTGAGATGAGTGAGTATACGATACATTTCCAAATTATAAAAGGGTATTGCAGCAGCAATTTTCAACGCAAGCTGATCTCGGTGTAACGGTTTTGGGCTAACTACCGCCCTTTGCGGGATGGCGTAAGGACCTGAAGGATAGTATCTAAGGCAATAACACGTGTCTGATGAGTACCTCCGACTCCATTAGGGAATTTAAAACACAACAATCGAAACACTTGTAGCGAACATATACATGAGGGGACCAAGCAGCCAGGGTTGGAAATGTCACGACCCGGAGTAAGGGAAGGTGGGACTTCAAGAGGGTCTGTAAGTGAGGCTGTAGCCGGTTTCGCAATGTCTGCTTTTGTTCCGATTAAGGCCTAATAAAAAATTGAGTGTTGGGTAGCTACATTTTCTGTTACTCAGTACCAACGTTTGATTTGTCTGTAATCAGTGGTTAACTTACAACTCAAGAATAGGTTCCGATTTTGACTAATAAGAATATTTACAACACATACGGTGGTCATTCTTGGCTAATGTGAGTACATGTTAGTGTATTTAAATGGTGTATGATGCAAACGAAATATTCCAATAGGCTATTTGAGGATGATGACAAAATTATTGACTACATAAATCAGACACGATTATTAGGCCGCGATTAGAGACAAGTAATTGATTTAAAAATGAATTTGATATATGAGAAAATGCGATTTCAGGATTTAGTACCTACGTATTCCTGAAAGTTAATCAAAATAGGCTAGAAACACTTCTTTCGTGATAAAATAAGACGATATTGTATAAATGTAATTAAATATGACCCACTTTAAAAAATGACGACTTGTTGCAGAAACTCCAACAATGTATTAACCTTAAGAAAAACAGCATAGTTCCGCCCACATGTTTATTCGGTGTCGGTCTGGGTGTTCTGTATTTGGTTTTAAGGTAATAAATTCGGCTAGCAAAATATTTTTTTAAAATTAATCTTCTGGCTTTCGGATGTGATATTTCTTTGCTTCGGTTCAAAAGTTTCTTGTAATTTTCGGCTCCCTATAAATACGTCAGTTTATGTAGCGGCGACTGTTAATCTAACTGTTGAATATGCAGGAGTGTGTAAACCATAAAAATGAATACAATTCCCGATAAACTTAAGGTTTTTTTTTTTTTCGTCTTTTAAATTAACCTCTATTAGAAATACATTAAAAAATACACTTTCAGGCAAACAGCTGATGCCGTTTCAGCACTATGATCACAAGATACTCGTATTTATACCTGAGGATTACTTTATTTGGCACTGGTTGCTGCAGGTCAAGTATTGAAGTAGTAGCCCATTCCTCGCCAACACGAATATTAAAACTTGTGTACACCACTAGAATTTCACGTGCTATCGGAGCATTATTTAATTAATGGTTTCGCGTGCTTTCAATTCCAACTGAAAACTATCAGCATTCGAGAGCATTTCATAACACCAGGCTGTTACTCCAGTCGAACTAAGGGCGAAATCTTTGTTACATGATACCGGTTTTACCAATTTATCCCTGACCTGAACAATTAATGTGCACAAAGGATCAGCATTCCTGCCCTTCGTCCCGCGATTTTTGATATTCAAATTGAGGCTTGCCAGAACGCGATTTATTGTCATGCACATATTTAGCGGAGACTTAGCAAATTCGAGNTATTTAGCAGAGACTTAGCAAATTCGAATAGCTTAATGGTATCGGTAATGGAATATGGCAACCAGATTTTTTTTAACGGCATTCCATTCCAGATTTTGTCAAAGGAAACAAATTTAACAGACGCAACTATGTGAATCGTGTATACGTACTATAATTTGAATACCTCTTCTTAGGCTACAGTACTCGGCAACTTCGTGAGTAGGATTTGATCAGCCAAAGCATTCATAATGAAACCAGACTATTCGAGAAAATGTTCAATTTCTTTAATAATATAGTGGATAATAAAGTAGTACAATATGAAAATAATTTCATCTACCAATGGTAAGCGTCTTCATTACATATAATAATTACAACAAGTCTTTAAATATAAAACGTCATATTAATTATTTTATTTACACAGATANTTCTTCATTACATATAATAATTACAACAAGTCTTTAAATATAAAACGTCATATTAATTATTTTATTTACACAGATATGTATGTATTTGTATGAGGAAAATGTATATAAAACAGAACCGTTTTTAAAATGTTTGTAAATTACGCCTGTACTGAGACAGCAGTAAAGCCATTGTTCTGTTGAGAAGATCAAGGGTAGGCTCTTCCACTCACTTTCAATTAAACAAGGTTAAAATATATTTCTTAACATTCTGAAAAAAAAATTACATAAAAAGACAGAAACAATGTTTAATAAGCTAAACAAAACCATGCTCTCGAGTAATAAAACACAAAAAAAAACCTCTTTGGCAAAACGTTGTTAAAATGGAAAAGACAAATGGAAACAAACGCAAAATTTTCGGGGTAATACCACTCACTTGTAGGGATGATAAAAAGGTAGGGGGGGGGGGACTATTCTACAAAAGAAATTTCCCTCAAAATTTACAAGCCCTTTTTACAAGTAAATTGTTTTTTATAACACATACACTGTCTTCCTGAAGATACACTTAAAACTTCTGACGTGCAGTCCAATCATATATTTATACATATTTTTATATAATATGTATGAAAAATACTTCAGACCACAGAAAATAAGCAGCGTATTTTCGTCTAGATTTATTCGTGACTGAGTTTTGCGCTGCTGCAAATTTTTTAAACTTAATCGTAGTTTCGTTTTCTCTTTTATAATCACATGCCATGAGTCTTAGATTTGCTTTAGTTTCGGCGTAAATTTTCTAGAGGTGAAATATCTGGAAATAGTTTTGTTAAGGTCAGTCTTATTTTTACAGACTGTTATGAAATCTCAGGAAAATTGGGGGAATTTAATTTTATTGTATCCATATTTGTGTAGCGGGAGAAGTTTTGATATTTCACTACCTGCAGGTAACAATTTCTTAAAAGAAAGACAATACTTTTTAAGATTAAGAGAATTATTAACTTAGCAGTTGCTCCCAAAATCTCATTTTCGTGGTAAATATTTTAAGAGTTCCAATATAAACAACTTTTTTTGCATACTGGTTTTTTGTATTTTTAGCATTTTAAATATTTATACATTTCCACCATTTGAAAAGAAAAATATACTTAAAATTTACTTGACTGTAATAGCCTCAAACGTGCGCGTATTTACAAAAATATAAATTAAATAGAATTTACAAACAAAATAATGTAATTTTACCCAAATGGTTTAACTGAAAGTACTATCGAACGAAGTATAACCAAGACATGGTGCAATACTTGGAACTAAATTACTGACACCTTATGGAAGAAAACTTCGGCCATTATTGTAGTTAAACTATTACAGTCACAGAATTGATTTAGGTACTACATCGCTGAACCACTATTCTCAGAACTGAAAACATGTCTTCTCTGCCAGTGGGAATTACTGTGAATATGACATGTTTAGATAAGCAACCACAACACCACCACTTACATTCACCTGGGTGGACTAATGGCGTTCTATTTCTAAAGTAAGCGTAATAACTCCGTCGGCGTAAAAGCCCCGCTCTACCCAATGTTTGGCAAAGATAATCAATTTATAAATGTAGTAATAAAAATACTATTTCTGCTTGTATTTCTTTACATTTTTCACGAGAACGTGAAATTTCACGTGTAACAGAGATAACAGGAATTTTATGAAGGTTTAATTCTGTATATTTAAAATGTTACTTAAATCATTATTAAGTAAATTACGCCATGAGTGAAAAGTATGGATATGTTTACGCTTATAGCTGATGCGACTAGAAACGAAACGCGGATGAAAGGTACTGNATTTATAAATGTAGTAATAAAAATACTATTTCTGCTTGTATTTCTTTACATTTTTCACGAGAACGTGAAATTTCACATGTAACAGAGATAACAGGAATTTTATGAAGGTTTAATTCTGTATATTTAAAATGTTACTTAAATCATTATTAAGTAAATTACGTCATGAGTGAAAAGTATGGATATGTTTACGCTTATAGCTGATGCGACTAGAAACGAAACGCGGATGAAAGGTACTGNTCATGAGTGAAAAGTATGGATATGTTTACGCTTATAGCTGATGCGACTAGAAACGAAACGCGGATGAAAGGTACTGGTTTCGTATCCCGGCAAAATATTGTTACATAGACGCCTGAGGGACGTATCTGAGTTCGTGAGGGATGGAGATCTTAATAAAAATAGAAAACTAGATTTGGTTTTCAATTTATTCACACAGCCATTATTTACAACATTAAATTATCTATCACCACTATTACTCTTTATTTCTCAGTGAGACCAATGTTCAATGTATATTTCAACTATAATCAACGTCCTCCTTGTTTGGTTACCGTCAATTACCTCATACTCTTCGTTAACACGTGTTCAGTCTATCTGTATTTGTAATTCTTTAACTCACGCATCCGCTCCAATGGTCCAGCCTGCCAGTCGCACTATTCGCTGCGCCGATGCTCGCAGTCGCAGATTTTCCTCCCGCTGGTCNTCCAGCCTGCCAGTCGCACTATTCGCTGCGCCGATGCTCGCAGTCGCAGATTTTCCTCCCGCTGGTCACTTCTCTCACCGCGCACTTCTCTTCTCACTCGTCGTCCTTCACTCAATGCCGCAGCCACTTATCTATTCAACAACTACCGACCCGGAGTCCAATCGCACCATGTCAGGCAGAGACAGGAACCTAGCCCAACCATACAAATTATTTGCATCTGCATACTAGAAGTATGTAGACAGCTGGTTGGAATCGTATTGGCAGGCACATCATAATTTTTTGGCTTACAATGTCTCTTTATGCATTGGGCAACCCCCCCCCCCCNCCAAAGGATACCAGCCTCGATAAATAAGTGTACATCGTAGTCACTAATCAACTGAAGTTCTATCCTCGTACTCTTCAGTATGGCGTCGAATGAGAATCCGAGGGTATTCACATACCGGACAGTCTAGTCCGTAAACCGCCAAACATAGCCCCCGGAAATTCTCAAACATGTCGCACAGCGGTAGTACATCCATCTTGAGGTAGAGGTAACTGTAGTTGCCTAATGTATGGCAATTAAACCCCTCCCAGACCATCTGAGCTTGCTGATAGTCGTGGAGGCTGACGTTGCTGTCGATGAGATGGTTGTAGAAGGACTCAATGGGTGGTAGCTGTGTCTCGTCAANTAGTCGTGGAGGCTGACGTTGCTGTCGATGAGATGGTTGTAGAAGGACTCAATGGGTGGTAGCTGTGTCTCGTCAAGTGTGGCCAGAGAGTCCGCATAACCTAATATATTTCTTAACATTCTGAAAAAAATTACATAAAAAGACAGAAACAATGTTTAATAAGCTAAACAAAACCATGCTCTCGAGTAATAAAACAAACTTCAGCTTATTGGGAGTGAAGAACTGTGCAGTGACTTTCAACTCAGACGGTAACAGGTTCTGTACGAGTGTTGCGAGACTGGCAGACATGAATCGAAATGTATCGATAAACTGTATCGTGAATTTGTCTCACAAATATTTATTGAAACTTGATTATTTTCTCCTCAGTGCATGGGATAATGCATATGTCCTGTGTATTGTAGACCAACTCAATAATAAAGTTTTTATCGTAGGTAAGGTNTAGTCGTGGAGGCTGACGTTGCTGTCGATGAGATGGTTGTAGAAGGACTCAATGGGTGGTAGCTGTGTCTCGTCAAATGTGGCCAGAGAGTCCGCATAACCATATGGAAAGACACCCTTCCAGGTCACAAACTTCAGCTTATTGGGAGTGAAGAACTGTGCAGTGACTTTCAACTCAGACGGTAACAGGTTCTGTACGAGTGTTGCGAGACTGGCAGACATGAATCGAAATGTATCGATAAACTGTATCGTGAATTTGTCTCACAAACATTTATTGAAACTTGATTATTTTCTCCCCAGTGCATGGGATAATGCATATGTCCTGTGTATTGTAGACCAACTCAATAATAAAGTTTTTATCGTAGGTAAGGTNCCAGTGCATGGGATAATGCATATGTCCTGTGTATTGTAGACCAACTCAATAATAAAGTTTTTATCGTAGGTAAGGTTGTGGGAGAGTATACGCGGTCTCTTGGGGCGGCGACGAAGCTTATTACAATTATTGCATTCCGGACATTGTAGTTGCCGGTAAAGTGGCAGTGATGGTGCACTTTACGGTTCATTGGAGTGAAGTGACCAGAACAGTAGCAGTATACACTGGCTAGACGCTAGAGCATAGGCGATCTTCTTGTCGCTTGTTAGTGATCTCATAAGCTCGGACTGAGCGTAAATATCCTTCACCCAATTGTCAATGTGAAAAATCTCTTCCATAAATTTCTGTCCAGCATCTTCCCCTCGATATATACTAATATCTAGACACAGTTGGGTAATCTTTGAGTCGTCGATGTTGATTTAAATACCATAGCTGTACCATTCATGTTTTTGAAACCTATACATATAGGACATGTCAGGGTTCGGAGTACACGACTGTACTGCGACTAGCATTGCCTCAATGTCGGTGCATACCACTATAGGTACTTTGTCCGCATTCAGGTAGTTATCAAACTAGAGCACAGGAGGCTTGCAATTCTTCTCTGGCTGAGGCATTTCTGCATGGATCAGTGCATGTTCACTGCAATACCTCCTGTGCTCAGCTAATATCTCTGTACATGTGAGCCCGGTCACTCGAGGTCAATTATTGTACCCCTTGAGACATCGCTTGAAAATGTGCCNAATATCTCTGTACATGTGAGCCCGGTCACTCGAGGTCAATTATTGTACCCCTTGAGACATCGCTTGAAAATGTGCCGCAATTCCATGTGTGATTTCACCTGCTAATGTATTAGTCGGAAGAAATCATAAATATAGCAATAATGTAAGTACATNAATATCTCTGCACATGTGAGCCCGGTCACTCGAGGTCAATTATTGTACCCCTTGAGACATCGCTTGAAAATGTGCCCCAATTCCATGTGTGATTTCACCTGCTAATGTATTAGTCGGAAGAAATCATAAATATAGCAATAATGTAAGTACATNCCAATTCCATGTGTGATTTCACCTGCTAATGTATTAGTCGGAAGAAATCATAAATATAGCAATAATGTAAGTACATATTATCCGTCATCAAAAGTACTTGGTCGAAGTGCTGGGCTAGTTGTACCTTCGACACGCATATAGGAACCACCTTGCTATTATCGTCGAGAGCATATAAGTCCACAATGATCCCCGGGTTGGTCCTCTCAAACAGCGGTATTTGGCGCAGACAGGTGAGGAACTCTAGCCCACTGAAGTTAAATTGTGCCTCCAGATCGTATTATTGTTGGTTGACACATTCAGGATGCCCACCTTTTACATATAGTGCCAGAAATGCCCATTTGTAGCACTTACGATCCTGGTTCTGTGGGTTAATAATTACATTCCTGGCTTCAATATGCACAGGCTAGGAGATGTAGGAGGACACTCTCAGTGGGTCATCTTGTTGACTCGCAGCTGAAGCTGTTTCACAGAGGTAAAGGATAAGCCTACCCTNTGAGGAACTCTAGCCCACTGAAGTTAAATTGTGCCTCCAGATCGTATTATTGTTGGTTGACACATTCAGGATGCCCGCCTTTTACATATAGTGCCAGAAATGCCCATTTGTAGCACTTACGATCCTGGTTCTGTGGGTTAATAATTACATTCCTGGCTTCAATATGCACAGGCTAGGAGATGTAGGACACTCTCAGTGGGTCATCTTGTTGACTCGCAGCTGAAGCTGTTTCACAGAGGTAAAGGATAAGCCTACCCTTCCCCATGCATTTGTCCTCCTGGCATATCTTAGCAACGGTGGCCGTCACAGCATCTTCAATGTCGCTAACATTATAGAGGGGCATGTTTTTCGTGTTGAAGACATGCTGGTTCATCTCGTCTCCGTGTGGCTCCGGTTTGCCATATGAACATTCGAGGTAGATATTACGTTTAATCGCCTTGTGGTCCTCAATCTCTTGCTCCAGTTGACTGATGGTATTTTCCTTCGTTCGCTTGAGGTATCCGCAACAATCAACGGCCTGGCTCGAGTTATTCACTGCAGTGTATGTCTCCATAGTACACCGAAATGCTCTCTCCACCTCTTCAGATCCATGCGCTTTACATTCACCAGCACCAGTGATGAGCAACTACGACAAGATCGGACCTCCACAGCAATATGCCGAACTGGAACAAATGTTATGGGCAGTGGCGTATTGCATGGTCCTCGCTGGGGGTTAGATGCCACAGCCATGCGAGATCATTTTGCTGATGGTGAGGCAGGCTCATTACACTTAGCTCTGTTTCACACAGACTGTAAACGTGTGTGAATTTTCTCCCGCACTTGTCGCATTCCAGAATTTCAGCCTCTCGAGATTCTCCCAGCAACTACGTTTGTGGCATCGCGCATCGCAAGTGTGTGTGAAATTTACGTTGCAGAACCTGCGGTGGGTCGAAAAGTTCTGTCTGATCTGGTCTGTGCGTTTTACAAGACAGTCAGCGAGTTTGTCAGTAGGAGCAAACGACACCCCACACCTTTCGCACATATGTTGTTGTGCAGACTAGAATGGGTTGAGATGACAATTGCGCTCATGATTCATTCCATTTTCGCAGACTGTAAAAGTCTGGTCACAGAAAATNAGAATGGGTTGAGATGACAATTGCGCTCATGATTCATTCCATTTTCGCAGACTGTAAAAGTCTGGTCACAGAAAATGCACTGCAGTGCAGGTTGCTGCATCATATGTGCGTTAGACAATGGAGATGGCTGTGATGTGGAAAATGAAGAAGAGATGGATAATGATTATGATGATTGCAAATCTGATGCGAAAGAAGGGAAGGATGGAAAGGAGGAATGNATGAAGAAGAGATGGATAATGATTATGATGATTGCAAATCTGATGCGAAAGAAGGGAAGGATGGAAAGGAGGAATGACATAAGTCTATTTTGCCTGTGCAACAGCTGAGAAAACCCAACGACAAAAACAGAGGACACCTTGACTGGCTGGTATGGCGAAATGCGCAAAGGACTGCCCGACACCAGAAACCATGAGGAAACCTATGGAAAAATGTATAAACCAAAGCTAGCCTGAAAACAAAACGTTTCCGTGCCTCACATCTAGCCTAATGTACCCTCGAGACGTATCGATCGAGTACCCAAACACAGTAAAGAAAATGTACAAATTTTAAAAACATTTCACTCGGGGTGCTCTTCGTCTCTCCCCATGCAGCATTGCATTCGGTCACAGCGCCATCCCTATCCTGCTCTGCAGGGAACCACATGTAGCTGCCAGGCATTGCGCAGTCAGTTCCAACTTCAAGCACTCGTGGGTCGGCACACACAAAAGCAAGCCTTGTTGATCGAATACCCTCC
This sequence comes from Clitarchus hookeri, assembly GCA_002778355.1. NCBI lineage: Eukaryota > Metazoa > Arthropoda > Insecta > Phasmatodea > Phasmatidae > Clitarchus > Clitarchus hookeri. The sequence continues at coordinate 303,543 of NQII01001993.1, read as the reverse complement.
CATNGCAGTCAGTTCCAACTTCAAGCACTCGTGGGTCGGCACACACAAAAGCAAGCCTTGTTGATCGAATACCCTCCCATGCACAAGGGGCCAAAATATATCAGCTAATGTTCATACTAATACATGACTTGTAGTATGCTATATGGAGGGTAGACTATATGTGAGAAACTTTGTTAGGTTTCACTGGGTGTGCTCCCACTCTCCCCACACAATTGCATTCTGTCACATCTCCATCCCTACCTCCTACTGCAGTGTCACATACACTATATGAATGCAGCATGCTGGCCTAGTAGAGCCAGGGTGTGTGGGGCAGTGCATATACACGGTCCGGGAGTACGTTAGTTTTTATTCTGTCCCAGATGAAACACCGAATTTCAATCACCACCACCACCACTCATACATGNCCTACTGCAGTGTCACATACACTATATGAATGCAGCATGCTGGCCTAGTAGAGCCAGGGTGTGTGGGGCAGTGCATATACACGGTCCGGGAGTACGTTAGTTTTTATTCTGTCCCAGATGAAACACCGAATTTCAATCACCACNACTTTGTTAGGTTTCACTGGGTGTGCTCCCACTCTCCCCACACAATTGCATTCTGTCACATCTCCATCCCTACCTCATACTGCAGTGTCACATACACTATATGAATGCAGCATGCTGGCCTAGTAGAGCCAGGGTGTGTGGGCCAGTGCATATACACGGTCCGGGAGTACGTTAGTTTTTATTCTGTCCCAGATGAAACACCGAATTTCAATCACCACCACCACCACTCATACATGTATCCTATTACGAATCATGTAAGTAGTGGTCGGGTACGGTATAGAATGTGTGTACTGTGCCAAGGTAACAACATATGTTAAAAAAATTATTGTAAAATGCATGAATCTACTGCCGGGCCGCGAGGGTGCAATACATCCTAAACGGACAGCCGTACCTCTTTATTATATTTAGTATCGGACCTTCATGGTTCCGCCAGCGAATGGGGCAGGACAAAAACATGTTGACATCCCAACTGCGGAAAGGGGCTGGCCAGCATTGTGCATTAAGTCCTGCAAAGGCGGCATGACCAAACCGATTCCCACCTCCTCCAGTGAAAGGGCTCGAAAAAAACGCCTACCAGCAGAATTAATTGAGTCAATTCGCCTCCCTCCCCGACACATACCAGCGAATGGCAAGCCTGATCACGAATGGAAGGTAAGGTTGTGGTCCTCTCGCACCCCTATGCACGCATGTTTGCGGCCTCCCCTCTCTTGCGCATGCATTCGCCCATTGTCTGCAGGGTGGCCCTGGTGGGCAGCGGCCACGTCCGACGCGTACAGCAGGCAACGAGCAGTACAGACATACAGGAAAGGCGCTAATGTAGCACACAAACAAGTGACGATTACACTCATTAGCAAACCAAATTAAGTACTCATGAGCAAATAAAAATTATGTATATGTGTTAAGATTGCGTGGGAAACATGCAAATTATTATGATACACTTACCACAGGCATTGGATGCGAAGTAAGAGCAAATGCGATGTGCATACGTGAATACAGCATGTGGCAGCAAAAGAACAGGACACACCCGAACGAGCTGAGTTAACACACGAAATTGTGGAAGGACTACAGGTCGGCGGCCGGATTATATATTGTACTCTCGCTCGCCATGGAGGGAGGAGGCACTCCACCCCTACACTTGTGTAGAGAGGCAGTGGTCGCGCATGAGCATCGGAATAATTTTTAAAGAGTCTGTATGACTCACCTCTCTCCCTACAAACCCAGTGGTTGCAGCCTCCAGTATACATATATAATACATATCGTATGTTACCATTCAAGGTAGTTATATTTCGTGTATGTATGAGAGAAAGAATAATGTTACCGTTACTATACATACAACTTTGCCTCTCCCTCTACAGTTAAAATATATTAAGGTAACATTTAATATAATGGTAACAGTGAATAAAAGCATGTATGAATTGTATGTTTGTGATACCTTCACTATACAGATACTTGAATTTCTGGTATGTATGTTACCTCACTCCAGATGGATAATGTTGAATAAAGAACACATTGGTTATAGTAACATATATATATATATTATTGATGAACATATGCTAAAGAGCCAAAAAAAACTGGTACAGGCGTGCGTATGCAAATAACAGAGGTATGGAAACAATAAGAGTAACGCGATGCGGTCGGCNAAAAAAAACTGGTACAGGCGTGCGTATGCAAATAACAGAGGTATGGAAACAATAAGAGTAACGCGATGCGGTCGGCAGCGCCTATACAAGACAACAAGCGTCTGGCAAAGTTGCCAGATCGGTTACTGCTGCTACAATGGCAGGTTATAAAGATTTAAGTGAGTTTTAACTTGGTGTTGTAGTGGGCGCACGAGAGATGGGACATAGCATCTCCGAGGTAGCGATAACATTTGGATTTTCAAGTACGACAATTTCACGAGTGTACCATGAATATCGGGAATCCAGTAAAACATCAAATCTTTGACATCGTTGTGGCCGGAAAAAGATCGTGAACGAACGAGACGAACGACGAATGATGAGAATTATTAANAAAATCTTTGACATCGTTGTGGCCGGAAAAAGATCGTGAACGAACGAGACGAACGACGAATGATGAGAATTATTAAACGTGACAGACATGCAACCATTTCTCTAATTGGCGCAGATTTCAATGCTAGTGCAACAAGTCCCAGCATGCGAACTATTCAACGGACCATCATTGATATGGGCTTTTGGAGCCGAAGGCCCACTCGTGTACCATTGTTGACTGCACGACACAAAGCTTTAAGCCTCACCTGGGCCCGCCAACACCACCATTGGACTGTTGATGACTG
>NQII01001993.1:263841-281052 GCA_002778355.1 Clitarchus hookeri | reverse complement strand
GTCGTTCCACAGTGGACACACGCAGACATAATATGCGTTAAAAGGCAAGTGAAGACCGATTATTGACGCAACACGCAGGCCACAACCACACACAGAGACGACAACCCAGTAGTCTGACCACGTTTGATCTTACGTAACAACTAAACTCACATCGAAAGCGCATACGAAACAGACGATACAAGCAGGCTCGATGCTCTGCACACTACAATATCACTGATTTTTAGCGTAGGTTAGGGCGGGGCTATTCCACTCACAATCAAACGATCTTAAAATATATTTAAAAATGTTTTGAAAGAAATTTACCTATAAAGATGAAAACTGTGTTTGATAAGGTATAAAAAAAAAACCGTCCATACAAGTTCCGAAGTGGTCTGCCGCACTTTCGCGTGGAAGACACTTCGCACACCCCAGCGGAAATGCGAGTTCAAGGCCCACACGGCCTATGTAAACACACAGCACAGAATTTGTACGGCCCACCCTTGACCACAGACTGCAACGAAACAGCAAGTAACAGTTCCTTGTACCTCTTCAGTCCATCTACAATTATTCCGTTCAACAAATTCCTACCGAAGCGAAGAGGGCTTCACCCCGATCCATATTCATACTGCCAGGCGATGAACCACGCTACTTCAAAATTATCTTCCATTACCCTCGCGGACTCTCGGGCGAGATGAAGGCATTTCGCTGGTTAACATTGGGAGAGATGTTATGAAGTGATCAGGCCTTAGCTGGACGGCCTGCCTGATCACACCATCAAACATTGAACCAGGGCACGAGCGTGATTGCAGAAATACTTTGCGAAAGGCAGTTGCAGAAATCCTCTCCACCGGCCAGTAAACGGGGCCAAAAATATTAAACAACCCACCCGATATAGGCCAGCGTAACACCGGGAGCGGCGTCTTTTGTCGTCGGGCCACTAGAATGGGAAGACCACTCAAGATGGGTGTGTCCGGCAGTCGTTAACCGCCGCCTAGAATCAGCCTCCGGCAACATGAACAATATGAGAGCTTTCCAATTAGATTGTAATAGTAATGGCGTGAAGTAATAATACTTAACACAATTAATTAGCATTATGGTATTCCATTTAAACCCCCTTCCCCGATCAATAGTCAAGTAAATAGTTATTGTATAATACTTATGTTCAATAAACTCCATGTTATATTGCTGTGCTCTACCTAATCATGACTTATTATTTGGCAATACTCATTTCAGTTACACCCTTTCAGGTATGAATTGACTTAAAAGCTAATTCGTAACAATGTGCATGCAGATGTAAAAGTATGTGTATGTGTGTATGTAGATATGCATGCATCTTCAGACTGTGTACTGAATACACGGCAGTATGTGCTTTTTCAGTTAATTTAGTTTGTACCAAAGCCATGATATTTATTAACACTGTGTCCTTTCGAATCAAGTCACATACGTCCTCATAATTACATTAAGCATGCCAAGAAAAACATTTTTAAGTAAAGAAAACTCTCACAACATAAAATTTTGATAAATCCCATTGTTATGCCAATCTATAAAAAACCAGACTGCATCAACGTCTCTTATGTTATCAATATTATAAAGGTACTATTTTTATAGCAGGTGAAAAAAAGTATTTGAAAAGTAATTAATAGTCACTAATATATTATGTACTGAGCCGCCTGACTTCAGAAAAAAATTGAACTAAATACAGAAATTAAAGTAGCGTGATTTCTTACTATCCGCCATTTACGAAATATAAAACAATAACTGTCTATTACTATATCCACAAGTTTTTTTTTTACATTACTTTCGAAAAAGAGAGTCTTACAAGACCACCTTCCTGACTGTGCGTGTGTGTTCATTAAATTATTTTGTAAACGCGCACTTTATTTCAGCACACTCGATACACTCACAGTAGGCCTTCTTAGTAAGGATATCCAACTTTATTAGTTTTTGGTAATGTCGGATGCTCATTTTCAAAATGGCGGCCATTTAAAATGTTTTATTTCATATCACAAAATACATCAAAATTATTATAACAGAAATTTGTGTGTCGATAATATAAGATATAAGCGTTTAATATTAACTCTGATATAGGTTAGCTATTTTGAAAGAAACAAGCACATGAATAAATAATGCTTTCAGATCATAGCCCAAGAAATACTCAACCGATCCCCAACAAATTCGGCATTTAGTATGGTTGCGGTTGGCCTATTTCGTATAGAATTTCAATATGTAAGTCACTTATTTTTTAACATCGTTTTTATTCTTTTATTAGTGTTATCTAGAACCACTTAACCTATTTAACTCAAATTTGGTGAGCTTATACATCTCATGGAAGCTCTACATTAGTCTTCGATTTTTAACTGTAGTGTCACCAAATTACGCTGCTGTATTCCTTATCTTATAAATTAATATATTTTATATAATAAAACCTGGCAGTTTTTTTATGCCGAATCATTTTTTTTAACGTTAAATCATTCCGTCTAAGCTTTTGAGAGCTTCGCTGAAATTATTTGAATATGTGAGAGTCGAAGAAAATAGGCTTTTTCCCCTTGTACGTTTTTCAGTTACTTTTTGATGCATCTTATTAATGTTCTCGCCTTGCATCTGTGAGCTAATCCGAGCATGGCTTACTAACAAACTTAATTCAATTTTACACCATAGGATGCGAACTCCGGACTCCTTGCACTATGCGTTGGCATCTCAACCAAATAAGCCACGGAGGTTAGCGCTTGCATTCACTTACATGATGCATCGTACCCTACTGCGCGAACTGTAAATTATTTAAAATGTGTGTATTAAAATATTCCGAAAATTTGTTATGAAAAATAATGAGCAAAAATGAGATTATTTTCATGTCCAAGCATTAAAAAGCAAGTGCAGAAACACAGTAGCAGCACAACATATGCGCGAGTGTACCCGTGTGTACATTTTAGTTNAGCATTAAAAAGCAAGTGCAGAAACACAGTAGCAGCACAACATATGCGCGAGTGTACCCGTGTGTACATTTTAGTTCAAACAACTCCACCGGAATTTTCTTAATTTTTCAAAACATAGCTTCATTTCGTTAAATTTTTTTGTATAAAATAATANAAACAACTCCACCGGAATTTTCTTAATTTTTCAAAACATAGCTTCATTTCGTTAAATTTTTTTGTATAAAATAATAACTGCAGTATTCGAAAGTTGATATAAGAGTACATATAAACCAAATTTCCTGTATATTTATGGAAATTTTCGAAAAAATGGTAGATGGGAAGAGGGTTCGTGGTAACAAATAAGTATCATTGTGGTGGAAGGAGGCAAGTCTACTTACCGCGTTGTTGGAACGGCCGGACATTTATCATTTCTCTTACAAGAAAATTGGTTTATATCTGCGTGTTTTAATGTATCTGCGCATCTGCACTGTCTAAATCCTCGCCTGAAACTTTTTACAACCTTTAATAGAGCTAAGACTATTGTAACAAAACCCTGCTACACTTTTATCTTCCCCCTTTTGGCTGTTCTTCATCGAGGNTTAATAGAGCTAAGACTATTGTAACAAAACCCTGCTACACTTTTATCTTCCCCCTTTTGGCTGTTCTTCATCGAGGCGATTATTTCCGTTCTATATTGTTTCGTGCAAAAAATGAAACTTTAAATATACGACAACTATTAATAAACGAGAAATTGATGCCATATTCGGTGGAGTGCAGTCAGAAGGAATGGTAATATGCATAATACATCAAGTTGGAATCCATAATAAGTTTAGAAATTATGTTTAGAAAGAACATACATCAAATTAAAGTTAGNCATAATACATCAAGTTGGAATCCATAATAAGTTTAGAAATTATGTTTAGAAAGAACATACATCAAATTAAAGTTAGTAACTAAAAGCAATACAAACCGCTTCATGCGTAATTTATTTACTGCTCTCTATAAACTTGCACTATTGCTTTGGTAGAAGTGAACAGTTTTCTCTCTGTCAGTCTCTTCTCAACCCTTCCCTTGAATTAATGTACTAATCGATACCACAGCTAAACATGCGCCAAAGCACTGGCCAATTTCTACTCTTCCTAGTCCCAGAAGGTCAACAGCACGATTAATTACTTGTATGAAAGACTTATTGTTTGATTATTGATTTTAGTCACTTTATATTTGCCGATATTACTTGCATAAAAAACACGGCCACTCAAAAATTGAATCGTAGATTTCTATCAGCGAAGTACAATTCACTGTACATTTCAGTTGATAAGCTACAACCGACTCGTGACTCTGTGGGAGTGACTGTGTAAAGTGCCTATACAAGTAAAATTCACTGTAAACCAATGGGAATAATTATGGCATATACCTGACAGTCAGTAAGTGAAATATTTCGAATGATTTTAGAGAAATTGTTTCCTTTAGTTTGCAGCCAAGTCACTAATATAATATGATTTGCAATTTCAATTAGGGTGTGTGGGGCAAACAAATGTATTAACTTTACCGAGCCTCACATTCAGCTTACGTCAATGACTCCAGGAAAAAGTGCGAAGCAGCGACTAGAGCGCCTCCCACCAAGGCGAGCTGAGTTCCATTCCCGGCGGGGTCGCTCCCGAATTTTTGCAAGTAGGAATCGTGCCGGACGATGTCACTCTGATCATATGTCACTCTGATCATATGTCACTCTGATCAGCGGGTTTTCTCGGGATCTCCCGTTTCCCCCGCTCTTACATTCCCTCGGTGCTCCATTCTCACCTAGCTTCATCCTCATCAGCTCTCCAGACCTGATGTTAAGAGCCGCCCAAACATCTTCACTTAATCATCTGATAAATGCGGTTGAATGTGTGATATAGTCTATTCACGGTTACATCACACATTTTGAATCAAACCTTTAAAAAATCACCTCATGTGTAACGTGTTTGGTTGTTTCCTAACTATGCCATGTACCACAATTGTTTCCTAACTATGTCATGTACCACAATTGTTTCATACTGCTAGAATTTCCTCTCAAAGTCAGTGGGGTATACCAAGTTCGTTAAGGGATGGAGGTCTTAATTAAAAAAAAAAGCGTTGATTATAATTTTCTAATTTTATTTTTAATAACTTCAAACGAAATTATCCCAACACAACATCTCNAAAAAAAAGCGTTGATTATAATTTTCTAATTTTATTTTTAATAACTTCAAACGAAATTATCCCAACACAACATCTCACAATAAATTGATATTAATTGCGGTTATCGATTAATATCTTCAATTATAAAATTTAAAATTACCTAAAAGAAATTAAAGTAATTAAATAATAAAAAATCAGTCCCAATAGACCGTGTATCATAACCTATTCAATATTTTACCAATTATACGCCCATATTTGACAGTTCCAATATTTAAAATAAAGTCTGTACCACGTGTTATTCAGTCCCACCAATCCGCAATGTTCTAGAGTTCTCCGAGCGCCCTCATGAACAGTAAGTAGCCGTCACTCGTCAGATTTCACAACCTCTAGTCCATTCTCACCACAAATACCTCTTGCCCCGTCGTCTCGCAATCTTCCGCCATCGTAAGTCCCTCACTGCACTTGACTTTGCCCCCGCACTCAGCCAAATGGCCTCCACAAAAAAGGCTCCCGACAATCCAGCTGTGTCTTGTATGTATAACGTCGTAGGCCATCGCCCAGAAATTCCCCTACATATCGAGGACGGTCAAGGTGGGTCACCCCTCGCCCCGTCCAACAAAGAGCTGGACCGCGCATAACGGAAGCTCGCGGATGGTGCGAGCTGCAGTGCGTAACTATACATTCTGTTAACATAAAATCACCTTACTTTTTGTTAAACTAAACTTTTAATTATATTTTATGTCAAAATTACTATTATAATATTTAGTTTAAACTTAATATTAACAAAAACGGGCAGAAAATAGGCGTGTTGGTAATACCTAGTAAGAAATATTTATTATGTGAAATATTATTACACCGAGTGCGCACGAATTCGGTGGTTAGCCTATTTTTGTAGACATCAATAAGCTTTGTTTGTACGAGGCNATATATATATATATATATATATATATATATATAGCAGAAAATGTGCTTTGTGACTTTCCTAAGGCTGCATTACTTTAATAGATCAAACATAATTAATACTTCAACTAGAATCGCAGTTACTTGACCGCGGTAGCAGGAATACGAAGGAGTAAGGGGCACTGGTCGACATGCGAGTCCTTGAAGGGTGCAGAAGGAAGTAGGGGGAGGGGAGAGAAGAGGGAAGCCCACAGAAGACAGGCAGCAGGCGCCGAAACTTCGTGACTCAAGACTAACTTGCGACAGAGTTTTGACTTCATGAGTACCAACACGTTGGCTTATGCGGCGCTTTACTTAATTACTGCCACCCAAGTTTCGATTTGACGTTTCAAACAAGAATAAGTTAATTTAAAAAAAAATCTACCGGAAACAAACCACACAAAACGCCGGGAAAAATTATATTGAAGCTTATCTAAGCCTACGATGCTTTTTTTTAATTCTGCTCGCTGTTACACAATTTAAAAATTCAAACAATGGTGTATAAATATGATTTAATCGTTGTATTTTGCATTGCTAACAATAAAAATCTATTTCCAAAACTATTTAGCACTAATTTTTTTGATAACACGTTTTAGTGTACATAGTTTTTGTGAACAAGTAAACAATTACGATTTATTACTGAAACGTCATTTATTGGGGTTCGTGGTCACTGAATATTAAGTCCAATACTCACTAACTCCAGTCCCATAAGCTATTTCGTTTGCAATTTTACACTTGAGATGCGGTGAAATTTTCATCATAAAGGCTGGCTGTGGAAAAACTCATGTTAGACATATTTGTTGTCACTGTTTACCTACAAGTTAAAGAGCAAAACCCTGAGAGAAAAAAGTCGTAGTGCCGATTATACTGTAGAAAAGACAAATGCGGTAAGGCCCGGTCATCTACAAAAATTACGAAATATCGTATCTCACAGTATTTCAGTTTTCGCTACTACGGCCGTCAGCCAGATCTGCTGTTCATCAAACCAGCAAGCTAAACAAGAATTTTCGTTTCTTCTTGGTGCCGCAGTGGCAGATAGCCTGCTTTACTAAGAATTTGCAACTACAGATTCTGCGTGCCAAACAGAAAGCAATTTTCTTATGAAATTAAGTCCAAAATCAGTATAGCGATCGTGATAAGCCTAGTTCAAGTCCAAGTGGTCGTGATACCATTTGTACAATGTAAATACCCATTAAAGACAGTGGGGATGGTAATTACTGGCTCTAAAGCCGACCTCAGAATTTAAATGTGATGGTGACTGGCAATCACATGAAGACATTGTTACTTGATCCTGCTGCGATTACTGACTGTACAAGATCAACTTTGTTCCATTCTCGTCTGTCCATCGTATGCAACGTTTTCCTCAACAACACATTACCTTCGACGTAGTCCTTTCTAGTACGTATTTATCTGACAACAGCAACGAAAAAGTTGAAAGGCAGAAAACCAGAATATTCGCTCGCGTATTCACTTTTGCAGCCAATAATAGTAAGTTAATAGCCCATCCCGTCACATTACTGCCGGCCACGCTGTGAATTTCGTGAAAGTGGAAGAGAGATTTTGGGTTTTGTGCAGCACAGCTGTGGACAGTACAACTTGCAGACGTGACCTATTGATTATGGTGAGCTCCGAACAGCTTCGTTATCGACTCGGTGTTCATAAATTATTACACACAACGGGAGCCGGGCTCGAATCATCACCAGTTCGACCTCCTTGCTACAGTAGCCTTAAGTTACGACGACTAGCTAGGATATTAGGACATTTACGTAAGTCACTTCAACCAATTTTAACACACAACTATGAAGTAAAAAGATTACATTTAAAGTGACAAACAACTTTTATAGGCACTAGTAAATAAACCTCAAATACCGCAACTAAACAAATACGTGCTTTAAACACAGGTTGACAAGGCGAATGAGCAAGTTGCTTTACCCTCACCTCCTTCGGCCACGTGGTATTGAACGCTGTTCTGAAACCGGTTATTACAATCGTGAACAATCTTGGCTATTTGATAACGATTGGTGGGTCGTACAGAAATTCCAAAACGCATTATTTGCGGTTGCCAAATACCGCGCCGGTTGTTAGAACTTGCAGAATGTTCATGTACGCAGGCAGAGAGAGAGGCAACAACTGCGAGAGCGCGTACAGCCTGCTCCTCCAACATAGCAACCTCCGAATGGCACGCCACACAAACCACTTATGTTAAAAGCCCATATAGGCACACATTTTGTGATATTTCGTCTACTGAAAATTTCATTCCCATTGGATTATAGGGGAGGGGTGGATATAAGTTCGTTACTAACACGTTAGATATTTAGGGGGAACTGCGGGAACGCTAACTGCGTCTACGCATTATAGATTTTAAGTATTGTAATTACAAAATTAGTTATTTTCTCGAATAGCGAAAGTGATATGGATCATTTTAAATTACGTTTACTGGTTAACTTTCGAAAACTGGAACTCTGAAGCAGACTTTCACTACTCTTATTCGTAGTCCCACGGTTAGAGTTTTATTTTTCGCTGATTTTTATGAGGTAAAAAAGGCGAAAAATATAATAATTAAATGAAACAGCTGAAGAAATAACTTTTACATAAGTGCACAGCAAGTAACAAAATTTGATGCTTGAAGTTTATTGTTATTTATTACATCTGTAATACGAGAAGAAAGCCTGGAACGTCAGTTACTTCGCAAGAATTTATGACAATAAAATGAAAAGCGTCATTTTTCATATATTGTTTTCTGCGGCAATTCTAACCGAGTTCTTCTGAAAGCCAAAATATAAAAATATTGGCATTGCAAATTTCAACACCAAACATCAGTGCGCTTTTCAAAGATAACAAAACCTACAGGAAATAAATCGCTCATTCCATTAGCTACTTCCATTACAATGTCATAATTACACAGCAACGCGCTGCTTCTCAAAAGCAGAAATACACACTAACTGAACAGATCTGCAGACGGGTGATACTGCCTGTAGAGAAATCCCATAGATTTCAAGCACTCTAACAAACTACACCATTTGAAATGTTTACTCACTACGGAATTATGTAGGATGTCCAGCATCATTTTGCTCCAAGTGAGTCATCACAATCACTGTACTTATATTCGTCGGAAGATTTAAAGTCTAGTAAATGGTTTGATTCGCTGTAGAGAATTGTTTTTTGCCTGATACATAATACAGGGTGAGTATAAAAGAATATCCGAACTATCAAAACCAAACAACCTACAAACTTGATTGACCAATCAAATGAACCGTGGAACCGTGCAGTTTGTTTACCATACATTCATAAATGTTTACTTTGACAACCACGAGCGCCCCAAATGACATCTTCGCGATAATCAAACTCGTTCCACACTCTTGTCAGCATGTCCGGTGTTACGGTTTGGATGGCGTCCGTAATTCTCGTTTTCAGGTCGTCAATGTTAGCCGGCAATGGTGGACGAAACACTTGATCCTTTACGTACCATCATTGAAAAAAATCGCACGGGGTAAGATCCGGGCTTCTCGGAGGCCAATGATGAAGAACCTGGTCACCAGCTGCTCCTCGACCAATCCAGCGTTGCGGCAACGTCTCGTTCAGGTATCCGCGAACAGCTAAGTGCCAATGAGGTGGCGCACCATAAAGGAAACATCAGACCGTCCCCTTCACATTGACGTGTCGAATGCATGCTCGCTACCCCCTCACCCCCTTGTTTTTTCGTTCACTCATGGTTACGATGGAGACTTTCGTAATTTTGTACACAATATATATCATGAAAGGTATTTTGTCGATATAAACCAAATAAATTGAATTAATGAAACAAAAAAAATTAAGGGTTAGTGAGACTATACCTCCACCCAAAACAAAAGCACACCAGGTGGCAACTCTATATATCACACCGCTCGCCCAGGAGTAAAAAACAGAGGCGAACGATCTTGTAACGTTGAAAATTATATTAAACTCTACATTAAGGCATATTTTATTCGATTTTGAGATTTGTACGACTAAGTATGTACACTTAAAATTCCTTAATTCGTTTCATTCGCCTGTTTAGAAGTAATTTCTTCAATGGTCATATTTTATCAGACTATTATAAATAACACAAAGAAAAGGATGCAATATGCTGAAATATAAGAAAATAATGATAGCATCTTGAACGTTTTTATAGCGGTGGTATCCTTGCCATCCTGTGTTTATTTAAACATATTTATAACTTCCTGTTACGATTCCAAATTAAAATTTAAACCTTATATTACAGACAGAAATATAAAAATTTGCAAAAAAAAAAACTGATCGCCCTGAAGGTGCCATCGCAGGGCACATACGTTAATAAATGAAAAGGACATGGTAGTATGTATACAGAAAACATCAAAATATTGTCGACACCAAGCATGTAGGTCTATTACAGGGGACCGACAATTGCAGGATGCACTTAGTATAGTGCTGGACCATCCGTAGCACGGAGACAGGTGGTGATAAGATCGGGCATGGAGGCATACAGAAGTCGGATGTTTTCCTGAGAAAGATCCTGCCACGGTTGGTACTACTAGCGCTCGAAATCNGCATGGAGGCATACAGAAGTCGGATGTTTTCCTGAGAAAGATCCTGCCACGGTTGGTACTACTAGCGCTCGAAATCAGCCGTAGTTGCAGGTGGCCGAATTTGACGTCCAATCTGGTTCCAAACGTACTCGATGGGCGAGAGGTCTGGGGACCTTGTTGGCTAAGGAAGCATGTTGACATCACGAAGGCGGGCCAGAGATAACCGTGCTGTGTGGGGCCGGGCATTATCCTACTGGAAAATGGGGTTGTCAAGCTGCACTAGGATGGGGAGCGCAAATGGTCGCAGGATTTCCTGGGCGTATCGCCGAGCCCCTTCACGGTCACTTATCTCTACCAGTGGGGTGCGGGAATATTAGGAAATGGCACCCCTCGTTGAAGCAGTGTGCCGCTCTACAATGAAACGTGAATCCCGGCGCTGGCCAAGACGTCTTCAGACTCGAATTCGGTGGTCGTCTGTATCCAAACATTACCGTGGTTCGTCGCTAAAAACNGCATGGAGGCATACAGAAGTCGGATGTTTTCCTGAGAAAGATCCTGCCACGGTTGGTACTACTAGCGCTCGAAATCTGCCGTAGTTGCAGGTGGCCGAATTTGACGTCCAATCTGGTTCCAAACGTACTCGATGGGCGAGAGGTCTGGGGACCTTGTTGGCTAAGGAAGCATGTTGACATCACGAAGGCGGGCCAGAGATAACCGTGCTGTGTGGGGCCGGGCATTATCCTACTGGAAAATGGAGTTGTCAAGCTGCACTAGGATGGGGAGCGCAAATGGTCGCAGGATTTCCTGGGCGTATCGCCGAGCCCCTTCACGGTCACTTATCTCTACCAGTGGGGTGCGGGAATATTAGGAAATGGCACCCCTCGTTGGAGCAGTGTGCCGCTCTACAATGAAACGTGAATCCCGGCACTGGCCAAGACGTCTTCAGACTCGAATTCGGTGGTCGTCTGTATCCAAACATTACCGTGGTTCGTCGCTAAAAACGCAAGCTGCCATGCTGCCCGTTTCGCGGCAGAAGGTCATACGTGCTTGGCGATGCTCAGGTCGTAATGGTAGACGTCGTAACGGACGCAGCGACGACAGATCCCGCTCTGCTAGCCGCCTGGATATGGTATTGTAGATACAACCGTATCCTCAGCTGCCATTACATGTCCCTGGATGGTGCGCAGCGACGTCCGTGGAGTGCTTACAGCCTATCGGACGATGAAACGATCCTTCCTGCTGGTGGTCCGCCGAGGTTGACCCGAGCTTTCGCGACAGATGTGTGTACCTTCCTGTTCCTATTGCTTCCAACATCGACTCATAGTATAGGCAGAACGATTCAGATGATGAGCGATGCGCATAAACGTCCAACCCGCCTCTCGGAGGCCGACGATCCGGCCACTCTCAAACTCACCGTCTGGGCAAAGGTTTGTCAAATGCGCCGTCCGGGCATTTACGTGTTTACTGAACTTGACTTTGTGGCTCTCATTACTATTAAGGCCTTCTTCGGTGTCTTGCCGCTATGAATGATGCAGGGAAATATCCCCCCCTGCCCCCCCAGAGGCACATATGCGCATGAAATCACATTAAACGAAAATATGACACATGTTGGGCTATGAGGATACTGTGTGGCAACATTCGTTGTACTCGCGCGATTCATTCACAGTGATCAATAGTTTTTTTTGTAAATGAGTGTACTTTACAGAATTCGAGAAATTAGAATGGACAGATTCCAGTCGGTATTTTCTCATGTGAGACTGAAAAAGTATAAATAATGAGTAAATAATTACTACTATTACAGATGAAACAAAACCACATGGGAAAATACTGTGGATAAACGTCTGTCAAAATACGCCCTATGCCCTGGAAAATCGTAGTTTTAAAATATTTGAGCTAATAAGTAAGCTACGATGATGAAAATATAAATCCAAGATGGGAGGGATACTATCCTTAAGAGTACTATGTACTTGGAACTTTTGTGCTCATTTGAGGTAGAGAAGCAAGGAAGCGATAAGTGCGACACCGGCCCGCGTATCTATCGCCCTAGTGCATTTAAGCGTAAAGTCCTTAAATGGCGTGCGATGTTCCCGTTGTACCGCTGGAACTATGGGACTTTAAGCGGCGACCCTGTCATTTTATTAGTACAATATCTGTAGCAAAGTTCAGTACATGTCCCTATACTAGTTTTGAGCGTTTCCGATTTAGTACGTTTTGGCAGTGTGAAAAGGCAGTTTTTAGCTGTTGAGGAACTCTGAAAAAGTGCTTATACTGTGCATTTCGTCTGGAAAGTAGTCCTCGTCTCGAGTATATCTTGTTTTCGTATTCCAGTACGTACGACGCACGTTAAATAGTTTCGAGAAAAAAAGAACGTGTTTCAAACACACTTCAATGCGGTTCAAGCTCCACGTAAGTAGGCTGGTGCATCTGCTGTGCTGTGGATGCTTCTCCCGCGGTGAGCACGAGCAGAGAAGGGCGATGCTGGCCTGATAGTGTGCAGGACTCGCCTCACCAGAACTACAGGTTCCCGTCCAGCCTGCCCCAAGGCCCTCCAAGGCAACCGCCCTACCTGCTCGCCACTGCGAGCCCACATGCTCCCGCCCGCGCCACTTCACATCAGCATCTAGCACTTGCATTTGCTTATTACTTTCACAGTTAAATGCATGTGTAAACCTTACAGTGCATGCGAGATATTATGTACCACGCCAACGTGGACAAGTCGGGCAAAGTTCAGCGACGCGTCAGTGTCCCGGCCGAGAGAATAATAGAATTGAGAGATTCGGGAGGCCCTTAACATCGAGGTCTTGACAGCCGATGAGGGTGAAGCGAGGTGAGTATGGAGCAACGTCAGAATGTAAGGGCTGGGGAAACGGGAGATCCCTTAGAAAACCAGCCGACCAGCGGCATCGTCCGGCACGATTCCCAGATGCGAAAATTCGGAAGCAACCCCGCCGGGAAGCGTTCCCAGTTCGCTAAAGTGGGAGGCGAGTAGTCTAACCACTACACCACAGCGGCTCCATCAAGGGAATAATCCAAAAACTCAGTGCAATATAGCTTGTAAAACTTAACAGTGAAGCTACAGAGAATCTCTCCTCCCGGCGGCACAGTATTCGGAACAATCGCGACACCATGGGACAATGTTAACGCTTGGCAACACCTTGAACGGGCTCTGTCTGTGGACCCACGCTGAGAACAACCACTCTCAAGATGCAGCTTCAACTTGGCGTGCGACTCGTCGCTTCCCGTCAGAACAAAGGGCATCTTCCGAGGGCTCCTTGCGCACTAATATATCTTACGCCACTTAAATGTGTTTTGACGTATTTTAGTGGGGGTGTAACCACTTTTGCGACGGCTCCGCTTGAACGGTTGCTTTACTTTCACATGTAAACCCCAGTCCGCCGGTTGAAACTAACACAAAAACCTCATTTTGCAACTTTGATTAGTTGTTCGTGGTCGTTATACGCTCTTATATTTCGAAAGAAAAAATGTGCAATTTAAACTTCCGCAAATGTCATTTGTTATTAAACTTTACTTGCACAGTCACTTTTAAGGGGACTATGAAAGAAAATACTGTACGTTCTGTAAAATCGTTGTTTGCGCAAATACGCTTAACTCTGCAAATAAATGTTCCGATAATACATTTTGCCAGAAAAGATCCAAAACCAACCAATTAAGACTGCATTATTTTTTTTTACTTTTATCATATTAGGACTAGTGATTTCAAAGCAAAAATCCCCAAAATTGTAAAAACAAATTGCATTTTCGGAGTTTGCCTGCATAGTTTCTGTAAGGGGTAGAAGAAAATGACAGCTATGCGAACGTGGTTCAATANCATTTTCGGAGTTTGCCGGCATAGTTTCTGTAAGGGGTAGAAGAAAATGACAGCTATGCGAACGTGGTTCAATATGTGAGCTTTCATCACGTGTTATAAAGTCTCACTGTTACATAAGTAATTCGAATATAATAAAGCGCACCGGTGGAAAAAACTACAGCCTTGCGCGTAGGAGCGATGAGATTCTAGGCGTGCGCGCTATTGTCGCCCGTATCGCTCCCTCTGGGCCTTGGAAAACTCTCAACAGTTTCAGGTACGTAGGTATAGTCCATTCACGGTTACTTACCACTTTTCTGAAAGCCTGCTATAGTTATACTTTCAGGCTATTCCTCCGCCCTGCGCAAATAAAGCTTATTATTAGGTCTATAAAATTGCACCAAGGAGACATCGAACCGTACTTGTGATCACTCAACTACGTAAGAAGTATTTAATTCTAGGCATTATCAAAACACCTGTGTTCTCTGTTCTTATTCATATTAACCACAAATGGAATATTGTAAGTTATATATATATATGAAAGTTAAAGTTAACCATAAGATATTTTCATGTTAACAAAAGTATAAAACGTTTGCGATAATTGACAAACGCTGACTTCTCCCTGGACGTGCTGAAGACAAGGCACGCGCGCGCTGACTTCTCCTTGGACGTGCTGAAGACAAGGCACGCGCGCGCTGACTTCTCCTTGGACGTGGTGAGGACAAGGTACTTCAGCGCCCACGGCAGCGCAGGANATTGACAAACGCTGACTTCTCCCTGGACGTGCTGAAGACAAGGCACGCGCGCGCTGACTTCTCCCTGGACGTGCTGAAGACAAGGCACGCGCGCGCTGACTTCTCCTTGGACGTGGTGAGGACAAGGTACTTCAGCGCCCACGGCAGCGCAGGAAGTTTGGTCTGGCTTCTCCTGGTTACCCGCAGGACCGCACAGCCGCTGTCCCCTGTGAGACTCTCGTGCTACAGCTGGAAATTAGTTTCGCGGACAGCGCAGACCGCACGCCTGGAGTCAACACGAACAGGGAGTGTTGCTGGCCATCGTATGCGAACTCTGCTGAAGAAGTACTCTCGGACAAGAAGGTTTACGAAGAAGACAAGTCTCTTACAAAACAGTTCAAATGTCGTAACTTAACTAGCAATCGAGTACTTTATTCTTGCGCAGCGCATTCGATATTTGTACGGTTAACCCTTGGTTCATGTTAAGCTTACTCATTGGTTAATTAACATGTAACACGCTGATTTTTCAGTTAACTAAGAAAATGAAGATTTTCAGATTTTATTCTTTTGCAACAAGAGGTAAGGCGTATTGCTAGGAATGATGAATTATAAAAAACCTTCAATGGAAAAACAATAGTTGAATGCAAAACTCAATTTTGATACAAATCTGCCGAAAAATTCCGTGGCATCTAATCGATCTTCTACCCCATAGAATCACAATGGAGCGTATGTTGACAAAAGTAAGGAAAAGAGGGAACAAATACGAAATTAATTGTATAACAACGACAATCCTGAGCTTCAGGGTCGGGAAACTGCAAGTATATTATGTACGGGGCATATCCAGAAAGTAAGAACACTCAATATTTTGTAGTGTTGAAAATTTTTTTATTTAAACAAAATTACAGGATATTGTAGGTATATATGTAACTTATTTTTTCACGTAGTCGCCTTCCCGTTCTATGCAGGTTGTAAGTCGTGGCACAAGCTTTATGATTCCCTGCTCATAGAAGTCTCCCGCCATCTCCTTCGTCCACTTCAAGACCTCCTCTTGTTTCACCTCCTCATCGGTTAGAAATCTTTTTGCACCCATGTGAGTCTTCAGGAAGGTGAAAAAATGAAAATCTGAAGGTGCCAAGTTAGTGGGGTATGCAAGGTAGTTCCAAATGTCCCAACCAACCGAGTTCAAATGCGCCTTGGTGGCGTTGGCCGTGTGCGGGCGGACGTTGTCGTGCAACAAACACACTCCCTTCGTCAACACTCCTCCCCTCCATTTATTTTGAATTGCTCTCTTGAGCTTTTATAGGGTTTCACAGTATCGTGCTGCAGTATACGTCTCACCCTGAGGCAAAAAATCGATCAAAAGATCCCTTTTTGGTCCCAAAACACGGTTGCCATGATTTTTTTTGGCCGAAATTGAGGTTTTGAATTTTTTGGCAGATGGAGAACCAGTGTGCCGCCACTGTGATGACTGTCTTTTTGTCTCAGGGGTGTAATGAGCCACCCATGTTTCATCACCAGTCACAATGGAGCTCAGAAAATCCTCACCTTTCAATTCCAATCGCTCAAGGAACTCGCGAGCGCTAGCGAACCAATTCAATTTGTGCTGCTCTGTCAGTTGTTTTGGGACCCATCTTGAGCACAATTTTGGAAATCCCAGCGTTTCTGTAATTGCTGCATGTAACAGAGATCTGGAAATTTGTGGAAACATCGCAGACATTTCATCCACTGTCAATCGGCGGTCTTCACGAACAGTTTCCTCGATTTTTTTCACCAACTCATCGGTCACAATTGAAGGTCTTCCACTCCTTTCCTCGTCATGAATATTCGTTCTTCCTTCATTAAACTCACGACACCACTTAAACACGTTCATTCGGTTCATAGCACCTTCGCCATAAACAGTTTTGATCCGNCATTCGGTTCATAGCACCTTCGCCATAAACAGTTTTGATCCGTGCAAAAATGTCAGTCTGCGTTTTTCCTTCCGCGAGAAGGAACCTTATGACAGTGCGCACCTCACACTTGGCGGGATTTCTGATTGACATATTTCACAGAAACGGACACTACGAGGCGAGTTTTGCTACTGACGAGGGTCGCCGGTGCTCGTTGTGTTCAGGAGACCCCCCCACTACCACTCAGTGTTGCCAACTGTTGAAAAAAAA
>NQII01001993.1:235564-255826 GCA_002778355.1 Clitarchus hookeri | reverse complement strand
ATATATACACACATACATACATACTAGCTGTGCTCACGACTCCGCTCGCGTAGACTACAGAATTATTGTTTGAATTTTGTTTTAATAAAGTTGAATTTTACTTAGTGTTAATCTTCTATACTCTATACATATTATAAAACTCAACGTCTCGGTGAATTTAATAGTAAAAACACTTATTAGTGTTTCTCTGTTATAGATAGATATATAATACCGCTGAGTTTTTTTTAGGTCTTTTTATTCGACACAATTCTTTACTTTATGATATTGTTCCATCTTTAACGGTTTAGACAGCTTAGTGCAAGAGAGCGCGCTGGCAGCAAACATTTTTCCGACTTGATACACTATTATCATTTGTAAATTTTTCGAGATATTTTCTCGCGATAAAAAGTAGCCAATATAACCTTTCAACCCTTCAACTTTCTCTGTGCAAGAAATCATGTCGATCTGTTGCTCGGTTGCGACGTTGCATTGTTATTCCGTTTGTGTACTTTTTCATTTTCCAATAAGAATTTTCCCGAGAGAATAAGATATTTTCTCGGAATTAAAAGTAGCCTATATCACTTCCCGGCCCTCCAACTATATCTATGCAAAAAATCACGTCGATTCGTTGCTCCGTTGCAACGCTGAAGAAGGACAAACAAAAAACACACTTTCGCATTTATAATATTAGTTAGGATATGTGTGTGATTATTAGTTATATTAGTTAGGATATGTGGGACCCCCACATGTGCAATTACAAATGTAACTATGTGCCATTTTTACGTAGTTCCCTGCGGATTAAATAATCGACTACGCATGTTAAAAAATGTTCGCCCTGAGTTTTTACATTAAATGTCATCATTTTCTAGAATTTAATGCATAATGAATTGCTTAATCTACAGTGTTAGTTCATAATGCATTAACTTTTCTAAAACGGTAGCGTTCAGCATAAAAACACCACAGCTTTTCCATTTACAATGTACCGTAGATTACTAAGCCACAGGAAGAAACAACAAATAAAGGACAGTTAAATTTTTCAATGCACAAATGGGATTCCAAACAATCCGTTTTTATGGAAGAGAACTGATAACCACGTCCAATTTTTTATGGTTTGCTCATCGTCGTTCAATAGTGCATTATCCCAGAAACTCAGGGATTCGTCTTTCATTGTGACAGTGTTACTAGCTATAAATGCCAGTTTCAGCTACACTTTCAAGGGTGGTAACAATAGATTTAGGCTATAGGTCGTGTGTATAGCTATATATATTAATTAAAAAGGGAACTATGCGCCCCCCAAAATTTGAGTTTTGAAATGCGTTCAGTTAAAAATATTATGAACCACTTGTGATGAAGGAACAAACCGGTGAATGGTGTTTGTATAAATGAGGTCTTGGTTGCATAAAACTTAGTAACACTCGGAACACCGAGCGCCATCCTTCCTTCGTCCAAATTCACTCTGCCTGAGGCCAGAACACCGAGATAATTTAAATCTGTAGCTTTCCACACACATTATATATTGCACAAGTTACAATTTAATTGAGATTCATTAGCGAGAAAACACGAAAATTAATATCGTGTACTCCTAAATTTCATGCAATAGTATAAATGTAACACTGGTATTGTTATCCGCATTTTGTTTTAAAATTATTTTGTATTTTGAATTAGAATTCCTCCTTTATATTTGTATGTAGTCACTGTCCTGTCAAGACGTATTATTTAAGAATCCATATTATAGAAAATAATTTGATAAAATACGCTTTAAAAATAATTGCCAGTAAGATTACTACAACAATGGATACGTGCATTGGGAAATCAGGAATGACAAAGCTTTTTTCTTCTTACATCCAAGGCAGTTTCCCTACATTCGTTAACAGCATTCCTATATTTTCATGTTGATATTTGGTGAATTCTCAACGTCATGTAAATTTTAAAAATTCAAACAGTATAAGAAATATGATTAAATATTTTTTTACAGTGTACGACACAAGTCTAAATCATCGGAGCGAAGAACGAAGGCAACTTTTTAGTAAATCTTCGTATATTTACCAGGGTTTTTCGCATGCATGCGAAGATCACACTCACCAATACAGCAAATCTAAATGAATATGAGGAAGCAACTCCAATGCAATGCCCCAACGCCCTCTTGTGTTAGATGCCATAACAACCCTAGTGTCTACTGACCAATTACCGAACACATTTAAAGGTGGTGTGTCTATTCGCGGTTTCATCGCACTTTTTGAATAAACCTTTGGAAAAATACGCCATGTTGACGTGTTTTGTTATGTCCTGAATATGGTACGTGAGCGTTTTATAAGCGTGTTAACATAAACGTACTTTATTTTTGGTAAAATTGTAATTTTAAATATTTTTTATCTATAAATTGCGATATTTCATTTATAACTAATATGAATAAATATAGAGAGAAAGGCATGTGTTGGCAATGTCTAGCAAGAAAAAGTTCTTATGCAACATATTATTACAGTAAATGCGCACGAATGCGGTACGCTGGCGCTCTGGTGTCATTTTCTAAGCTTTGTTTTCATAAACCGGAGGAATTTCCTGGAAGTAGAACTTTAGCAGGATTTGAGAAAACTTGGAAGTAACTGCGAATGGAGTATTGCACAAACGCGCTGTATTTAATGTTGGATGCTGCACAAAATTACTCGCGTTTCTTTTTGCAAAGTTTGTATTACCTTCGTGTCCGTAGCACGAGATAGAGCATTGCACGGATACGTTCCGTTTGTGTTTGATTGCAGAGAAAACTGTGAAAGAGAGTCAGAATTAACACTCATACAACTTACCAACTTACCTCTGCATAAATGTACAATTTTGCAAGTATACAGCAAACAGTAAAGTATCTGAAATCGGCGATCTACAAGGCGGCGAAGTGTCGCCTTTGACCGTGAAATTCCCGGTTAGAATGTCGAGTAAACCAAGGATTTGAATGGCATTTTCGGACGGAAGTTAAGGTTGGTACAGTACGTAAGACAACCTTTAACTAGTTTTCCGGGTGTAATAAGCCTAATAGGTAATTATATCAAATGTATTTGGAGAACCAGTCTAGATTTTAAGAAATTACAGATCAACATTAATTGAAATATCACGTCACAAGAAATAAGTATGTTTGTGNAACCAGTCTAGATTTTAAGAAATTACAGATCAACATTAATTGAAATATCACGTCACAAGAAATAAGTATGTTTGTGGTTCTGCGCGTAGGAGGTAAATAGTTGTATATTAGGCTGGTATTCTCATTCGCTTTTGCGATGGAGATGCGAACCACACTCAGTACACATAATTTTTTTGGCAGGAAACCGAGATTCTTAAACGATCAGCGAGTTGTTTGCGTGTCGGTTACAGTTGTGGGTACTCTCAAGTTACGAGAGGTCTTGACCTACACCTAAAAACCGATGGATTATGTACGATTATATGTATCTGTTACTAGCTCGTCTTATCTTGGTTTGATGCAGTACAAGTATTATTATTAATGACTACTAAGTAAATGTGTTTAAAAAAATCTTAGCTAAATTAGGAATATAACTAGTATCATACATATTTCTATGCTTATGACTACATTTTTTTCCAGGAAGGAACTTGCCACGAATTCCATGGAACTATCTGTAAAATCCCGAATTGATTTCCGTTGCTTGTGCTGCTAATAAAGTGTTTTGGAGGAAACTAATATTAGTTCCGTAGTGTTAGAGTTGCAAGGAGTATAATATAAAAAAAAAATTTCTGGATCGGGATTGGAACATCCACCANCTGTATTTAATGTTGGATGCTGCACAAAATTACTCGCGTTTCTTTTTGCAAAGTTTGTATTACCTTCGTGTCCGTACCACGAGATAGAGCATTGCGCGGATACGTTCCGTTTGTGTTTGATTGCAGAGAAAACTGTGAAAGAGAGTCAGAATTAACACTCATACAACTTTCCTCTGCATAGATGTGCAATTTTGCAAGTATACAGCAAACAGTAAAGTATCTGAAATCGGCGATCTACAAGGCGGCGAAGTGACGCCTTTGACCGTGACATTCCCGGTTAGAATGTCGAGTAAACCAAGGATTTGAATGGCATTTTCGGACGGAAGTTAAGGTTGGTACAGTACGTAAGACAACCTTTAACTAGTTTTCCGGGTNGACTCCGCTCGCGTAGACTACAGAATTATTGTTTGGATTTTTTTTTTTAATAAAGTTGAATTTTACTTATTGTTAATCTTCTATACTCTATACATATTATAAAACTCAACGTCTCGGTGAATTTAATAGTAAAAACCCTTATTAGTATTTCTCTGTTATAGATAAATATATACTACCGCTGAGTTTTTTTTAGGTCTTTTTATTCTACACAATTCTTTACTTCATGATATTGTTCCATCTTTACCGGTTTAAACAGCTTATTGCAAGAGAGCGCACTGGCGGCAAAAATTTTTCCGACTTGATACACTATTATCATTTGTAAATTTTTCGAGATATTTTCTCGCAATAAAAAGTAGCCAATATAATCTTTCAACCCTTCAACTTTTTCTGTGCAAGAAATCATGTCGATCTGTTGCTCGGTTGCTCGGTTGCATTGTTATTCCGTTTGTGTACTTTTTCATTTTCCAATAAGAATTTTCCCGAGAGAATAAGATATTTTCTCGGAATTAAAAGTAGCCTATACCACTTTCCGGCCCTCTAACTATATCTATGCAAAAAATCACGCCGATTCGTTGCTCCGTTGCAACGTTGAAGAAGGACAAACAAACAAACACACTTTCGCATTTATAATATTAGTTAGGATATGTGTGTGCTTGTGTTTTGTGTGTGTGTTTGTGTTTTGTGTGTGTGCGCGTGTGTGTGACGTGTAGCCAAATTCTATTTCGAAAGGGTGTCACCACCTTTGAAAGTGTAGTTGAAGCAGAAAAGTTTATTGCTCGTAACACAGCCACAATGAGAGGCAAATCTCAGAGTTTCTGCATAATGCATTATTGAACGACGAAGTGCAAATCATAGAAAATTGGCTCCGTATATCAACCCCCTTCAATAAAAACGGATAGACTGGGATCCCCACATGTGCAATTACAAATGTAACTATGTGCCATTTTTACTTAGTTCCCTGCGGATTAAATAATCGACTACGCATGTTAAAAAATTTTCGCCTTGAGTTTTTACATTAAATGTCATAATTTTCTAGAATTTAATGCATAATGAATTGCTTAATTTACAGTGTTAGTTCATAATGCATTAACTTTTCTAAAACGGTAGCGTTCAGCATAAAAACACCACAGATTTCCATTTACAATGTACCGTAGATTACTAAGCCACAGGAAGAAACAACAAATAAAGGACAGTTAAATTTTTCAATGCACAAATGGGATTCCAAACAATCCGTTATTATGGAAGAGAACTGATAACCACGTCCAATTTTTTATGGTTTGCTCATCGTCGTTCAATAGTGCATTATCGCAGAAACTCAGGGATTCGTCTTTCATTGTGGCTGTGTTACTAGCCAGTTTCAGCTACACTTTCAAGGGTGGTAACAATAGATTTAGGCTATAGGTAGTGTGTATAGCTATATATATACGTACATATATATACATATACATACATATATATATATATATACATACATATACATACATATATATATAACACAAACACACACCACGTATTTCTGAAACATGGGGCAAACTTCGGCAGGCAATTCCTTATGAAAATATAAGACGAAAATGGAAATGTGTGTACAAATTACTCCCTTAGGTAATTAAAAAGGGAACCATGCGCCCCCCCCCCCCAAAATTTGACTTTTTGAAATGCGTTCAGTTAAAAATATTATAAACCACTTGTGATGAAGGAACAAATAGGTGAATGGTGTTTGTATAAATGAGGTCTTGTTTGCATAAAACTTAGTAACACTCGGAACACCGAGCGCCATCCTTCCTTCGTCCAAATTCACTCTGCCTGAGGCCGGAACACCGAGATAATTTAAATCTGTAGCTTTCCACACACATTAAATATTGCACAAGTTACAATTTAATTGAGATTCATTAGCGAGAAAACACGAAAATTAATATCGTGTACTCCTAAATTTCATGCAATCGTATAAATGTAACACTGGTATTGTTATCCGCATTTTGTTTTAAAATTATTTTGTATTTTGAATTAGAATTCCTCCTGTATATTTTTATGTAGTCACTGTCCTGTCAAGACGTATTATTTAAGAATCCATATTATGGAAAATAATTTGATAAAATACGCTTTAAAAATAATTGCCAGTAAGATTACTACAACAATGGATACGTGCATTGGGAAATCAGGAATGACAAAGCTTTTTTCTTCTTACATCCAAGGCAGTTTCCCTACATTCGTTAACAGCATTCCTATATTTTCATGTTGATATTTGGTGAATTCTCAACGTCATGTAAATTTTAAAAATTCAAACAGTATAAGAAATATGATTAAATATTTTTTTACAGTGTACGACACAAGTCTAAATCATCGGAGCGAAGAACGAAGGCAACTTTTTAGTAAATCTTCGTATATTTACCAGGGTTTTTCGCATGCATGCGAAGATCACACTCACCAATACAGCAAATCTAAATGAATATGAGGAAGCAACTCCAATGCAATGCCCCAACGCCCTCTTGTGTTAGATGCCATAACAACCCTAGTGTCTACTGACCAATTACCGAACACATTTAAAGGTGGTGTGTCTATTCGCGGTTTCATCGCACTTTTTGAATAAACCTTTGGAAAAATACGCCATGTTGACGTGTTTTGTTATGTCCTGAATATGGTACGTAAGCGTTTTATAAGCGTGTTAACATAAACGTACTTTATTTTTGGTAAAATTGTAATTTTTAATATTTTTTATCTATAAATTGCGATATTTCATTTATAACTAATATGAATAAATATAGAGAGAAAGGCATGTGTTGGCAATGTCTAGCAAGAAAAATTTCTTATGCAACATATTATTACAGTAAATGCGCACGAATGCGGTACGCTGGCGCTCTGGTGTCATTTTCTAAGCTTTGTTTTCATAAACCGGAGGAATTTCCTGGAAGTAGAACTTTAGCAGGATTTGAGAAAACTTGGAAGTAACTGCGAATGGAGTATTGCACAAACGCGCTGTATTTAATGTTGGATGCTGCACAAAATTACTCGCGTTTCTTTTTGCAAAGTTTGTATTACCTTCGTGTCCGTAGCACGAGATAGAGCATTGCACGGATACGTTCCGTTTGTGTTTGATTGCAGAGAAAACTGTGAAAGAGAGTCAGAATTAACACTCATACAACTTACCAACTTACCTCTGCATAAATGTACAATTTTGCAAGTATACAGCAAACAGTAAAGTATCTGAAATCGGCGATCTACAAGGCGGCGAAGTGACGCCTTTGACCGTGACATTCCCGGTTAGAATGTCGAGTAAACCAAGGATTTGAATGGCATTTTCGGACGGAAGTTAAGGTTGGTACAGTACGTAAGACAACCTTTAACTAGTTTTCCGGGTGTAATAAGCCTAATAGGTAATTATATCAAATGTATTTGGAGAACCAGTCTAGATTTTAAGAAATTACAGATCAACATTAATTGAAATATCACGTCACAAGAAATAAGTATGTTTGTGTTTCTGCGCGTAGAAGGTAAATAGTTGTATATTAGGCTGGTATTCTCATTCGCTTTTGCGATGGAGATGCGAACCACACTCAGTACACATAATTTTTTGGGCAGGAAACCGAGATTCTTAAACGATTAGCGAGTTGTTTGCGTGTCGGTTACAGTTGTGGGTACTCTCAAGTTACGAGAGGTCTTGACCTACCATAAACGACTCGCACCTAAAAACCGATGGATTATGTACGATATGTATGTATCTGTTACTAGCTCGTCTTATCTTGGTTTGTTGCAGCCCAAGTATTATTATTAATGAATACCAAGTAAATGTGTTCAAAAAAATCTTAGCTATATTAGGAATATAACTAGTATCATACATATTTCTATGCTTATGACTACATTTTTTTCCAGGAAGGAACTTGCCACGAATTCCATGGAACTATCTGTAAAATCCCGAATTGATTTCCGTTGCTTGTGCTGCTAATAAAGTGTTTTGGAGGAAACTAATATAAGTTCCGTAGTGTTAGAGTTGCAAGGAGTATAATATAAAAAAAAAATTTCTGGATCGGGATTGGAACATCCACCAAAATATCGTAAGCCTGTTACTATAACCCAGCTATTATAGCCACACGACTATCAAGCACATCTTGCTAGAACAGCAGATTTTCCTCTATAATATATTTTCCACGTTTTCTATTAATATTCATATTTGTAATTATTGCCGTTTGTTGTAGGTTTTCGTGTTCGTTTTTTAAGTTTTAAAGTATCAGTGTGATAATTTTACGTCACATTAGAGAGAATAATGCCTCGGCAGAATATACAGAGCAAATTGTGAAATATTACATATTTTGTAAGTAAATTTGTGTTTCATTTTCCGTTACTACCAACTTTTGTACCATACATATTCATTTACAAATATTTTTGACAACGCATGTGCTCTTCGGCGCATCCATTTCAGTTAAAGCCTTGTTGCTAACTGCCGATAGCTGGAAACGTGCTTTGCATTTTTAGCCTCTCGCACGTGGCTCAGAAAATCCTCGGATTCCCAAACGCCCATCGAAAGAGGGACTCACTAACTTCGTTCACGACTTCAAGCTCGGTTTACGAGATATTTAAAAGACCCTTAAGAGACAGTCCTCTCTTATTCACGAGGAGTTTGCGGGACCGCAAACGTAATGTTTAAGAATGCCTCTATTGCCTGGAATGCCGACCAAAATGTTAGTGCAGCCGGAACACAGAATACAGGGAGTTTTGTCTGCTCGCGGTTAACTGAGAAATTTCGGAAGCCACGCTTCATGTCTACTTTTCTGTCAGTTCTATATACTTCCATACCATGTAACATTTGCATTTCTATAGACCCGATCACTTTTTCATGCATTGGTTGACACTGTAACACTTTGTCGGATATAAACAAGTCCCTAAAACATAAATTCTTACTTACATATACACAAAACGAAACGAAAAAAGTTAAGCAAGTTTAACGTCCAGAAATATACGTACACGTCGCCATTTTCTGTGAGTTTAATTGCGAAACGGAACTACTGCCCCCTTGCGCAGGCTGCTAACTTGACTGGGAACATATCGGTTGGTGTGTCCAGTGAAATGCAGTATGGTGCAGGTACTATTTACGAAAACATTTTTTTCAAAAATGCTTTACTATTCACGAGCAGACTACAAAGAAGTGGCGACGTGAAAGTTGGTATAGGCTGTTCATGGTGAAGTGAACCATTTTTAAGGCAAAACTTAAAAGTTCCTTTCAGATATTTGTATAATTTAGCTAATTGTCAAAATAAAAATAGTCATGTGACTAGTAAGCACATTGTAAATATCTGTCAAAATATAACGTCTGAGGCCACATTAAAAAATAATTGTTGTAGTTATTATGTTAACTGGGAGGTCCTTAACGAGTGCTCACGTTACGACGAATATGTTATTATAGTAAGATGTGACCGCTTGGTGGGTTGCAGGCCGCGCGATGTTAAGGGACTAGGCACGCCATCCCCGCGGGAGAGACTTCCCTCCGGCCCGCCAGTTTCCATGGAGACATGGCCCCCCATCTGCGCTCCCCTCGCGAACCCACCACGGCCTCAGCGGGCAAACTCGCAGCCGGAAGCGCCGGCACTTGTCTCTTGTCATGCCGCTCTCGTTGCTGGCAGCTAGCTGGCTCGCGCATGCGCTCCGCAATAAACATCGCCACCACATAAACATCCTCGTTAGCTACGCACTGAAACTGCTCGACCACGTGCACCCAACGGACGCCAATATTTTAAATAATAAAAAATATACACTCACTGACACAAACATTTTCGTTGCCTGTAACATTATTCGGAAATCTTTTAATGTTGGTAAATCACAGCAACGAAGTCTATGTAAACGATTAAAGCTTAAGGTAATAGCGCATACTTATTCGTCATACGAGTGCGCTGTCGTCGTTCTTAGTGTCACATATTAACAGTCTTCAGATAAACGCACGTGATGTGACACGCACGAATTAGTGAGTAACAAGAAAACTGAGAAGACGTACGAGAAAGCGGAACTAACAATTCATCGAGTTTGAGAGAATTAGGATAATACGACATAAGCAATAAACATTGTGGATGGCGCGCATAATTGTCCCTCATTTTGACTGCTCAGACTTCACAATCACAGTAGCAATGATTATGCAAAGGTGCCTACAATGATGGACCGTTCTGGACTAGAGCACTATAAAGACTAGGTATAATCGTCCGCCATTTTTCTGTCATTCTGGCGTTTACTTCAGCGCTTGTCTAGTAGCGCAGCTTTCATATTCTTCCGACTTTTCCAGGGTTTGATTCAAACAAATGAACCAAAAAACTAGTTTCATTCAAAATTAAGCATTTTCAGTTGTTATCTGGTAGGACATAGACGTTTAAATTAAATCCTTACTCTTTTTCATTCATATAGAACGGAATTTAGCTACGAAAGTCGCCATTATTGGCACCAATTGAAAAGAAACCGTAAATTATATTGACAGGCGACCTTGACTGAGCACATCTACCATCTTTCATCCGCAGATTTTGCAGATAATGAGTACTCCTCTAAAAAACCCTAAGAAGAAATGTAATTATTAGAGGGTTCTATTATGGATCCTAAGTTAAATTGTTTCTTATCAAACATAAAATTATTATCATAGTGATATAATGTAAATAACATTATAGCGGCAAAAATTCCTTACATTTCATAAAACATTTAATGCAAAAACGACGTGAGTGACTATTGTTCCCAAACATTTCTTTCAAAGTGGACTTGAAAAAAATATGTGTTACTGAGTTTGCTCTTATACTCACAGTGTGGTGTATTTTTTATACAAAATGTTACTCTTTACTTAAAACAGCATTGATTAAGTAAAAATATTGATATTCATGAACAGCACGCGTGTAAAAACGAAAATTTCGATATCCATAGGGCAAACAAATAAAAAAAACAATAAAATCTGTAAGCAATGCTGGCACAAATTTGCTCAGTACTCTACCCTAAACCATGAAATATATTAATCAGTGCCCAATATTTTAAAATAAACCTAAGACAATCAACCATTTTATAATATAAATAAATTTTCTGCTCTAATGTTTTAGATAGAGAACATTCCAGTAACTGGAGTGCTTATTAGTATAAAATATAGGTATCTAAATGTTATATTATTCCGTTGCTTAATGATCATAACGTATTATCTTGTCAAAATGTAACCGATTTCACATTGGCATGTTATAGGCCTTATTTTAACTACACGTTGTTTGTACTTGTGCTGAACGCATGTGTATTATTTCCTGGCTGTATTATTTGTATTATTTTACGAGCACGTACAATTTAACTACTCTACGGAACTATAAATACAATTATATATATTTACAAATTTCTAAACAAAATAAATAAATCCACTAGCCAGCTTCATGTTTTTAACCACAAATATCACAATGATAACCGGGTGTTCGGCGAAGTGGAAAACCAAGAAGAGTGAGGAAAATTTTGTTGGCACTGGTTTAAAACATTAGCACTCATTCGACCCCACATCGCATAGGTACTTTATAATAACACAGAATGCACGCAACAGGACTAATTATTTAAAATGGATTAATGTTTAGCGATTTACATACCTCTCACATGGATTTTTCACTAAACAAAACTCACAATAAAGAAAGGCGCACAACTTGACGTCATACACGGAGTTCCAACACATGTTCCCTGACGTCGTCGTCACGTGTCCGAATCAACTGCTCGTTAGAAATGCGACACACACGCCTTTTCGCAAATCAAGTCGTGACTAATACTGCAATCATACTAATAATGCAAGGGAACGTAAGTACTATTACTAATCTACAAATATTACCGCATACCTAATGTTGCAAAATTATTTTGTCACCATGGGGACATACATAAAGACTGATTACAATTTATAGTTAAATCAATAACGTATCTACAGTACCCCTCGTCGGTGACCTAAAAAAGAGATGTAAGATTCCTAGGCCTGTTCTCCAGTAACTTTAACGATGAAGGTGAAAGTTTCTCCGGGATAAAATGGGTCCCCAGGGATAAGGGGGTAAGAATTTCTTAATGTAGTATTTCAAAGTTTCATTTCTTTGGCATTACTTCGCAAAGAAAAGGAAAATTTCTTCCGCGACCCAATATCTGAGGAAAACTAGAAAAGAAAATTACTCTGCGGCAAAAAATATGTAATGTAAATTTTATGAGTAACTCAAACCCACCAAACTTAGCAGGAATTCAGAAGGCGCCGAATTATTTATTTAAGTTTTAGCTGAAGGCGACAAATGAGATTTCTGCGTAAATAAGCATTCTTAACAATATTCTCAAAGAGACGAAAAATTCACTTGTTTAATGAGTATCCCACATAAATCACAGTGATCTGCAATATATATTTCTACAAGATTTTTATGATTTCAATCACTATATTTAGTGCGTTTGAAAAAAGGTAACTGGCATTTTATAAATTACTTACTTAACTACCACGTCAAAAATCAGGCTGGTAAAAAAAACGCATCACCAGACAAATTTTGTGCTTGCATTATTGCAGATCTTTAATGCTGAAAAATAATTATTTACAACATTCATTTTTTGTTATCTGTGAGCCGTCAGTATCTAATGTTTCTGTTAATGTAATATAGTGTGAAGTTGTTATGTTAATGTAACATTAGGGAGGGGATTCGAAACCACGCCGAGATTGTTTACATACTCCAGTTAACAGAACTCGAAGTTTTACCAACTGCGCTATAATGACGTGTGTAAATGAGTTTCATATTGTAAGTATTGAATAAAACATAACGACCAACTGCAGTTCTCTTTCGTTACGTGGAAATACTTTATGCTCTAGAAATATATGCATTTTTGGCACACGTTAACTGCTTTGCAAGGCTTGAGAGCTGATCTAAGCTACATTTAGTTCTTAAGCTATACTTTAAAATTTTAATACAGTGGTTTAATTTTACGAGGTTATCGCTGTTCACCACTAGTCACCATGTTTACAACGCCAAGGCAGCGTAGCCTTGTGTTGGTTGGACATGTCTTTAATGTAGTAGTAAAACAAAATATTTGGTTCTTCGTGTTAATTTTAGCGTAATACAACTTTGGTTGCGGCAACACTACTTAGAGGCTTTGTTAACACTAACACTTCAACAGCATGTTTGCATTACAGGAATATAAGACTTTGTAAATGGTTAACATTAAGTAACTTTGTCACAATATTATTAAGGTTACTACCTCATACTCGATTAAAGAAATACCTGAATAGTTATTTTTTTTTGCTGCAAACATTATACTTTTTTCTGTGTATTTGATTTTCTGGAAAGAACATCGTCAATGCAGCATTCACCGCTGTTCCTGTGCTCACTGCATTGCAATCATATTGCAGTTTAGGCTTTGTTAATTTGGGGCTTTCCTTGTTTGAAATATAGAGCTGCTTGAGTGATATATACTCAAGGCATATGAGAAACCGTTGACCTCAGATACTAATATGCGAAAGCACTGCGGCAGTCTTATTTGCGTACGAATTATTCCCACAAACTAAAGTAATTGCTCAAAAGTTTTGACAAGATCTTAACCTTGGTTGCAGAGCANCCCCCCCAGCCAAGCTAGTAACAATTACATCCAACACTTCTCAAGGAAACTTTCGACCACGATGAATCTTGGAAAACGTTGTTAGTCGACGCAGGGAGCCGAAGACAATGTAGGCCCTTGCAGATGATTATTACTGCAAACATGGAGAAATCCTATCTATGGACCACTTATTTGTGTTCAAAGTGCGTGGTTTTGATGGTGACTAGAAATATCTACACAGCCTTTCTAATGAACCCTAACAATTATATTTTGCAGTAAAAATATTGTTACTTCTTAAATTCATTGGGCTTAGCCAGGTTCTTTAAGGGATAGAGGTATTAATTAAATATAATAACTAATAATAATTTCCTATTTTATTTACAAACAATATACAAAGAAAATATTCTTGACTTAATAGCTTCAAATAAATGTATTTCGCTTGCTATTTACATCTGGCAAATTAAATCAATACAATTCGCAATCTCCTCAGTGAAATGAATGCAATAAAGTGACTTAAATCTGTCCCAATAAACAGTGCTAGGAAATCTATTGAATTTTTTTACAAATTATAGGTTCATGTTTTACAGTCCCAATATTTCCAGTTCACACTCTCATAGAGTCCCGTCTTAATTCAGTTCACATCCCACCAGTCCAAAATGTTTTAGAGATCTCCGAGCTCCATAATGCACGGTAGCCCGACGTCGAGTACCGCGCCCTCTCGTCCGTCCACACCACACGAAACACTCTTCTACCACCGTCTCGCAACCTCCGCCGTCGCGTCGTCCGTCCTCTCCGCTGATTCCCCACGCTGCACCCGACTTTCCTGATTGTCGCACTACAAATGGCTGCCACAAAGACTCCCGATCCTCCAGCCGCAGCGGTATTTATAGTGTCGTCGGCCATAGCCCAGTAATTTCTCCAAATGCCGCGTTGCGCCAAGGGACATAGTTACCAGAATATTCTTGCTCATTCTCGCAAGTCATCGGCTCCTCCGGCAGGGAGGAGGGGCCACGAGGCCAGCCAGGTCATTACACCAGCCGCCGGCTGACGGAGCAGTTAGCGAATCTGCCTGTAGGAGGTGGGTCACCCCCCACAGAACCAGAACAGTGCATAACCAGGTAGCACAGCGCACGCGCCCAGTGCGGGAGTCCACGCATAGCAACATTTACGATGCGTACTTTATTATGTTTTATGCTATGTATTAATTTGTTATCGATATTTAATGCCCTTGGTAATGCTGAACGAGAAAATAAACAAATATATTCGATAAGCACGTCAATTTGCAAAATATATATGTAGGCTTTAAGCCTCGTGTTTTCTCTCTTTCTGGACTGCAGTTTCATGACACATGATTCGAAAAATTACAAATATTTTAGTAAGTGGATGCACAGACTTAGAAATTCTTTCAAGGCTGTCACACATCAAATACAATAGGCAATGACGCTTATAGAACTTCTGGCCTCATGCTTTCCTTTGAGATGACGCCATTAAATTTGTGGACATTATGATTTATTTTATTTCGATTCTGTAAATTTTTTGTTCCCCATCAAAGTAAAGATTGGCTTATTATTAATGTACTTACGGCCGACCTCCCGTGGCGCAGTCGGTTGGTGCGCCACCGGTCTGGTGTGCGGGAGGCTCTGGGTTCGAATCAGAGCTAAGGCATGGGTGTTAGTTTAAGTTAGGTCATAAGTTAGTTTGTATCCGTCCCCTGATACGCCTTCAGGCATAACACCGGAGGACGTTAATAAGTCCTATCCAATCAGAGCATACTTACGTTCGAGATATTTCCACTTTTTCTCTCAATCGGCTTTAGGGAAAGACTACAACTTGTCAATAGAAAAAATTAAAAATCTTCTGCAAAGAATATATCAGTATTTTTAATATGTCTGAGGTGAAGTTCTATCTGCCAGTAACTTATACTTAAAACATTGTGCCGACAAGAGGTGTCTAAGGTATCTACAGTATAAGAAACTCTATACATAGAGAGGAAAAAATTCTGTTAATTACCACCTCACTAAATTTTTTGGAGTGGTAACTACTTTTACTGGCAGGTACAGTGAGTTTTGTAGTTACTGGAAGTAATTTCGCTGCTACAAAAAATATCAGTTTTTTTTTTTTGCTTACAGAATACATTTTACATTTCATTTTGACGTGGATAATTATTGAAATATGTTTTGTTAAACCATGGCATGTACAAGACAATAATTGACAGATGCTGTGACGTCCACAGACATCGGCCGTGAAAAAGAGAAGGGGGTGGGGTGAAGAATAATGCATGCGTAGAGACGGTAGGCAGTAGTTCGCCCCGGATACTGTCGGAAAGAAGAATTGGGTAACTTTGAAGAAGAGGGCCGGAGTTGCCCAGGGCAGGGAATACGATAACCTGCTATAACAAACTCCCTAACAAGCAAGAAGAGAAGTTCAGAGCTGTGACTGGCGTCTGCAGTTCACCGGACGTATTTCGTTCGTCTTGCGTCAAAAGAAAGACGTTCGCTTTAATAAGGCTTGCCAAAGTGTTGCTCTGCCATGAATGTTTTCGTGTCAAGATATAAAAGGTTTCACAAAGTTTATTTTCAGCTAAAATGTAATAATTTTGACGTCTAATTTTTATTTTTAGAAATTGTAATAAGTAATTTTAACACCACATTAGATTTCGGCTAAAATATTTCTTGAAGCCACAGAGGTGACAAGCTACAATGTTCTTGAAATCCGACACATGGTTTATCTTAAATATTTTGGCATTAAATTTTACGTCAAAAGTTTAAAAAGGAACAAGGAAAACCACATAACAAATTTCCAATAGTACATTTTTCATGTAATTCTGATGACATGGGCAGTTATTTTGAGTTGTAGCCAAACTGACTAATTCGGTTCAGCTTTCATATATGTGAGATAAAATAAGATACATTAAAAATTTCTATAGTTCCTTTCAAAAATTTTTTAATGTGACTGTTTACCATTGTCACACTTTTATCAGACTACTATTATGGACAACAACGAACACGCTACGAAAAGTAGGTTGAAAACTGATCTCATTTATTTAATTTGCGTTGGTGTAGTGGTAGAAAAACTGTAATTAATTAACAAGTAGGTAAGAATGACAAACCACTCCAAGAAAACCATTTCCAGTGCAATCGGTCGGTAACGAACCCACTACACGAGTCGTCAGTGCCGCCACATGAACACACCATCTCAGAAGCGGGTAACTGACGTTCAAGATGTGTTACTTTATTGTTTTAAGTACTAGTTAATATCAGCGACTACTGATACGTTTACCTAATTTTATTGGAGAGTTGATTGGAGAGATTTGGG
Organism: Clitarchus hookeri; assembly: GCA_002778355.1. Taxonomy (NCBI): domain Eukaryota; kingdom Metazoa; phylum Arthropoda; class Insecta; order Phasmatodea; family Phasmatidae; genus Clitarchus; species Clitarchus hookeri. The sequence continues at coordinate 238,870 of NQII01001993.1, read as the reverse complement.
CGGCTTTTAACATCGAAGTCTTGAGAGCCGACGAGGGTGAAGCGAGGTGAGTATGAAGCAGCGCCGGAATCAAAGGGCTGGGGAAACAGGAGATCACCGAGAAAACTTATCGACCAATGGCACCGTCCGGCACGATTACCACGTACGAAAATTCGAAAGCGACCCCACCGGGAATGAAACCCGGTTCACCTAGGTGGAAGGCGAGTAGTCTAACCACTACACCACCTTTAACTGAATATAATTTTTGTTAACAGTGATTCCATGAATCTGAAACTAGACCTGTGGTTCCTTCCAGGGGCAAGCTCACGTATGGATGAAAGGAGGCTGGCGCCGAGAGGAGGCTGGCTGCCATACCCCGAGGCCGGACCGAACAATGGAGGAGGGTGGAGACGCAGCGTAATGAGTAAACGGGAGAGCCCCGAGAAAACAACCACACCACGGCAATGTCTGCCACACTCCCCATACGAGAACCCCCGTGCGCAAGTTTCCCGCCCGCCAGAAACGGGATCGAACCGGGGACACGAGAGCTGAGAGGCCCGTGTCAAACCAACTGAGCAAACCGCGGCTCCAACAGTGAATATGCTAACATTCAATTAGCATAGTCCTAGGTAGACTCAGCGCGATAACGCCAACATTCTACATGCTCGTCGTAGGTCGTGGAGGACGATTCCTTTGATACAGTCCCTCACTAAGCTGTCTATGATGTATAGTCTATTCGCGTTTTCTTCACACTTTCTTAATCAAACCTTTGAAAAAACACCCCATGTATTACGTGTTTGGTTGCGTCTTAAATATCCTATGTTTCACAAGCGTTTTATACTTGCGTTCTTAAAAGTACCTTATTTGTGGTTAAATTGAAATTTTATTTATAATTCATTTGTAAATTATAATTTTACATTTATAATTAATATAAATAAAATAGTGAGAAAACACGTAAATTGGTAACACCTAGGAATGAATAGTTCTCATGCAAAATATAATTCGAATGAATGCGGTGCGTTGTCCTTTTGGTGTAATTTTCTATACTTGGTAAAGCCTCGTTTGCATGAGGCGGAGGAATATACTGGAAGTAGAACTTGGAAAGTGTGAAGTAACCGTCAAAGGACTGCACGTTACCATTTGCAGGTAAGGACGCACGTACAAGCACTTGGATAAAGGTGCTGGTGTGAAGAACACCTGCATTCTACCCGCGGTTCACCTCAGCCACACACGGCTCGTGCTGGAACGAAATGTGGTCACACGCCCGCATTCGCTTTAGCGAGTTCTCTCGACCGTCGAACCCCAAAGAGCCGCGCGGGCCGGCGCGAACAACGCCTTGCTCACTTGAGAATTTAAGTCACTCCAAACCAGTATAATCTCAATGTAAACACATGCAAAAGATATCCATTGGGGAACAGCTTTAAGAGCGGCAGTCTCCGTGGAAGGCAATCACCAAGAACGCGCTACACCCGCGATATGGCAATTTTCCTTATCATTAAAAATTGCTAGCCATCCTGGCTCTTAGCGACAGTGTTCAGTCAAGACACTTTCAGTTTACATAAAAATATTTTCGCATTATTATTACAGTAAACGTTGTTGTATCTTTATCGTTGAAAAAATTCATTCTTCTGGCTTGATTTTGCAGTGGGTTTGTCTTTGTATGGAGATCTAAAATACGTAACCGTGTGTTTGATAATGGATTTAGTATTTTTATATTCGGTAACTGATATTAAAAGCATTTTAAGAAAGATTCACGCTAATCGTTATATGCATTCACCTACAACCATAGTTTATTTAGCATGGAATTTGAAAGCTGCCAGCTTTATAATGAATAATCTATGTACAGTACATGCACGGAAATATGGCTCGCATCAGCTAACTTGCAATTTGGTAGTATGTATTTAAACTGCTTCTTTATATATATTCGCATAAACAGTAAGTCAATAGTAATGTTCGCAATAAAAAGGCTTTTACCATCAGAACAGTTGTCAATAAAGAAGAGTCAATGATTGAGAAACGTCTGAGTAGCCAAACAAATATCACTTTCCTAAAATAGTCCAGAAGTGATAGAATATGTAATAAAATATAAAAAATATACCGGCACACACACACACACACATTCTTCTGAAGAAGAGTAGCGCTTAATACACACTAAATCTGAATCCGTGAGAATTGCACTGCTTCAACCAGTTAACAGTACCTGACTGATTCAACCATCACTTCAATTAATTGAACTGATGAATCAGTGAAAAAATACCAGTTTTATTTCACGTATTGATTCAGTGACATTTTAAACTGATTAATCAGTCTCCTTCCCCCCCCCCCCCAAGGAATGATGGATAAGTTAAACCGCGTGTAAAAATGGCCGTAAAACAACGCGTATCAAGTGAAATAACAACGAATAAACTATTAAAACAAATACAAAATGCTTTGTAAAATGTGTTTCATCTTTCGAAACACCATTTTACGAGGTAACATGAATATTCAGTCTCCCATTCCGTTTTTACGTTTTTCGTTTCGTTTTCATGTAATCATCACAGCGCTCTGTTTGAAGGTTTATTAAAGTGAATATAATGTGGTGAAGAGAGTGCACTCATACGTACTATACTTTAAATAAGCCTAATGTGCTAATTAAACTAAAAACGAAAAGAAAGGGCATAAAATTTAAAACTTCAGAATTTCGATATATGTATACATACATAATATAAATTATCCTGTTTTTATAACAAAGTGACTTGATAGCGCAGGTGGTAAGGGAACGGTAAAGCATAATGGAACGGATGTGTGAGATCAATACCAGCCACCTCCGGAATTTTATTACTTTTTTTTAATTACGGTAAATTGGGCAATATAAACAGTAAAATATTTTAAATAAGTTTATTTATCGTAATGATATAGCTAGATTCAATAAAAACAACATTTAATTCACCGCTGCAATTGGCCGTCACTTAATTCAATCATTGAAAGTTAATTCAATAAGTGAAATGTTTTCACCGAGATAATCAGTGAAATTTTTTCACTGAAACAATCAGTGTTTTCCGCTGATTCTAAGTGGAGCCATTTTCACTGATTCTAGTAGTTGAATTTCACTCCGAATCAATGGTTTTCCACTGATTCGAATTTAGTTTGTACACTGTCGGGACTCAATATCTCGATGTTAACGGCCAACCAAGTCTCTTCACTCACGTCTAATGCACTGCTGGACATGGAAATCGCTACACCCATAATGTGTCATACATTTGCAATAAATTCAAGATCACATGCAGCGTGAATTGTGCAATGCAATCAGTTAAATTGACGCCGCAGAAACGTCACTGCAACACGTGA